>JAMXBB010000011.1:14702266-15034947 GCA_024138015.1 Lumnitzera littorea
TGTTTTTCACAGTGTGTCGTACTTTAACATTTCAATTTACCAATAAAAGAGCAAGTTAGGAAAAGTTCCACGGAGCCAGCAATGGCAAGCATTGGAGCAGGAAAATTTTCATGTAACAACCATTTCCCATACCGAGCAAATATTTTAATGGTAAGGAAAAAAAGATTAAACGTAATGTCAAGGAGTGCCTTCAAACACTTTTACGAGACTTGAACAAAAAACTTCACACATTCAATGTACTCTTTTTGGTGACTTATGTAATCTATACTCCGACAATTGCACACTTCTTTATTGAGTATGCTTAACAGGTGCTCGAGGGGAATTCATTGACAAAAATCATATTTTTATTTGATATGTAAATAGTAAAGATCATAAGAAATGTGCAGCACAGTAAGTGATGAGGAATATGCAGAACTGCTTGTTCATCTTTTTACATATGTAAACTTCAAGAGATTTCACATTCTATAGGAATTCATCGTGGTTAAGTAATGAGATAAAAAGGCAAAAGCTGATAGAGTTCACTCATAATGAAATAGAATTGTAATCGAGTGTTTAAGCCAACAGGAAGAGGGCCATTTATAGGGGCCTCATTGGAATTGATCACCAAAGGGCATTTGGTCTAGTGGTATGATTCTTGCTTTGGGTGCAAGAGGTCCTGAGTTCGATTCTTGGAATGCCCCATTTTCATCTAACAGGGATTTTGTTTTCGAAGATATTTTGACAAAGGAATAGTCAGATGTCAAATCAAGCAGCAGTATACTTTTAGCTATACTATTGCTAAATACCAAATGTATATAATAAATCTGATAAGAACCTTAAAAACTGCAACAATTTTCAAAGAGAAATAAACAATCAAACTAGATGTGTATTAATTGGTGAGACAGATTATCTGCTTCAAACAAGATTGGAGAGTGATGAAATAATAAATAACCAGATTAAAAAGTCAAATAAAGTAAAGTAAGAGACGTTAACTGCAGAAGCCTATAAAAAAAGGAAGATATCTAAAGCAAATGGACAGTAAAATAGCAACATATTGCAATAAGTATCATCAAACAAAAACCTCTTTCTAGGAGCCATTATCAACACAGTTGATCTGATTCTTTTTGGTACATTCTTCTTCAGCAAGAGGTTCTACATTCTTAACTACCTGAAGAGGATAAAAAATAGAAGTTGAAACTCTAGAGAAGAGACATAGCATGTAAGACACAAAGTTTATATTAATCACGTGTCTATTGAACGTAAGAACTTCTCTAACACTAAAGTGAACTATTTGCAAGTTTGTTGCAGTGAATTCTGTAAGTACTAACTAGGCATAACTTTCGCACAAAATTAATTTGAATGATGTACATAGAGAACTCAGAAAAGAGAACCACCCATCTTTACGATTTGGTGTAAGTAATTAGAAGCCAACACACAGTATGAATGGGTTCATGAGACTAGTTCATTATCCTATTTGTACAAAAATCAAACTTAAGCAGAATGCACAATAGAACTGCAACAAATACTTTCCATCTACAACTACTAGAGCATATCTTTCTATACTAGCAGTCAGAATATGTTTCTTTTGTGACCAAAATCTAAACTTTCTATGCAGGTTTAAACTTTTAATCATCAAGACATAAGTAGCACATCAGATGACTGCAGGCCAGTGATTTTAAGGGACTAGTTGCAATAAAAGCTATCAAATGGGCATTTGGTCTAGTGTTATGATTCTTGCTTTGGGTGCAAGAGGTCCCAAGTTTGATTCTCGGAATGCCCCATTTCTGTTGTGACAGAACTAGAACCTTTTATATTTATATATATAAAATTTTCTTTAATAATGCTCTTCCTGAATTCAATGTCTATATATATATATTTTTCTTTAATAATACTCTTCCCTGAATTCAATGTGAAAGTACCAACAAACCAACAGGTAATTGTCTCTATGTGTGTGTGTGTGTATTATATTGACACAATCCAATGAATATACATAAGAGAAGAAAAAAAATATTCTCAAAAGTCCACCTGTTAACTCTTCTTTACAAAAAGACAGATGCAAGTATATATCTTATTTGAGACTGGACTGGAAGGTAGCAATTAAAGTGAGATTTGGTGACATAATGGTGTAGAAGTATTTATATAACATACTTCACCCACTTAACCATTCTCATTATTTTCGTGTAAAGACTCAGCCATTCTCATTGTTATTTGAGTTTTTTAACATCCATAATAGTTTGAAAATTCAATCAACAATTACTCTCAGCAGCCAAGAAAGGCTTCTGTAAGTTTAGTGAAGCCAGTCACATGGTAGCGAGAAACATTTTGATATTCATCTAATTGATTTACAATACTGAGCAATTATTGGAGTCATATCCTTTGATTTACTATGTTCGCATCAAAGATCACATAAAACATGTAGAGCAATATATCATAAGGAAGGTCAAGAATTGCATGGTCCATGCTTGTCCTGTGCAGACAAAATCTAAATTCACTGGATAGCACAAGCAATATGGTCAATAAGAATAGAAAAGAAGCATTCTTATTAGTTATTTCTATAGGAAGTTGATTTACCGGTCTAGTGATTCCTGTAGCTGCTGAAGGAGTCCCCATGCTTGCAGATTCCAAGCAAAGAAATCGTCTTTTTTTTTGTGTGTGTGTCTGTGTTTTTCTTTTTTAAATTTTAAATAATTAAATTGTCTTGTTTTTAGGCAGCACTAACAACATCACTTGCTTTTCGGTAACCGGCAAAAGAATGGCAACCTTACCATCAACCACTTCATTTGCAAATTTCATAGTAATAGAAACCTATATCCTACCAAAACAGAATTTTAACTTGCTATTCTCTTGACTAGTAGGTAAACACTGACCTCCATGAAAAGGACCAACTACATTGTATCACCACAATCCGAGTTTTATGCTACAATTATTACAGGCTCACACGCTAGTCAGTATGGCAATACCAAGGTCATATGTCAATTTCCTCATGTATTACTTTGTTCACTCGTATAAAGGTTCCCACTGTTAAAGAAAAACTCATCATTTACAACCATATGTATTGCCCACAACTAGAACTGATTCAATCTCATCATTTAGGATATGGGAAAAGATAGAACACAATGGCAGAGAGACAATTAATATGCCAAGAAGCCCGGAGATTGCTGGTACAACAAGAATTAAAATGAACACGCTGATCACAAGTTGGACAGAAAGAAGCTCATGATTTTGGCTTTTGTTTCATGGGTGGTTCAAATTGGCTCTAGATAATGAGGATCCAATTCTAAAATCCCTATATGCTAGCTTAGTCATGTGATAGGTAAAAAAATTAATTAAGAGAAGCATTTACATTTTATTGATATCAACACCCACACTTAGTAGTTTCACAAGTATCTAGAAATTTGCAACACATAAAGGTTACACATAAGAAGTGCAAGCACCAAAGCATGGACCATTATCTATTGAAGAAAGACAGTTTAATTGTTGCAAATTTGTACAGTAACTTCAGCCAGAAAAATATTGTATGGTACCTTAATGACAGAAGCAAAGTTCACTGGACATGAAAGGGGCGTGAGAATGAGGACTATCAAATGAGATTCTCCTTAAACCACATGTTTAATCTTGTGAGCAAGAGTAGCCTAGATCAATTGTTGGAGCCATATAACCTTCTGCTCTTCCCTGCCTAGAAAGGCATTCAGTGCACATAGCAGAAGTGCTTTCAGTACTCATAATCCATGCTTTTGATCTTCTTTTACCTCTAACATGTTCGCCTACTGCAGAATGAAGATTCTATCCATAAATGACCCAATTGCTTTTCTTTTATTTTGCAACTGAAGTAATGAATCTGCACATAAATGTATTTAAAACCAGATCTTATATCAAAAGAAAAATCCAATTTACCAACTCTACACCTCCATATTTCAATGAGCACAAACACAAGCAGAATGACAGAATAGGTGCACATAACAGATATGAGATAATGGAAAATTCAGCTGCTAGCTTTAAGTCTAGTAAAGCATCATTGACATGAATATCAAACCTACTCATGTCCATTTTACTTCCACATTAGGAAAAACTCTCTTTTTTCCTTTAAAATAGAAAAACATTGTATACACACAGTGGCAGTAAGGAACATATAGACATATAAGGGCTACAAGTTATCAAGGAACCTAGGTTTATTAATTTTGTTACATATGTGGCAAAATTAGAAGACATAATGCATGATAAATTGGCATTTTGGAAGGAACAATCTCATGAAACTCATTGCTTGTCCGACAAACAAGACAAGTTGCATCATTTGGCCATTCCAATTCTCTAAGGAGATGGTTTAGAGCTCAGCAGCAATGCAATCCGTTTCTCCTCCTTTTCAGTTGCTTTATTTTTGTAAACTCTGTACAGTATTTTTCTCTTTTGAAAGTAAGTGATTTGCATTAAAGTTAAAATAGATACATGGTGAGTATTCCCCTTGCAACTTGGAGTCACAAAAGGTACCATAATTACAGTTTAGAAGTGTAGCATATAGCGGAGAAATAAAACCAAAATCCCGAGAATAGCTGCACCGGGTAACATCTATTTCTTGACTGCACATGTTACACAAGCCAGTACTTTCATCATCGCTCCACTGATGGGTTGTCTGTGCTGAGCCTACCTCCATTTGTTATCTCCAGATATAGAACATGACAGTTGCAAACCTGGGGATCAATTTCAATCTACCTAAACTTCTTGTTGCTGAATCTGTGAGTAGTATATTGTGTGGGCTATATTTGAGATCGGAGTGCAAAATCCTAGGTTTATACAGAACAAAGTGCCATGATCATCTCACTAGCAGAAGAGCTCCCTTATATGAGTTATAGTTTTTCTTGCATAATCGTATGAGTTATAGTTTTCCCTAGTCTGCCAACATATCTTCTTCCACTTCATGCAAATACAAGAGGAGTAGGTCCAAGCCATTGCTGCCACCGCCGTCAACCTCCATCACTAAATCTTTCCTTGCCTTTTCCAATCTTCAACTAGTCCAAACAACCATTCCTTTTTTTTTTTTTTTTTTTTGGGCCAAACCAAACAACCATTCTTGGCTGGGGTGATTTTGCACCAGCCTCTCCTAGATCATGCTTCGAGTTCACTGTTCATCCAAGCAATCATATGTTCAACACAGTGAGAGCAGATTCAACCCTGTCATAGCCAAGAATGCTGGTTTAGCCTAGAGGAAATTCCATAAGGCGATCACTAGGCATCTCATATATTCATTCCTCTGGATGCATGTCAAATTATTGAAAATATATATTTTTCTAAACAACTCCATTTCAATGGCCAAATAATTCCAAAAAAAAAAAAAAAAAGCAGCTCCATTTTGCAAATACATTTTTCTTATATAAGAGCCCTATGTAAATATTTATAATCCACATCCCTCTCTTCAACCTTAAAACTACATCAGCTCTCAGGTCAGTCAGTTTCTCCACAAAAGAGGCACTATGTCCAATTCCGTACCCAAAACCACCCTTTCCTTGCAAAAGCAAGGAGAGGCCATATTCAGCAAAACCAAAACCTAAATCGAATTTAAAGATTATTCCCTCAAACAATAAAGTTGGACACAGTAAGGCAAGATATCCTAGTGATAGGGTAAAACAACAAGGAGATGAGGCTAAACAACACACATAATATTTCCTTGATACTTAAATCGTGTTAAACAAAGCTACCTCATATACTCATCTAAATAATTATTCCATAATGCCATTTCCCTCTTCATTCCATTCTACTAAAAAACCTCTATTAACACCTCAGTCGATATCTGTGGATATTCAACTAACATCGAAGCCCGAGACCACCCTTCACCCTTCTGCACAAGGCAAGGAGAGGTTCGTATTCATTATACAACCAATCCAAAACCCAAACAGGGTAATTTCCCAATCAAATAACCATGCAGGTACGATAATGGAAAATTTGACCTCGCTGTAGTGTAATCCTATGATTAAAATTAAGCAAACCAACATAAAAGAACACGTATTCATCAACACTTAGTACTCCAAACTAACGCTACTTCCTTTATTACTCTCATGCCGTCGTAATTCAATTCCCTCTCTAATAATCCATTCCACTAACCAAACATACCCTTATCCAAGTAAAACAAAGTGCATATCACAGTAATAGACAGGTAAAAAAAAAAAAAAAAAAAAAAACTTTAAATTTAACTTCTTTATGGAATAGACAGAATGAAACGAAGATTGAGTACTAAGGTACCAAGTGTAAGAGGAAAGATAATGACGTACTGGGCTCTAAGTAAACCGTCTGCTTGGCTTCCGGGTAGAGCGGTTAAGGGCTTCAGGTGATGAAGAAAAAATTGTACTTTTTCATTAACAATAAAATCATTTATTTATTTAATTTTTTTCCTATTAAAAATCAATAATAATATCATTAAATGCGATATTTTAACAAGATAAAATCTTTTGAGATACAAAAGGTACTGCAACAATTTTAAAAACAGATATTTATAATATATTAGCTCTATTAAAATTTAATTTTTAGTCTTTTACTAGTAGTCAAATCATATAATATATTAGTATTATTATTATTTTTTTTTCGAGTGAATACTATTCTCAACTTGCAGATTTTGATGCACTAAAGTTTTAATAACTGTGATAAATCCTTAAAAACTAATATTATCATGTAAAGTATTATATTACAATTTAGAAAGGGTATAAGACTAATATCCATTCATATTACTAGACTTTAATAACCCAAAATTGTTAATGCTTACATACTCATTATATATATCAAATATGTTTTTTGTCCAATCACATGATACTAAATAAAATTCTTAAAATATAATAATGAGAATGTTCTTCTGATCAGGTCAAACCATTACATGCGAAACATTTTTTATGTGTTCCGCTGACCTGGTACGTGCTTAAAAAAGTCAACCTGTCTTTAGCGAACAATTAGTCATGCTAAGTTTGCAATTTTTTATTTCTCTATATTTTCCATGGTATGCTCATATATTTTCATTTTCCCTCCTCTCTCCCCTCTCGACTTGTATGTTGGAAATCGTATCTTATATTTGTGTTTTCTTTTTTTTTTTTTTCAGGTGTCGTATTTTAAATACTCTTTTATAAACCGACATCTTTGCCCCCTTTCCCCATTTTAAACATCAAATAAATAAAGTATATAGACTTTTAGGATACACTCAATATCTTTTTCCAAAAATAATCTCTAACATATATCACATTAGAAAATATTTCTATGAATACCTTATGTGAGTCTTGTACTTATACGATTAGGTTTTAATCAGTTGATTTAGGACGTTTAGAAAGGTAATCTAATTAAGACAGAAACTTATAAGAGGTTGATAATGCTAGTTGAAGAGCTATCGTAGACACAAAGTTCAAAAATATAATAAAATATAGTTAAAATAGTGAAAATTTATTACATTATTATATAAGTACTAATAATGCACGACTTTAGATTGCAATAATTTATGAATTCTTAGAAATAAATTAAAAGAGTAACAAAATTATTAATGTACCTAGAATAATATGTAAAATACATATATATATATATTGGATATAATTAATATATAAAATATGCACTCATAATTATTAAAAATATTTGAAAATGTGTAAATTTTATTAAACAAATAAAGGAAAAATAGGAAAATTAATAAAAAATTACAAGATCACTTAGAATTATCTATTAATGCATGGCAAAGGGAGGAGTATATAATGAATTTGGGAAAACCCAACTTTTGGACACATAATATAAGTCATTAACACATGGTGATGAGAGATAAAAATCAAAACACCTAAACCTTATTATAAAATACAATCTGTTGTATTTGGTGAAGGTTTGGCTCTTTTAGTAATCTAGAAAAATCCCAAGGAGAAGAAAGGAGAAAAGAAAATTTAGGAAATAATAGTATAAAATAAAGGAGTTGAGGAGTAGTTGAAGGAAACCACCATTAGGAAGCGCAAACAATACGTTCCTTGAATGAGTGGCAAGTGCTTAGTCTAACTGATGTACTCCCTCCATCTCATGATGGCCAAAGCTCTAAAATCTAGTAAATCACTATTTTGCCTCGTTTTTAATTAAAAATTAGGATAAATATCAAACGACCTCAAAAAATTTTGAAACTTAATTTTCCTAAATATTTTTGTATAAGGAATTCGGATTTCAAACCATATTTTCAAAATTTTGACTACAAATGTAGAGTCATTAAGAAAAATGTCCCGCACACTGATTTTTGATTGAGTTTTCAAAAAGCCATCCAATGTAGTTTCAACCTAAAATTTTATGAGTATACTCCTTCAATGTTATGTTTGATGCTATCTGATTGGATTTATAAAATTTAATCGTCGAATTTTTGGAAAAATTTTATCGTCAAATTTTTGTGGTAATAGTGCACTAGCGTTATTGTTTTACTTTAACTTGATGAACTCTTTACAAAATCATGTTACAATCTATATTTATTCACATGCAGCAACTAAAAGTAGGCTATTATACGTTTAGGAATGATAATTTTCAAGTTTGAGTAGGTATTTAATAGTTTAAGGCCTCAATTTTAAAAGTACCAATGAAGATGTGACTAAATGGAGGGTGTAATAGGAAGTGTGTAATTGATTATAGCTTATGTTATTACTTGTTGTTTATGTAGCTTATCGAAGTTTTGGAACTTAGGGTAAATTAGATTATATGTGAAATAGTAAGATGTAGAAGTAGTAGTAGGGTCAAAAAAATATGTCAAAAACCAAGTTAAAATGTAATTTGGTGTTGAATATTTTGAATACACTAAAATAGGATCTAGGTTAAAAGGTGGTTTATATTTAGACTATACGCCCTTTTAGAGTCAGAACATAAGTCCAAAACTTCTTGGACAATAACCAATATTAGAATGTTGAATCAAAACATAAGTCAGAAACTCAGTTAGAAAATAACTTGATGGAAGAAGCTTAATGTGTACTACCATAGGAGCAATTAGAAGTTTGGTCAGAAGATAGATTGGAATTGAATATTAGATCATTGAAGCTAGTGAGTAGGTTTGAAAGTTGTACGCTTATAACCTCTAAAAATTTAATGGAGTCAAAACTTGGGTCAAAAACCTATTGGGTAGTAACTAATGTTAAAATATTAAGTCAGAATCTTGGTCAAAACTTTACACCACTTAATTAATATCTAATCAATACTTTAGAAAACTTATTAACTTAACTAAAAAACATGCTCAAATGTCAGACCGAACTCTTATGTTATATATTGGATGGGAAACTGAAGGACTTATATTAAATTTTAGGGATAATGGAGGAAGACGAGAGCGAGAAATGAAGATAACAAGCAACAATACTTAAGTAAGTGGGATAATTACTTTGCAACATTTTGGAGTATTATTTTTTAATATTTAGAGGTTTGGGTATGTTTTTGGCTTATAGTTGTAATTTAGTTGGTTATATATGTGCCATGCATGTGCTTGAGGATTACGTTACTATTGTTGCTATAAGAGTTAAGCTCCATGTTATGATTGTTTGTATATTCTATTTTGTTTAGATTATTTCAATTGGTTGATAATCCTAAAATTGAACTAACTCTAACTTGGTCTAACTTTTAACCTGACATGCATTGCAACTCACCAAAAGTAACAGCAAGCAAGAATAGACGCATGATTTAAAAGTAAGGGGACCATTATCGATATTGCTTCGATATTATTATTATATATAAAAAAGTACAACCTTAAAATACCAAATCAAAAAAGAAATCTTTGAAATCTAACTCACCGTTCTTTCCTATCATAAAACTCATATATAATAGAGTCTATATCAATTTTCTCAACAATACTTTTTTCTATATAAATCAAAGGATAATTAGCAAGAAAATCATCATCAATCTTGTTTCTTAACCTATTTTTCACAACATTCATGGTAGGAAAAAAAAAAAAAAAGCATTCAGTTGTTGCAATTGAAACTAGAAGAGTAAAAATTAACCGAATCAAATGGTCTATTAGAGGATAGATAAATACTTTCCTGATTTCCACCAGTTTGTGACATAAATAAAAAATTGTAGATAAGCCCAATTCCAAATTATGAGGACTATCAAGTTCATAATGACGGGTTTGTATTCTAAGATGAATTTTTTCTTGCTTAGTGAAATCCTCAGGATAAATGTTATAAGTCAACTCGCACTTTTGATCAACATTTAACTTCTTAAAATTGTTACTTGGATCAAGAGATGAATTAAGAGTAAGAAGATCCATCATGTTGTCATTAAACCTATGACTGATCTCTTGCCATCGAGTGTCAATAGTAGTATAAAACACATTAATTCAATAATATTATGGACATAACAATATGTGTATATATATATAATATCTTCTTTTCTTACTTTTCTAGATAATTTATTGCATACTTTTCTTTTTTCTTTAACATCCTTGTTTTTATTGAGTTATTTGAATCTTCTTCTTCTTCTTTTTGGTCAAGAGATTTTGAATTTTTTTAAATATTCTGATTTTGGAAATCTAAATTGTACATGAAATAACTATTTGAAATAAAGTAAAATTGGAAATAACGGGCAATTAATTATACTATGATAACATTGGAAATAATAGGCAAATATAAAACTTGTTCTTTCCTTGCATGCATGAATAAAAATTTGACTTATGCTTTAATAATTATTGGAATTTCATAGGTTACACATGAGGAAATTATGCATTAAAAGCTTACAATTTAATTACCCATTATTTCCAATATTTCTTGTAATTTACCAGTGGCATGGACATTAAATGCTTCCAAATTTCCAGGCTCTGCATTTTACCGGGTGTATTGTGAATTGGAATAGGAGAATTTACTGGGCACATGGGTAAATAATTTATAGTGTTTTTTTTTTCAAACAAACCTTAAAAAAAAATTGGGCCGAGGGCCTAAGCCCCTATGAGCCCCTTTAAGGCCCATCCTTAATGGGAAACATTTTCGAGTCAAACACGAAACCCTTCGATGAAAATAGCTAAAATGGTTATTTACCCACTTTTTGTCAAACTAAGTGATATGAGAGAGAGCCGTGACAAGGTTGGGGGCTATGGTTTAAGAGTGGTTTCGAGCAAAGGGTATTCTCTATGCACAAGCCTTAGTTTGGTTCCGATTTGTAAGCATGTAATATCAAATCCCTCAACCTATATTAAAGTAGATACAATTTCTCTAATTTTATGACAGATCGAATAACGTCATATAATGTCATTTACTTATATATGCGTTGCATTTAACTAACTTTATTGAAAATCTTGCTTGTGATGTGCTAAATACATACGTCTATCCTCGTCTCACTCATTGAGTAAGTTGTTGCTCATTACCTTATAGTTGTTTTGCAGGTTCCAAGTAGATTTGCAAGCTTATCAACTAATTCTAGAAGTTTAGAAAATAGGGTTAGGGAGTAAGAATCAGGAAGAACTGGCTAAACTTCTGATCTGAATATCACTTCCATTAACCTTTAGGAAAACTACTAGGGTCTCCTTAGATGACCCTCTAATTTTCCACCATTGACGTGTATTTTGAGTATATAAACCTATGAACTTTTACACTTTTCATCTTAGATTTATTATTTTTCTATGCAAATATAATTTTGTAATAGTCGTCAACTTTGAAATATTTCACTAAATATCACTAACAAAAACTCACTTCTTTTAGAAAGATTTAGTTACAAATTCTTTTTTCTACAATCATTCTTAAAAATTGCACCATAAGCTTATAATCGGCAGGTATAAAATTGGATGCTTCAAAGGGGTCAAGTTAGGTTCACCTTGTATGAATTAAGTCTATAATAGCAGTTGTGAAATCAACTTCTATATTAAAATAGTTTACATGACGAGCTTGTTGTAACTCTATCTCTTTGGGGCATGGTACCTTACATGGATGTGTTTTGAAAATGCTATTTAAATTGGTTAAAAATCATCTCTTCAACATATGGGTTCAATCAACTTAGCTGGAACTTGCATTTTAAAGATATAATTTCATTAAGTTATAGAGTGTTCTTCCTCATCATACTAGTTCTTTGTCTCTCTTAAGAAAATCTTTCTCTACAATCCAACTTTTAGAAAGACAGCGGGACCATACCATTTGGCTAAAGTCACTCAATGGCTTAATCAATGTTATGCTCCCAAATTATGCTCTTGATATTGCATTATAATAAGGTTATATTTTTTAGTTGCATTATAGTAAGGTGTTAGAGGAAAAGCAACTTTATAGAGCAATGAAAAACGTTAAGAAAGCAAAGTGTAGAGTTTAGTGCCCTTTAGAAACAATGAACAATTAAACTAGTCAAAAAACGTCAATCTTAATATAAAACCATTTATGCTAAATCCGAATATAACAACAAAAGAGGAGTCAACGAAAGCTTAGATTACAGTTAGATAGATTAACGATGGAGTAGCTTTAAAGAGGATGAGATTAAAATGGTGGTTGAGGATGGAAGGGATGATATTATAGATAATACATTAAGAGCTACTAAGGTTGAGGTTAGATGATGCTACAGAATCTCTTTGAGAGGTGGTTGAATTGAGTAAGGAGTCTATTGAAGTAGAAGCTATGAATGAAGTTTTATAAAGAACCCTATATAAGTAGAAGGAGTTGAGGGTAAAAATGTAGGAGTTATTCAATGAAGGATGAAAAGGATCAAAAACTAAGGAAATGGAAGTCATGGATTAAGCTAAGTGATTCTTCAACAAGTTATTAAAGTAGTTGAGTTAGAAGTAGCCCTTAAGGACAAACTTAGTGGGATTAGTGACTATGAAGGTGAAAAACTTGTGAATGAGGATGGAAAGGATGAGCTTATAAAGCCTATGATTGAGAAAATGAACATCGATAATGAATTTCTAAAGGAGACCCTTATTGAACTTATAAAAATTGACCATTAGATTGAGAACTTACCCATTGTTAAAGGAATTAAACTTTTACATAAAGGGGCTACCCATACTTATCTTGCATGCGTTCCATAGTGATGTACTACCTCTATTGCATCTTATGTCTCCTTCCTTAATGAGTGTAGTTGACCAGAAACATGATTAACAAATAAATATTGCATTTTAGGCAAAGCTAAATATTGAATCTATGCTGGCATCGTGTGCAGGAAATGAATGAGGACAATTAATTAATACCATCACAATCATATGAAGCTCTATTAATACCCGTGAGCTTAGCTGATTAGCTCATTAAATAAAAATCAAGTTAATAATGAAATTAAGTGTTAGGTTATCTTGTTGAAGTGCATGTTATGAACAAAACTTATGCCCTATGTCATTACAATTACATGGAGCATAGATTTCATGAGTTTGACTAACTGAATACACAACAAGTGGAAAGAAGTCTAGATATTAACAAAAATTTTGCTTTGGTTAAGTTGTTGTTGTATGCCTACTTTTGCTTCTTACAAGATAGTGTTTGATCCTAGAGAACTATGGAGCATCTAAAACTTCAAGATTTGAGTCGAATCTTCCTTAAGAGGGAAGGTTTGCTACAATGTTAACTAAAATCTTAGGCACTAGAAAGTAAGCCAAAATGAGTGGAGACCAAAACCCACATTTTCCCCCATTTCGCAGCTTAAAGTCAAAGGAATAATTATATAATTCAATCCTACCATTTAGTTGATAAAACATGCCATCCCCTTGATAAGCATAATTCTAGAATACCATCTCCTTGACACATCTAATACCTGGATGGTAAACCATTTACCATCTTGATGAAACCAACAGTTCACTATTCATAAAATGTACCATTCTAGATTTAAATAGTAGTTGAGCTACCATCTAAATGGTGGACCATAAAGAAGAATCCTAAGTTAAATTTTACATATTTTCATTTTGTAAACTATGCAGCTATTCACATTATATCATGCCACTAGACATGTGAGGACTTTGAATTAGGTTTTAAGGTTTATTTTGAAGTAGCCTCTAACATGTACTTTCTCTCTAGTCAAGATTTATCTCAAACTTATAATTATTGAGTGTCTCTCTTTAAATCTTATGTTCTTATCAATCATTTTGTGATCGTGGTGAATTAGTTACTTATTAATTGAAGTAAGATCAATATATATTTAATGCCCCACAAAAATTTTGGCAACTGTAAGTGATATTGATTGCTAATTCGATTCACTAATATCATTTACGTCCATATCTCTTTAATTCACACACTTAAATATAAAAACCCAAAATAAATAGACTAGCTTTACTCAATTAGTTACAAGACATAGTTTGTATATAACTTTGAACTTCTTCGTTTGCATACATTGTAAACTATTTCAAAAAATAAAGTAATAATATTTTAATTTTGGCAGAAAAACTTTAATTAAAAATAAAACTTCAAAAGAAAGTTTGGTTTATAGTTATTGAAATATATATTTAATTATCTTTTATGACATTAGATTATTAAATTTTATATTGTTAGTGCAGGATGTGTATATAATCTTGAAACTTGCAAAATAAAAACCTACTAATCCTATGCCTTGTTTAGGAACATTGTCCTTAAGTTATATCTCGTGTTGCATCTCTTCTTTCTATGCAAAAGTAAAAGTGAACAGCCACAATCTTTTTACACTGTGCATGCATTCATAAATTGGGAAAACAAAAAATATAAGAGAGAAAAAAGTTTTTCAACCTAGAAAGTAAGACAGAAATCAAGAGGTAAAAGAAAGAAAAGAAGAATGTTTCGAAGATTGAAGTGTTTTATTGATAAAAAGCAAAGTAATAGCTTTTTTTTTTCTTAAATTAAAAAAGCATATTTCAATTATCTTCTAAAGAATGTATAACTTTACTTTATAAATTGTACTAAATTTTATGACAAACCTACACAATTTGAAAAAAAAAAAATTTAAGATGTTAAATTTAATGACAATGACTTTTAGGTTAAAAAGTTTTAGTATGAAGAGTTTCATCTTTTCTTCTTCTATGAAGTTGTTTTTAAATAGATCACAAGTTCAATCTAGAATTTCATATATAAGCTAGTGTTTCATCAACACTCTTCACATAAGATTAGGTGTTCAATTGTATTCTGCAATCAATACACCTTGAATATTCAATATGAAAATCATAAAGAGCTTACAACCCATCATTCCTTTATTGTAAAGCAGCATTTGTCTTAAATCATATAACAAACTAAATTAAGTTTTAATGTATAATGTATTCATAGGAGCTCTAATTTTATAAGTTAGGTTACTTCCTTTTGTGATCTTAAATTTAGCTAAATCTCATTCCTCATGATACTTTACAAGTGAATTTTCCTTCTAACAACTTTGTTGAAGAATTAATCAACTTTACTTTTAACTTTATAGGATTAATCGATATAAAACCATTTTAAGCAATCGTTAAAGTATATCATATCTCAACTTAATTTGCACCTTTACCATTGAATAATTTACTTTGCATAGTGGTTATTATAGCCCAAAAATCATAATATATAGACACATAAGGTATTGGCTTTATTCTAAGTAAAATTTCTACAAAGAAGTATCTCAACCACTTAATTATAACACTAACTTACTGATGCGAACTGGGGCAAAAAACTGATAAGGTTGGACATAGGGATGGGTCTAAGTTTGTAGAAAGCTCGAAAAGGTGCGAAAATAACAAAAAAAAAGTAAAACATAAGCAAGCCCACGAATAGCTCCACAAAATATGATGTACCAATGGAACTTCTGATGACTTACAACATAACTCAATATGATGTATAAGATGGTCCAGTGAGATTACTCGCCACCTATCCTTATTTAAGGGTTAGGATAAGAGTGAAGTAAGTAAACAGACTAATGGGAGCAATGTTCAGAAAGAAGTATATTCAATATATTGATGATGATGAGATATTACAATTACATTTATAGTGAGTATTTATACCTGAAAATTAGGGTAACTTATCTAAAATAGAAAAGATTAAAAAGGGTATTATCTAAAAGAAGTAATGTATAAGGAATAATAATGGTACAATTGAAAATACAACAAAATGAGCGTCTTGTACGGAGGATTTTGTCACATGTTTGCTTGGATACGTGGCTCCTTACGAATGGATGACTTTTTGGCAAAAAAGATAACCGTGCGTTAAGGTTAGTGACTACCGAGCTGAGGTGCCAGTAGAGGTAGTAGATTAGCCGCGCTGAGCCAAATAGGTAATTCTTCCAAAGAGAGATCACCTCGGACATATTTTGTTTGGCTTGAATTCAGGTCGACCGAGCTGATGTTCAAGTGTAGTTTAAGTCAGTAGTTAGAGATGAATGATGAGTGTAAGAGGGTTTAGCTCGACCGAGGCATCAGGTTGACAGATTGTAGCAACTCGGACTTCTCGATGGTGGGTCTTAAAGAAAGAATTTTCCTGACCATATTTTCTAGCCTTTGAGCTAAAGTTCGGGTTAAGAGTTTGGTAGTTTGATTCCTATCATCCCTGTCAGGCTGATTGGGATTTGAGATCAAATCTAGCTGGTCTTCATCATAGTCCTCCTTGTGTTGGTAAGGGTTAAGGTCAGAAACATTAAACACATCTAATACTCCTAAGTCTTATGGATGCTCAAGTTGATATGCATTGTCATTAATCTTCTAAAGTATCCTAAATGGTCTTTCAAATTTGGCAGATAACTTGTTCTTCCTCTTATTAGGGAATCTTTCTTTACTCAGGCATAACCACACTTGGTCTCTAGGCTAAAATTGCTTAGTCTTCTTTCCTTTGCCTTTATCCTTTAGCTTTCTGGCGACTCTATCGATCTTCCAGGTAACTCATTGGTAGATCTACTAAATGGATTGCGCTCTAGTTCTTGCCTTAGGATCTTCTTAGTCAATAGACAGCATAGGGATATGAGCGAGAGGTAGTTTAGGGTTGAAATAGATGACTTCAAATGGGGTGTACCAATGGTGGTGTGACCATAGGTAGGTAGACATCCTAGTAAGTTAAGTTCTTCCCTACCACAACTTAGAGCAGTAATCCTAAGATGCGGTTGACTACCTTAGTCCGGCCGTCAATTCAAGGATGATATGAGGGGTTGAACAGGAATTCGGTTCCCATCTAACACTAAAGGGTTCTCTAGAAATGGTTTAGAAATTTTGGGTCGCAATCTGATACCATATTCCTCAGTACTCTAGCAAACAAACATCATTAGTTTTAGTACAAGGCACAAAATGTGTCATTTTGTTGAACATATCCATGAGAACAATGATAGAATCTTTACCTCGAGCAATTTGGGGTAATCCGAGGATAAAGTCTATACTCAGGACAACCAATGGTTTGGTTGAAACAAGCAAAGGCATTGCTTTCCCTTACTCTACTAGGCTCTTTGCTTTCTTACAGATGGTGCATCTCTTAATCACACAATGTATGTCACGCTTTATTTTAGGCTAGAAGAATCTATCATTCAACAACTCATAAGTTCTTCGCACTCTAAAGTGTCTAAAGAGTCCTCTACCATGGGCTTCTCTCACCAGTGGCTCTTTCATTGAACAAGTTAGCACATATAACTTACCACCTCTGATCAAATAACCATCTTTTGCATGGTATTCATCTACTACTCTTCCCTCTTCACAATTCTTATATATAGGGCCAAAATAAGGGTCATTCTAATACTGCTCTTTTATACCGGTAAACCCTAATAATTTAGTTTGTAGCTCTGTGAGAAGAGCATGTCTTCTTAACAGGGTGTCAACAACTACATTGCTTTTGCCTTCCTTGTACTTAATGATAAAGTTAAATCCCTCCAGGAACTCAATCCATTGGGCTTGGTGTTTGGAAAGTTTGAATTAGCTCTGCAAATATCTCAATGACTCATGATCCATATATATGACAAACTCTTTTAATAGAAGACAATGCTACCACAAGCAAAGAGCTCGGATCAGGGTCAAAAACTCTTTATTGTGTATAGAATAGTTCAATTACACTCCTTGAGCTTTCTTGTTGTGATAAGCGATAAGTCGACCTTCTTACATCATCATAGCTCTAATGCCAACACCTGATGCATCGCATTCAAGTTCAAATACGTTGTTAAAGTCTGGTAAAGCTAAGATCGAGGTCGAGGTCAACCTCACTTTTACCTCATTAAAACTCTTGTCCTCTTTCTCTTCCTACTTGAACTCTACATTCTTCTTTGTCAGCTTAGCCAAAGAAGCCATGATTGTACTGAATCCTTAGATAAAGAATCAGTAGAATGATGCCAATCCATGAAAACTTCTCACCTTAGCACATGAGGTTGGGAGTGGCCACTCGATAATAGCTCGTACCTTTTCTTCATCTACTCTCAATCTTCTTTCAACAACCACATAGCTTAGGAAGATCACTTCTTCTTGAGAGAAACAACATTTCTTTAAGTTTTTAAACAATCTCTCTGAGCAGAGGACATCAAGAACAGTATGGAAGTGGTCAGTATGCATTGTCAAGTCGGTATTATAGATAAGGATGTCATTGAAGTAGATGACAACAAATTTCCCAATAAGATCTCTCAAAACAAGATTTATTAGCCTCATGCAAGTCCTTGGGGTGTTTGATAGCCCAAAAGGCATGACCATCCACCCATATAAGCCATGTCGAGTCTTAAAAGTAGTCTTCCATTCATCCCCTTATCTCATTCGAATTTTGTGATATCTCAACTTCATATCTATTTTGCTAAATACTCTCGCAACACTCAGTTCATCTAACATATCATTTAGCCTCAGGATGGGGTATTAATATTTGATTGTAATCTTGTTGATGGCTTTACTATCCATGCACATATGTCAAGTTCCATCCTTCTTTGGCACAAGTGACGTAGGTACAACATAAGGGATCAAACTTTCCTTCACATATCCCTTCTTTAGTAGTTCATTAACTCGTCTTTGAAGTTTAGCAACTTGTTCAGGGTTCATCTGATAAGCTAGTTTGTTCGATAAGGCAATACCGAGTATCAAGTCAATGCAATGTTCAATGCCTTTAAAAGGAGGTAATCCCTTGGGCAACTATTATGGGAATAGGTCAGTATACTCTTCCAATAGTTCTCTGACCTCTAGGAGTAGTTTACCTTGCTCCTTTAATTCTAATAATCGTTTGATTAACAGAAAAGTTTGCACATTGGCCTTTATGGCTTCTCGGAGTTCAGCTCTACTCAATACCCAAGCATTCTTTGATTCGTGGGCAAGTTTGGCTTGCAACTTGTTAACTTGACTCAACGACATAAGGTTCAACGTAATTTTCCTCTCATCCTTCTCAAACACATACGTATTCCTGTAGCCATTATGAATAACGTTTCGATTGAAAAGCTAAGGTTGGCTTATCTATACATGTGATGCGCACATGGGTAGCACATCACAAAGAATTTCATTGGGATGGTTTCTAGTTGAGATCAACAGTAACACTTACTAAGTGACATTTAGTGCTCCTTTCTTGTTCAACCAATGTAATTTATATGGCTTTAGATGGGAAGTGGTCGGCAACTTAATCTTCTTAATAAGGTCGGTAGATGCCACATTGGTATAGCTTTTACCGTCCACTATAAGTATGTACACTTAATCATTCACTTTGCAAGTGATGTAAAATAAGTTCTCTCTCTACTTCTCCTCAGTAGAAGGTTCTAAGCTCATTGTACGTCGGAAAACTAAGGTTAACTTATCCAAGTCCTCTGCAAAGACATCTTCCTCAATCAGGTTGGCATTAACATCAATCTCATCTCCCACTTCTTTCTCCTCCTTTGGTTCCTCATCTGTGCTTTCCACTTTAATTTTCAGGACATCTCCTTTGATAATCATGGTCATTCGGTTCAAGCATTGAGCAGCAATGTGCCCAAATCCTTGGCACTTAAAGCACTTGATCTAGCTAGTTTTCCTTTTAGATCCTTGCTCTTTCTCGTATGTTCTCATCGGTATGTCACCATTAGGTTGGCTCTTCCATTCGACTCTGACATCTACCTTTCTAGTTAGCTCGGTACTTGACCGAATTTGATAACTTCCTTAAGTAGGTTAACTCATTAGGGGTTGGATTAGCATTCTACTCCTTCTCTGTCTCTCTACTCGTTAGGCTATTCGTACGGCCTCTTCCATCGTAGTGAATTGCTAAAGTTCTATAATATCTTAGATATCACCTCTCAATCTAGTGAGAAATCTGGATACTATTTAGGCCAATGGTTCATCCACTTTGCAATGAATCATAAGTATCTAGAATTCTTGAACATATTCATTAATAGTTCGACCTCCTTGCCTCAAATCTTGAAACCAAACAAAAGTATCTTGTAAATTAGCTAAGAGGTTAATTACCTCATCGAGTCTTTCATTTGTACTCTTGAAGGTGTCTTGAGGCTGTCGGTTATGGTGGACAACACTACTATTGTCATTCCCAATTCTAGTGTTAACACTTAGGTAGGTCATTTTCTTTGAAAAACTCAATAACAACTTAGATTTTAAGAAACAACACTTGCGGTTCTTCATGCCAAACAAACAAACACACACTTGCCCTCATGAGGGTCCAACCGATTTGTGAATATAGCAACTCCTCTAAAGAACAATAAACCTAATTGAAACTTGCTATGTTTTCGGGTGTTTGAAACAAGGAAAAACAGAATATACATGAAAGCAACTACTATACCCTTTAACTTATACAAACACTTTAGTAGATCTTCATATAACCTCAACACATTATCATAGCAAACACTACTTCATAAAAACTCAAATATAACTTACCCAAACGAAACCTCCACTTTGATACCAAAATGATGCGAACCGAGGCCAAGGACTGACAATGTCAAATGTAGGATGGGTCTAATCTTGCAAAAAGCTCGAAAAGGTGATGGAAAGGTGAGAAAACAATAAGAAAAGTAAAACGTAATCAAGCCTACGAATAACTCTACAGGATATGACGCACTAATGGAACTTCTTAGAACTCATGACACAACTCAATATGACATATGAGATGGTTCGATGAAGTTAATCGTCACCTAGTTTTGCTTAAGAGTTAGAATAAGAGTAAAGTAAGTAAATAGGCTAATGAGAGCAATATTCACAAAGAAGTATATTCAGTATATTGATGATGATGAGATATTACGGCTACATGCATAATGAGTATTTATAACAAAAAAAACTAAGGCAACTTGCCTAAAACGGAAAAGACTAAAAAGGGTATTATTTAAAAGAAGTAATGTATAAGGAATAATAAGTGTACAATTGAAAATACAACAAAATGGGCATCTTGTATGGAGGATTCTGTCACATGGTTGCTTAGACATGTAACTCCGTATGGATGGATGACTTTCTGGCAGAAAAGACAACTATGCTTTTAGGTTGACGACTACTGAACTGAGGTGCTAGCAGAGGTGGTAGATTGGCCATGCTGAGTTGAACATGTAATTCTTCTAAAGTGGATTCACCTAAGACGTATTCAGTTTGGCTTAAATTCAGGTTAGCTAAGCTGATGGTCAAATGAGTCGAGCTAATGTTCAAGTGTGCTTCAAGTTGACAGTTAGAGGCAAATGATGAGCGCGAGAAGATTTGGCTCGGTCGAGGCATTAGGTCGGCAGATTGCAACAACTTAGACTCTTCGATGGTGTGCCTTAAAGAAAGAACTCGCTTGACCATACTTTCTAGCTCTTGGGCTTGGGCTCGGGCTCAGGTTAAGAGTTCGATGGTCTGATTCCTATCACTTACTCTATAGTTACAAACTTTAACTTTATGATAGATTTGGCTATTATGAATCATTTGATGGGTTTTTAGGTTATCACACCTCCTTTAAGGTTGACTATATAATGAATAGTAAATTTAGTTTCATCTGAATTTGAAATCTAATTAACAACATTGCAATTCTAATATAATAGGAGATCTACAATGTAGAGTACCAATAATTCATGGTATCTCTCAAGTATTTCATGACTCTATCCATTGTGTTCTAATGATCATGAATATGTTCTGGTTTTGCATCTAGTCAAAAGATATCGTAAATTAAGCTATATTAGATTGAAAACTTTCATAAGATGCATCAGTTTCCAACTATCTATGCATGTTCAATTAATGCAAATGGATCTCCAATGTTCTTTAACTGAGAGTTAACATCATAAGGAGTACCTAAATGTGCCATCATAAATTTTCTAAAGTTCTCAAGAGGTTTCTTTATATAGTGCACCGTGATGGTATAACACCACCATTAGTTCTTATAGTTTTAACATTTCATATCATTTTAACTTCATCTATATTCTTGATATTGAACTTTTGAACCAAAGTATATATTATACATTCGACTATATAGAATAACATCGTATAAAATTGTTTTCATCTTATATGATTTAGCTTATAGTGCTATTCTATATAAGGTTTTATTCATCAATATTTCTCCTATTGAATCTGGAAAGGAAAAATGGATAGGTAATGTTACCAAATTCATTTATAGCTATTAATTTAAATTAGGAGGTATGATTTTCAACTTTTTACAAATTATATTCTCCAATAATTTCTTCTCATCTATTAATTAAAATAGAATACATTATAAATTCTAATATTTCCAAATCATATTCACTTAGATTTATTTTGAAATTTGTGCATAGTCATACAAAAGAGAATTAATGTTTGAGCTACTTTTCTTTGACGTTAATTTTTCTTATGAAGTTTTTCTCTAAGGACTATTCTTGTAAGCATTTGGAATTTGGTTAATTAGCTTCACTTCTTCTTTTAGCCCAAGGGGGAAGAAGACTGTTCCTGATTTATATATTTTTCATTTCCATTGTGAATTTTTACATGTACTAGTTAAACTAAAATTCAAATATCGTCTTATTCATCTCATAATAAGTAGAATTTAAGAAAAAATATAAAATTCTAAAATGAAAAGTTTGTTTGTTATTTTTTATTTTTTCAAACACTAATCCACGAAGTCGAAACAACTAAAGGCAAAATTTATTAGGACTTCCATTTTTGTTTAGGTAAGTGTAAATGATGGCGACAAGTTTTCCTTACAATTCAATAACTTTTATAAATTCTTGGCAGAAAAAAGAAATAATAACAATAAAATAATAATAACTTCTATGACATCATCTTTATTGAGAGAAATGCTTTAATAGTATTAATGCACAACATGAAAAAATTAGTGATAGGTAAGTACTAAAAAATTCTAACACATTTAAATATAAATGTCACTTATTTAAAAAAATCTACTATTACTATTATATGTTTAAATATCATTAATATTTTCCTATCACTTATTTAAACTCGAGACATATTAGTATCTATCAATCAATCTTTTTTCCTATTAGTGAACAAACTTATCATGAAAACCTAGACTAAAGAAACCATATTAAGAAACTTGCACCAATAAATGTGGTACTTTAGCTTTTTGGGATTCTTAATGCTCTCTTTTCTTTTTTTCTTTTCTTTAGTATTAATTTTGCATAATTTTATATTATAGGTACCATAAATAGTATAAATAAATATTAAAGAATATCTTTTTAAGAACCATAGTGATAAAATAGTAAGTTCTTTAGAGACCATCTTTAAGGGTATGCTTGTTAATGGAATATCTAAAGAGGTGTTTAAGATGTCATATCAATATCCTAAATACGACAACTCTTCATTTTATCAATAATTACTTAGTAATTTTTAAAATCTTTTTGTCGGTCACATGTTTATAGTAATAATGATGATGATATTTAATTTATTATTACTCAAAAATAACAAAAAGAAATTGTCACAATGGAAAAATGGCCAAATTTGGCTAATGGTCATTTATTTGGTTGAGATATCAAACAAGCATTTGAAAAAGATAGAGAAAAGCTGAATAAAAATAATAATAATGATTAGTTGGTACCAATACCTATTTAGGTATTTGTTGCCATGCCAATAAACACCAAAGGGTGCTTATACTTTATCAACAATTTTGGGTTGTTTGGTAGAAATATGTTCTAAACATCCTTATAAACTTATGCTAACCCATAAAACCTTATTTAGAATTCTTAGATGCTATGCCAACAAGTTAAGGACCTTTTTTTTCTTGAAGACATTTCCAATTTATCTCTAAAGTTTTTAAATAGAAATCCTTAATATTTATTTATATCATTTACGGGACTTATGATAGAAAATTTTGATAGAACTACACTTAAGGAGGAAAATAAAAAATAATTGCAACTTTTTAGGATCCTTAAGTGAGAACCCCAAAAAGGTGAAGAATTTAGCCCCCATTAGAGAAGGACCTTCATATGGGGTCCTTCATTCTTGAAACCTACGTTAAGGAGCTTCCATAAGGGATGCCCTAAAAGGAGTTCCTTTATATGTTGACATAACAATCTAATAACTTTTTAGAATTCCTTATCAATAAAGATAACCGTAGAGCATCATTTTTGGGAGAGCATCATTTGTGGGAGTTCTTCTTTGCTTCCTTAGTGAAGGACTCCATTTTAGGTTCCTTGTACTAGTATAGTAGGGTCGTTGAAAATTTATGGGTCCTCTTATAATGATTCCAAAAAGTTGTGATTTCTTCTTCTTCTTTTTTTTTTTTTTCCTTAGTGTTAGTTTTGTGCAACTATGAGCTCATAACTAATATAAAAATATGTGAAAGACTTTTTATTTTTATTTTTTTAAGAATCTTAGGGATAAATTAAAAGTTTTTAAGCAAGTGAACATTTTTAAGGGAGAGAGCTCCTTAAGATATCTATTGACAACCTTGTCAAAGTCTGTAGAGGTATGGGTAAGAGTGTAAAGGTCACATATACTGCATGACAAATGCACTATACATAACTAGGGAAGTAACTTGAATTGTACTTATGAGATTATCAAGTGAGGTAGGGTATGAAGGAGAAGTAGACCATCTTAATGAGACTCCAACATTCATAGTGACAGTTAGAGTCAAGAGGCATCAAACCCTACAGTCGATGAAGAATGATGTAATATTTTTGAAATATTCAAGTGTTTAATCTTTTGAGGCAAGAATTTGGTAAAGTAATGGCATTTATGCCAAGATTTCTCTCTCGTCTAAAAGAGGGAGGGAAAAGGGTATTTATAAGATTTGGTTGATAATCTCATCCATAAGATTGTGAAGTTAATTAATGGCTAACATCAATCCCCTCCCTTTATGGATCCTAAAATGGGCTCCTTCTTTGAATCTAGGTCTAGTGAAGACCTTATTTTTTATGTAAGCAAATATTAAGAAATATTGGATTAAATTAATTGATTAAATGAGCCCTATTTTAAGCTCACTATGCAAAAACTCTCTTAATCATCTCGAATTTCATAGACTCAACTCCCTAAACCCAAGGAATCTAATCCATCTTAATTAATAGGTTTCAAGCCTATAATTGGATTTATCTTTTACATTTTGCCCCCTGACCACAGTTCTTTAAACGAAGTTGAAGGGGTTTAGGCATTGAATGAGCCTTTTAGATGACTTAGGTATGTGTATTATTAAACAGCTACACTGCTACCGTATTCATTTGAGAATTGTCTAAATGCGTAAGTTCACAACACCTCTTAACTGTGCATCCTACCTTGATTGAATGAAGTTATTTGTTGCCCCTAAGACAATAATCTGAAATAGATCTTCCAAAAGTTATCTCTTATGTGAGCTGATTGCCTCTTTGATTCAATCCACATGAGTTTTCGTCTTATAGGGATGGACTTTACATATTAGCTCCACATTAGCTCAAGAAGGAGAGATAACCCCAAGTAATAGTTAGTGACCTAGTAAAAAAATTTAAGAATTAAATTTACAATGATAGTTAGGGGGAGGGATTCGAAAGTTCTCATTGTTTAGAGAGCAAAATGTGTATATGGATGGAACCTACAATGATAGTCAACTAGAAAGACCCGTTTAGGTTAATTTTAGGAATAGGCTTCACATAGAATAAAATTGTATTGTAGGAAAGACCGCTCAAGGACTGCTACTAAGAAAGAAGTAAGAAGATTGATCCTCATGTATCAATATTATTTTGATTTTCTTTAGCTATGAGAGAATTCTTCTTGTAAAATTTTCATATATAAATAGTTGTAAATGCCTTGAATTGTGGTTACACAACCAAAATTGTAATCGAGTGCAATACTTTTGGGAGCTCGATCTTGAAAGTGAATTTTTCGAAAGGTCAATGGTGTAGCTTTAGGCTCAGTCGGCCGCCTGCAGCATGTACTTACTTTAATTTTTTTTTTTATTTTTAAGCAATAGTTGTGGAGATTTCCTTCTTTCCTTGTCATGTACCAGAGTACCCTATTATTTTCTTTAGGGGTGACTTACAACAAATACAAGCCTTATTTTAGATTCATAGGGGGCTTCGCATATTGCACTTAAGGCCTGCTTCATCTTAATACCTCATGTAGCAGGGCACTTTTCAGATGTTCAATTGTGCTAAATATTCCACAACACTTCTCAATTCACTACTTGTACTTTACTCTTAGCAAACCTTAATTTTTAGACCTTTCCCACAATATAGAGTCAATTAACACTCATTTAAGTAGAATTGCTCTAGTTACTTGACCTGGCCTCTTCGGTTCTAGTCGAAATGTAAAGCTACTCGTATCTCCCTTAGCTCGAGTCTATTATGTTAGGTTTTATAAATCAGAAAGACTACATCGAAAATAAATAAAAAATATACATATAAAACCTATCCTAAGATCCATGTGTGATATGCAATAAAAATATATGTTAATAAAAGATTATAAAATTACCTTTTCCTTGATGAGAAGTATCGTCTCTGGATGGAGTTCAATTGAAATCTGAATTCGATTTGTTGTTTCAAAATGTGTTTACAACAACTTCAAACGTAATCCTTCTGGCGATATCCACACACATATTAACAATAACAAATTCTAATCCTTTATATTACTAGATAATTGGGATTAGAATTAGAAAAATTAAGAACCAAAAAATATCTCTCTTTCTCTTGCCTTTTCTCAAGGTGTTTCTTTAAAATAGAAAATCATCATCATAACTCTTTCTCCTACTCTTATCTCTTTTAAACATTAACTAAAATTCATGAAAGAGACATTTCATTCCATGAACTTTTCAAGTGGCATAACCTTTCAATTATATAATAATTAAACATAAAATTAATGGCAAACAACCTGTTAATTGCCATAAATTGTTCAATTGCAATTGAATATGAAATTAATAAATTCCATATCCTTTCAATTACTATGAATTTTTTAATAGCAATTAAACATGGAATTAATAAACTCCATCTATATATATACGAAAAGGCAATAATAAAATACATAACCTTTAAAAAATAATTAATCACAAATATATACTATGCAGTAAAATATATTGCTTCCAATTTATTATTTCAAATCAATTTATTTTAACTCTGAAATAAATATTGACATTGTTAAAACTTTGTTCCAATTAATCGTGTTATAGTGCATTAATTGTGTTATAGTATGCAACTTTCTAAGTTTCTATACACGAAGTTAATGTATATATAAACATAAACCAAGATAATCGTCTAGCAACAGTTATTAGTCATGCAAGATAATAGAAAAAGTGTGAACAAGAAACCACTATAAATCGATTACCACGTAATTAAATCTTTTCATCAAATGATATCCTGATTAAACTATTGTATGCCATGTCATCAATGTTTAATTATTTTATTTTGTTTCTAAGATAAAATAGACTTAATAATACTTGCCGTAGCCACGGGTTTATAAATCACTATTATCTTAACCAAGTGACCTTGAAAATCGATTCCCTAATTCAAAAGAGTAATGAATTCTATCTTGACTCATTACTATCCTCTTTATATTTTATGTCATACTCAATAACCGTATTATTTACAATCTAAATAAAGATTGCGTTTAACAGCATTAAAGCATAATATTCCATATATAGAATATATGAAGGTCTCAAATCTAGGGATTATTTATACTTATTCATTTAGAGGAGGGACTGATGACATTAAACATGTGGTGTTCCCTATTAGCGGGTCATGTTTAGTATACCTACTTAACTTTGAGCATTCATTTGTATAACTCGAATATATTTCCCTTGGTCTTATGAGAATAACTTTAGTTGTACAATGTATTGGTCTAAATATCTGTTCCTTTTAGATATTTATTTGACTAAGGATAACTTTTAAATAATATAATATAATGGAATCTCACTGATAATACTCCTTTATTATAATTCCATACATACTCTAATTATCTATTGAACTTTATTATAAAATATATACTAGTAGAAAAATATATAAATATAATAAATACTTGCCTTGTATGAATAATATCCATAAATATATCAAAATTATCTTAGCATTATGCACAAATTACAACATATTACATGTGGTGTCAAGTGTGCTGTTCAAAGGCCTATTGCTGCTAATTCTTGCATGCTCGGTTTTGCAATTTTATTTAAGCCTTGAGCTTGTTATTCATGTATGTATGGACCTTAATGCAAAAATAGGTCAGGGAAGAGTTGATAGGCATGTGTTTAACTCCCTTGCGCCTTCACTGTTGCTTAGTCAAATCTGCTGTGGCCTTAGCAGCTGCTTGGTCGAAGCAATGTAGCTGTTAGGCAACAAGCAAGTCCTACTTGGACTGTAATTGGATGAACAGCTGTAGGTTGGCTTGTATAAAGGCCAACTTTAAGTGCGCATGGAAAGCTTGGATGGTTTTTCATTTCACGGACAGTTGTAACTCCTTTGTTTGATTGGTTCAAGACAACAGTTCTGCTCAGATAAGTGCTCTGGGAAGCTTGGATGGTTTTTCATTTCACGGACGGTTGTAACTCCTTTGTTTGCTTGGTTCAAGACAACAGTTCTGCTTGGATAAGTGCTCGACCAATGGTTAGAGTTTTGTTCATCCCAAATTTGCTGTTGCGTGCTTCATGGAGTTGTGCTGGGCTTGGTTGTTGGGCAAGAAGCTGCTTTTTTATCAGTAGTTGGTCAAACATTGCTGTGCCAGAATACGACATTGCTTGGATTCGGCTCTTTGGTGTCGTTTGGAGTTTGTTCTGCCCATGGAGCTCAGTCTTCTGCTTGCTTGTATGGAACCACAGCTGTGTGGTCGTGTTTTCTAGATTTCAATCATCCCTGCTTTTGCTTGTCAGTGCTTTGCCCGTGATAATGTTCCTATTTTGTGTAATATATATGTCATATTGTTTTTCTTCCCTATTTTGCAGCTGATATGAAACTTTCAATTTTGAAGTCTTACTTTAGGAGTTTTTGATGGTTGCATATGGGAATTTTTCTTGTTAGCACTTGAGAAACTTTTGTCAATGATGCTCAGATGTTCTTCTTGGAAAATGATAAGTCTACCAAATTTCCTTGCAAATACTTACTCTGAAGATCTCAAGTTGAAATAGCCATGACCACACATTACTGTGAGTATGACCTTTGCTTCTCCTAACTCTTTGTATAGAAGGGCTTCCCTAGTGACTGCAGCGATCGCATGAGTTGGTTCTAGTGCTGGTATAATTGCTTTGGACTGGGAAAACTTTGTGGCGCCGTGAGATGAGTCACATACGGCCAAGGGTTTACGTGGCCTTATTGCGTAGTTGATCATTGAGGTAAGCTCTTTTGGTTTAATATGTAATGAGGGATGCAGCATCTTGGACTAAATTGCACGGATTAGACCATAATCTCAGTTTCTGTGATTGGACTTCATGAGTGAAGCAGCTTGAGACGTGGCTAGGCTACACTTATGAACACTTAAGTTGTGAAATTAAATCGTTGATGAGCTAAGAAGCTTCAAGTTGAGTTGATGAGCATAGCCGATAACTTGATGAATATCATGCCCCTTGCATAGAGCCATACTAGTATTTATTTCACTTAGCAAGACTTCTTTTTCAATTACTACCATGATCTTGAATTCTTTACATCTCTGCTGAGTTTCCGTTTAATAGTCAGACTTCAGAAAGTGAATGTATGAATGAATCCAAACGTAATTTACTCCATGAATTACGATGTCGACCCCTTCTAGCTTTATTTAACTAAACTGGTTCGTGAAGAATTGCAAATACACTGAATTTGAATTTCAAACTTCATGGCATGGTAGAATTTTCTTTCTATTTGTACTTCTTAATCTCCTTTATTCAAAGATAAAAGCAGCACGAGTACCTAAACTTTTATATTTTTTTTATTTTAATACCTAATATTTAAACTCATTCATTTTAATACCTTAATTTTTAAATGAGATAAATTAATATCTCCGTTATAACGACCATTATTATAAAATCATAAAATAATAATATAAATATATCAACTTTCATTTTATTTCTATTTTAGTACTCAAACTTTATTTTTTATTTCATTTTGGTACTTCAACTTTTTAAAGTAAAACAAATAGATATTCCTTATAATAATTATCATAACAAAAATATTAATTTATCTAATTTAAAAAGTTAAGTTATTAAAATGAATAAATTTAAAATTTAGGTACCAAAATGAATAAATTTAAAAATACTAAATTTAAAATTTAGGTATTAATTTATCTCAAATACTTCTAGTAGTTTTATCTCCCTTAATTTACAACTTTTGCATTTAACTTAACTCGTTTTTTCTCTCATTCGATGCATTATGGTATTGCAATCATTGTGTCTTCATGACAACCTTCATATGTGTCTCTATGCTATTAATCTTTACTCTTCTCCTCTTTTTCTTTCTTTTTTTTTTTAATGGTGAAACGGACATGTCTTCATTGTCTGTCTTTTTTAGTAGCATGATTAACATTTGGAAGTTTAAGATCACATTTTGAGTGGCCATCGTCTCAAACTTGCCATAGTTAACAAATTAACATGGTTTAAAGAGAGTAAACTTTTCACCACCTGGACCGTGGTTATTTGCAACCAAGGGCCAAAGGTGATTGACCTCCATTAGTGCGCAATATGGAAGTGGAGGGCAATGGTAGGATCAATTATAGGTATCATGCTTAGGTTGTATGTAGCCTCCTATTATGATCTTCATAATTCAAGGCATTCATAAAGCCAATTACAATTTTTATTGTGAATTGAACACGAATCTCAAGACGTGAGCGCATGTGTATACAAGCACATGAGAGTTGAGCGTGAGTGATATGTGAGCTAAACACGTGTAATCTAAACATGAGCCTTGATACGTAAGTATATAAGAGTTGAACACTTGAGTTAAATACAACCCCTTTTCAAAGGAGTAGTTGTGAGTTACATACGTAAAATGAACATCACCCCCTTAACATGAGCATTTGTGAGCTAAATATATGAAATGAACATGCCCCCTTTAACATGAGCACTTGTGAACTGAATATGTGAAATGAACATGAGGCTTTCATGTGAGCATTAAATATGAATTTGAATATGAGTTTTGAATCATGAGTACATAAGAGTTGATCATGAGTCCCCAAGCCAAGCACACATGAACTAGACATAAGTCTTGAACATGAACACATGAGACTCAAACACTTAAGTTCAACATAATCCCTTTAACACAAGCACTTGTAAGCTTCTAACATGAGTACTCGTGAACTTTTGACATGAGCACGCGTGAATAGAGCATGTACATTGAACATAACACTTTTGGCATGTGAGCTAAATGTGAGTTGAAAATAAGCTCTGATACATGAGTCTTGAGCATGAGTGAACATAAGAGTTGCACATGAGCAATGAACATGAGAGTAAACACAAGTCTTGAATATTAGAGTTAAATGCGAGTGAGCATGAGCTATAATCACAAGCCTGGAACATAAGTTAACATGAGAGTTGAATATGGGCGTTAAACATGACCTGCATACGAGTGAATATGAGCCTTAAGCATGGACTTTAAATGTGAGTGTGCATGAAAGTCAAACATGAGCCCCAAACGTAACACAAGCCTTAAATATGAAATGAGTCTTAAACATGACACGACGTGAGACTTGAATGTGATGTAAGGCTTGGATGCGATATGAAGCCTAAATGTGATGCAAGGTATGCGATTCTTGATCACAACATAAGCACTAAACATGATGCAAGGCATGAACATGACATGAGTCTTGGCCTCATAGGTTAGACGTGACACTTAACATTTAAGTTGAATCACGAGCCTTCTCAACATAAATGTGAATATACATGAGCTCATTATATGAGTTGAACATAAGGCATTGAATATTAGTTTTCTAACATGAATAGATGAGCTTAAACATATGAGTCAAACATAAGAGATGACGTGAGGCTTGATCTTGATGTGAGCCTTAGATATGAGAGTTAAATACGAGTTCTCTAGCATGAACATACGCATGGTAAATATATAAGTTGAACATAATTCCTTTAACATGAACATGCATGAGCATTTGCAGGTCAAACATGTACATTGAACATGAACTTGCTAACAACACATGAGTTAAATGTTATTAGGAACATGTAAGTCAAGTATGCTACCTATTGTCATCATAAGCTATGAGAACCCTTATATACGTATACATATTATGTTTAACTCATATGAATAGATGTTGTATTTATTGAATATACTTCATTTTACTAACTCGCTTGCTTATCTTCATCTTTGCAGGTGATCACTTATTCATCCTCTCCCGAGTGGTAGCAATTGCTCATAGGCATTGCTACTACTTTCCAGAATCAATAGAAGGAGGCAACATGGCTTTCGTGTAATAAACAACTCTAGTAATGCTATTCTTCATATCGAGCAAAGGAAATGTTATAAACCAGTAAAGTATATTGAACACTGGGAGCATGCACGTATCGAGCGTTACATATGCATCGAACCCTGTGTACAAGCATACTTTGAGCTTTAAGAGCACGAGCGCATCAAGCTTTATACGTATAGGCATTGTGAGCATCATGCATAAGGAGTATTGTATGAAGCAAGTATAATGACTAACAATCATCACCATGCAAGACTAGCCTCTTCATATATCGTATCCATTTATAATTTTCCTCTCCTAGTTATTGATGTTTAGAGAAGGGACAAGTCAATAAGTTTTGGTACCTTTCATTCCCTCATAACACCATCAATGGCCCAATGTTGTATTGTATGCATTAGTCTTTGAAAGTCACAATACCTTGAAAGATCATACCGATTAGCCTTATGACAACGTATTGTTTACATAGAAGCAATTATATAAAACCTTGGTTGCATATGCATATTTATAACCAATTGCTTGTGGTAATAGACATTATCTTAAACCTTGTTTTATGTAATCTTCTTAATTACTCAGTTGTAACTCTTATATTTCCTTATAAATATTAGTTGTAATTGAATATGTAGAATTAATAATGGTGAAGTTGATTTACTGACTTTCCTACTCTTTCATTTCCTTGGTGCTTCCGTTAGCCTTTATGAAGGTGTCTTGTTGTTATGCACTTGGGAGAGACAATTCTCCACTTAATAGCAGCATGTTAGAAGATAACGTAGGGGGACAACTTTGATTCCCTTATTGACTTGTAATGTATTGAAATATGGTGGGAGGTATATCTTGACTGAGTTATAGCATGATCAAGGATAATGTAGTAGTTACAAAAAAAGACATTCTCTTGAGTCAGAGCATGCTTTGTTCTTAAAGGTTCTATGCACTTAAGAGTAATGCCTCAACTAAGTAACGCTATTGTCTAATATAAAGTAGTATAATTGCCTTGTTATCTCTTTTTTGTTCTTTTTTTTTTTAAAGACACCATGCAATAGGGAGCAAAGGCTCAACCTAGTTTAACTAGTGTTAAGTGACATAAACTTCAGATTTTTGGATTGACATAGCTTCAAGATTGCTTAGACTATTTGATCTAAGGGGCCTCTTATAGATATAATTACTAGACTACTTAAATTCAATGATCTAAGGAATCTCACATGTCATCTTACATATTGAGGCAAAACTTTTACTTTCTAATGATAATATCCAGAAGATCCCTCTCAAGAAGTGTTCAATCGTACATATGCAGTGATCATGGCATGATAGCCTGGGATCAATAATTCTTCCTCATTAGTTAAGGGGATATTTCTTACTACTTGACTACTTAGAATTGCCTTTTAAGGCATTTTACGGGTTTGAATGTTGATATATTGAAGTTCCATCAATGGGATTGTCTCTATTACTTGATGGCAAGAAATGGAGCAATTAATTAGCATGACAACTATCATGATTGCCATGGCTTGTTATGTGCTTGGGAGGCAATACTCTTACTAGCTCGCAACACATAAGCTAAGCTCATCATTATGCACATATGACACTAAGCTCTGCTAACCAGCATCGATATGTAAACTGTATGATACATTCATTGTTATTTTCTCTTGATTAATGAAGTTTAGTTGCCTCTATTCATATGTAAATCATTATGTGGAATTCACTTTGCGTGCTAAGGAGACTAGTCTCTTCTTTTGCAACAATAAAAGTAATAGAATGAAGATACACAAACACTAATCACATTTTCATTAAAAAAACATCAATGATAAAGAAAGTAACTTCTTTCATTGACAAGAAGTAGGTATCATTGAGCTTACATATGAAATGAAAAAAAAAAAAAAACGAAGATAAATACGATAAGAGTACATTCTAGTTGTTAAGAGTTCTCCCACTTTCTAACCTATTGATAGGGATCAAGGATCAATCATACGCTCCCGAGCCTAAGGGCTCTCTCAGGTAGTTCGCCGAACTATCCGAGGTGAGTTAAGCGCCAAGGAGCAGTGTTTGTCCCAATTCGATCTACCGAGCTACTTTGCTCTCCATATCATCCAAGGTGTTATTGAGGTGATCAATCGATGTGTGGAACTGAACCCTCCGCAATGCACTAGTCCAAGCACCTAAGCTGAATATAATAATCTCCACAGTGCCAAGACCAAGCCTACAATTGTTAAGAGTCAATCATTCAAGGTCGACCCAAATGTGAGCCATTCTTGAGCTAACCCTAGCTTTGCCCCAGCAGTCAAGGTATTGAACTTCCTACACCGAACCTACCTATGCATTGTCTTTTCTGAAAACTGTATTATCCTCTTTGACAGGGCGTTCGCTGAGCATGATTTCGTGTTTTCCTTATAGAGTATTTTCCTTTTCATTTAGCAAATAAGAATTCATTTTTTGTAATTATTTGTAACGTCAAACTTTCCTTAACAAGGTATTATAAATAGTTACATAATGTAACAACCGCAGGAGAATATAGAGAAGAATACACTGAATTTTTCACCCTATCTTGAGCTAAGTGTCTTCTTACTTACTCTTGAGCTACTCTTATTTAGTCTATTCAAGCGTGGACTAGTGGTAGGTGACCTCCAACTATACTTGTGCATCATATCAAGTGTGACCTGAGCTCATGTGAGGCGTTGGTGCGTCATATCCATTGTCGGTACACAGGGGCCCCTTGCTCACCTTCGATATCATTTACTTTTTCAAGTCATCTTACGACATGGACCCATCCTTTTGGTTACGCATGATATTAGGTTTGTGTGTTCATTCACGAGTCTGTATCATCTTAGTATTAGAGCCTGGCTATGTTCGAAGTTGAATTCTGCTACTATGTTCTTTTGATAGTTTGTCACTACTCTCATGTGATAGGGGTTTTATTGTTCACATTGGAGCTTGGTAACTAAGTAGTGTTTTGTACTTTGTTTTTTCCCCTATTTTCGATACACAAAATAAAGTGTGGTTAACTGTTCGTTAGATTGTCGTTGTGAAGTAACTATCAATGTCAAACTCAAGTGTTCAAGGAACTTTAGGAAACCAAGAAAGTGGTACTCGACATGGCCAAGAGCAAGAAAGAAGCTTCTCACCTCAGTTAGTGGGTGACCACTTGGATGGGCTTACTGACTTGGTAGCTAGCTTAGTGACTATTATCCAAGAAGATAGACAATGAGGTAGAAATAGCCCTATTAGAGAACATGAGCAACAGCACAAGGCAATGGTCAGTTTAGCTGAGTTAATGCCCCAGCTCGCCCACCCCAAGCTGAAGGAATTAGTAAGGATGCTAGACGAAGGCTAGCGCTTAAAGAGATCAAGGAGGAAGTAGAAGGAGATGATGAGGTAAAGGAATACTACGAACCTGAGGAAAGAAATGCATGAGCCCCTAGAGTTGAAGGATTGAGAATGCGTATTCTAAGTTTCTCTAGTAGTGATGATGCCAAGGACTACCTAGATTGGATAGATAAGATTGAAAAGCATTTTGAATGCCATGAAGTACTTGATAATGCAAAAATTAAACTTGCTATGTTGGAGTTCACTGGTTATGTCGCCTTATGGTGAAAGAACTTATAAGCTACCAGGAGAAGGGAAGGAGAACGAGAGATTAGGAGTTGGGATGGTATGAAGAGAGTCATGCGAAGAAGGTTTGTGCCGAGCTATTACCTATAAGATGCCTTTAAGAGATTGCAAGAATTGAGATAAGGAGGATCGAGTGTGGACGCTTACGTTAAGGAATTCTAGACGCTAATGATCCGATGCAAAGTCGTAGAACCTGAAGACTTAACTGTATCTCGATTCATTAGTAGATTGAAGTATGAGATTAGAGATGTCTTAGAAACATTGGACGTTAGAACACTTGATGATGCAATTTTAGCCGCCTAGAAGATAGAAAGGTACCGAATAAGAAGATCCCAACCCCTCGTCAACCGTCCTGGCAGTAACTAACTTGTTCCGAGTAGACCTATACAAACAGAACCAAGCAAGGCCAATGAGACCCGACCTGCTCAAACTACCCGAGCCGTAGAGAAGGAACCCCTGAAGAAGTTGAGAAAGGCCAGAGTTTAGGGAGGAAGACAAGTGAGATCAAGTATTTCAAATGTCAAGGATTCGGATACACGGCCGCTCAACGCCCGAACAAGCGAACAATGGTGATTAGAGGCGAGGTGTCGACTGTTGAGGTCGACAGTACTGATGAAGAAGTAGAAGAGCTGAAAGAAGATAGACAGACCAAGCTATCCAACGAAGAGGTCATCTACAACAAGGAAGGGAACTTCATGCCGACTGCTCTCATTTTAAGGAGGACAATGAGTATCAATCTTGTACCTGAAGACAAACAGAGAGAGAATCTCTTCCATATTGGGTGTAAGGTGAATGAATCACTATGTGCGCTAATCGTTGATAGTGGGAGTTACACCAGTGCAGCCTCTGCATTTATGGTCCAACAGTTGAAATTGCCAACCATGCCCTACCTAAAACCTCACAAGCTTCATTGACTCAATGATAAGGAAGCCTTACAAATGAACAAACAGGTGTCTATGCCAATTTGTATTAGTAAGTATCAAGATGAAGTGCTTTATGATGTGCTGCCCATGAGTGCATCCTACCTTCTACTTGGACGACCATGGATGTTTGATCGAGCAATTATATATGATAGCAGGAGAAATACATGTTCTATAGAGCATGAAAGAAGAAGGTTGAAATTGAGCCCCATGATTGTCGAGCAGGTAAAAGTCGTACAGTCCTAACTTAGTGACCCTTAAAGAAGAAGGCTTAGTATTGACCCAAACTAAGTTGAAAAGAGAAATGAAGCTAGAGGGACCGACTTATCTACTTGTTAAGAGGCTTTTGGAGATGAGACTTGGGGAGGAAGAGCTGCCAACTGAAGTAAAGAACATACTGGAGGAATTTGTCGATCTGTTTCTGGAAGAGCTATCGAACGACCTACCCCCAATCCGAGGTGTTGAGCATGCAATTGACTTACAGCCAAGAGTCGTACTACTAAACAAGCCTACCTATAGGCTGAACCCCAAATAAGCTACTGGTAAGTAAATAACCTTATGGACAAAGGGTATGCACGTGAGTTCCTTAGCCCCTGCACCGTTCCGGCCTTATTTGTGTTGAAGAAAGATGGGTTTTAAAGGATGTGTGTGGATAGTCGAGCGATGACATGCTAAACGAATTAAGCGGAGCAAGAATGTTCTCCAAGATCAACCTTAAATCTGGATACCATCAGATTCGAATGTACAAAGGCAATGAGTGGAAGACCACCTTCAAGACACGATATGGTTTACATAAATGGCTTGTAATGCTATTTGGATTGTCCAATGCGTTGAGTACATTTATGCGACTTATGAATCATGTGCTCTGACAATTACTGGGAAGGTTTGTCATGGTTTACTTTGATGACATTCTGGTGTACAATCCCAACCTAGGGACTCATCGAGAGCATCTCCGACAAGTGCTTGCAAAACTCTAAGCTAAACAGCTCTATGCCAATCTGAAGAAGTGCGATTTTTGCCCACCCAAGGTGATCTTCATGGGATTTGTTGTAGGAGGAGGTGGCATCCAAGTTGATGAAGAGAAGATAAGAGCGATCGTAGAATAGCTTGAGCCGACCTATTTTGCCGATGTGAGAAATTTCCAAGACTTGGCATCATTTTATCGTTAATTCATAAGGAATTTCAATACGATTGTAGCCCCATTCACCAAACTCTCAAAGAAGAATGTTGAATTCAGATGAGGTAAGAAAAAGAGGAGGAGTTTTGAAGATGTGAAGGAGAAGCTAACTACAGCCCCGGTCTTAACTCTGCGAAGCTTCAACAAGGTATTTGAAGTAGAGTGTGATACATTCGGACTAGGTATAGGTGCTGTGCTGATGCAAGAAGGTTAACCTATTGCATACTATATCGAGAAACTTCCAGGAGCTATACTCAACTATTTCGTCTACGACAAGGAGTTCTACTCCTTAATCCAAGCCCTAGTGGTATGACAACACTATCTGCTACTTAAGAAATTTGTGATTTACATTGGTCATAAATCCTTGAGATATCTAAAGAGCTAACTGAGGTTGTCTTAAAGACAAGCTAAGTAGGTTGAGTTCATGGAGGGTTTTTCTTATATAGTAAAATATAAGAACGGAAAAAACAATGTAGTGGCCAATGCCCTATCGAGATGACATACCCTCCTGACTGAGTTGCAGACAAGGTTACTTAGTTTTTCAAACATAAAAAATTTGTATGCTGAGTGTAAGCTCCCAAAATTGAGTTTAGGACAACCGAGCTTAGATTTAAGGCTTTTAAAGAAACTTATCCAATTGAGCACAAATTTTACGACTAGAATAAAAAAGTTAGTCGAGATATTACAATGAAGTTAGATTTTAGTAATAATGACCCGAAATCCCAATTTTGCCCTTAGAAATTGGAATATTTAATAAAACACTAAAATGTTCGGAACTCCTAAAATCGAACTTAGATTGCAACGAGAACTTAAAAATAAGTTAATTAAGCTATAAAATAAGATAATATAGTATAATTTACTATATAAAAATACACGTAATTTTACGAATATACTCGGTATAAATAATAATTATACCCGTAAATTAACCATAAATTATGTAATTATATATTTATTGTGTTGAATTCATGAAATTAACCTTAGAACATATCCTAAAAATAAAAGATATGTTAGAAACTTAATTATATGAGTATAGTTATATATTACGTGTGATATTTACAAGGAATATATACTCATATATTAAGTAAATAATTAAGTATTAATAAAATATACTCAAAGTACCTAAAAAAAATTGCAAAATATTAATCAAAAGCCTTCCAATTGCTGATTCACACCTGGAGATTTCTAGAAAACATCAAAGCTGGATAATTGCTGAATCAAAAGGTGAATTTACAATCCAATGCCACCTCCTACTTGCAATTAATAAAGGAAAAAGCAAGAAAAAAATAAATAAAAAAAGGGAACCAACCTAAATCACTATAACTCTATTGAACAAATCACTTTGCATCTTTTGGAACCAGAAACAATAGAAAGAAAAATCACAAAAAAATCATAGAAAATAAAAAAAAAAAAGAAAAAAAAAGAGCAATTACCAAGCTAAGTTAGTTCTTAAGGTTTCTTTTGATTTGCTACTACGCCACTCCACCACCAAGGAGTACCCCTAGCGTCTAGGCGTTCCAACAACCACCCAACCACCGCCGGCCACTGGAACACCCAAAAACACCAAGGTCAATTTCTTGCCCTAAAAATTAGTAAATCCGCCCAGAAAATTATGAAAAAAATTATACTTAGGTTATTTTAAACATGCTTTCATGTGATATTTTTATTTTTGAAAAATTCTTAATATTTAATATACTTTATTAAGAAATCTATTATTCAACCGAATTTATATTTGTAAAATAAATGTACTATATGATATTATTTCTAGCTGAAAATTTTTGTATAGGATGTGTATGATATATAGATAATTGCTATGTAGCCCAAATTTTGATTTGAATAATTTTAATATTTATTGCATTTTTAAGCCTGAAATTAGCTCAAAAATAGGCTGAAATTATGAATTTAATAGGAAATTATGAAATTAATTGATAAAATGGACATGTACTGATCTATAATAAATAGTAATAGTATTGAGTCAGATTGAAATTAATTTGATACTAAAAGAATTATAATTGGATAATTTATTATAATTTAGGGGTAAAATTGTCAATATGAAAATATAGGTAATAGGTCGGAAACTTGAAACCAAATGATAACTGAATTCCCTATATTTTTAGAAGTCTATAAAAATTTTCGGGGAATTATTTGGTAACTCGAACTATTTCTTACGAATTTATTAAGTAAAATAGCTTATATTACAAGTCGGAGTGTATTTGTAATATTAATAGACTAAAATGAATTAAATAGTTAAATAAAAACTATAAAAAGGATTGCTAATCAGATTGGATTAAATGGAGATTTTTATTTTATTTATTAATATTTTCTGATCGGGATACACTTTAGGTGTATTAGAATTAAATAATACTTATATTATTACAATATAAGGACAAATTAGATAAAATATAATTTAATAATGTAAATTATGTATAATACGATCATTTTTATATAATTATGTATAATTATATTAAAAACTCAAATTACCCGTTAAAAGTCATCTCTAAAAACAAGATTCGTAAAACGTGTCGTTAGGTCTATACGAATCCAATGACACTAATTTTGTTGAAATCGAACAACCTTAAGTAATTTAGCTTATAACTATAAATAAAAAGTACGTTTCGATGTGATCGAAACGATATATAATACATAATAGTATATATGATGTACAGTATCAATAATTAATAATTTAATTCAATATATAGTGATAACATGACTGTATATTATGGAAATAATATATATATAACCATTTTAGATTAAACCCTAATGTTTTCGTAATTATTACGAAAACTGAATTTGGGCCTTTTATGTAATTAGGACCTTTTAATACAAATACGGTTGATAATTCAAGTCAGCAATAGCGAACGTCTAAACAAGTAAGTTGGGATTGTGGCTTCACCGCTTGTTTGGGTGCTATTTAAAGTATCCAGAGACCCAAGAGTATTTCTAGTTGTGTTTGTAGTTAGATGATTATGCGCATGCCGTGTATGTGAATGATACTCGGTTATGACAGGAGTTCAACTCCTTGGTATGCTATTCTGTATATTTGCATGGATTTTGTATTGTGTAAACTTGTTGGTCACCCCTGATTAACACTAACGGTTATTTGACTAAAATGTAATTGGACATGCATAATCACCCGTTAGGGGAAAACGATTAAGAGTGTTAGAGCAAATACTGACTTCCTTCGATGAGGATAGCTGAAATGGTACTTTCCCCATCCTTAGTCGAACTAAGTGACAGGTGAGGTGGTTGCGGCAAGGTTGGGGGCCGTGATTCGAAGGTAGTCATGGGAGGAGGGTGTTCTCCATTGCATAAGCCCGGGTTTGGTCTAACTTAAGTCGCGATGAAACTCCTCAATCCGGGTTGGAGCGGATGCAATTTCTCTAACCTCACAGTGAACCGGTTAACACTGTGCGATGTTTCATTTAAGTGATTGCATTGCATTTCATCATGATTATTAACCTTATTTGTGATTGTACAGTACTCTTCTGACTCCGTCCCACTTACTGAGCTAATTGTGCTCACATTTCTACAGACTCTTTTGCAGGTGTTGAGTAAAGACAAAATGTTTAGGTACCACCGTTCCCAGGTTAGTGTGCTGCTGTGTAGGAAAGTGAGGATCGAGGAATTAACTAAACCTGAGCTCTTGACTTTATCTTTAAGTTTTGAGGAAAACTAATTGGGAATTCCCTGGGAGCCCACTAGTTTTCTAACTTATTGTATATAGACCGTAAAACCTGTCATTTTTAATAAACTTTGATTGTAAATCTTACCTTTGGATGTGAAACATTTGTTTAAATACTGTTGTAATACTAAACAACAGGTTGTATAGAACAAGTATCTTGTAAAAGCTCTACCACATGTTTGGTTATTAACAGGTGTCAAAACGAACGTTTCAAGCTGGTTGAGTTGTACGCCTTATGTGAACTGCGTCTACGATAGCAACTGTGAGGTCAATTTCTATTTTAGATTAGTTTACACGGCGGGACTGTTATGACTCTTCTTGTTCGGGGCGTGACACTAAGAACCTACACTTTAGTCCTATCTACGCCTATTTTGAGGAAGGATGGACATTGGACGACTATCGTAGGGAGGACAGATACTTATTCAGGAAGAGAAGGCTGTGTATCCTAACCTATTCTATACAAGAATTGCTGGTGCGTGAGGTACATGAAGGGGGATTAACAGGATACTTTGGCTACTACCGAATTTATGAGGTATTAACCTCTAGATTCTTTTGGCTAAGGATGAAGAGAGATGTCCAATCTATGCTGGAAATATGTACAACCTGCCGAAAAGCAAAGAGTCGACCCGAGCAAAGATATTACCAACCCTTGCCGATCCCAACCAAACCATGGTCCAAGTTGAGTATGGACTTCATGTTAAGATTACCAAGGATGCCTCGAGGGAAGGACTCCATCATGGTGGTTGTGGATTGATTTAGTAAGATGGCACATTTTGTGCCCTGTTGCAAAACTAACGACACTTCGACTATCTCTTTTCTTTTCTCGCAAGAAGTAATTAAGCTGCATGGAATTCCTAGGATCATTATTTTAGACCAAGACCCAAAGTTCATGAGCCACTTTTGAAGGAAGTTGTGGAGGCGAATGGGAACCAAGTTGCTATACAACACATCTTGCTACCTACAAACCGATTGATAGACCGAAGTTGTCAATAGAATCGTGGGAACTTCGCTACGAGTTGCTATTGGACGAAACACGACTGACTGGGATTTGTGCTTACCAATCATTGAGTTCGCATACAATAGGACCGCCCATAGTGTCACAAGCATGTCCCCATTCAAGGTTGCTTATGGGTTCAACCCTGAGTTACCATTGGAACAAGTGCCCCAATCAATGCTTGATGATGACCGGCCAGTTGTTGAAAGAGTTGAGGCCATTAAAGCCATGCACTAGAAGGTTATAGAGCAACTAGGTTGAGTTAATATTAAGCTTGAGAAGCGAAGCCGAGGACAAAGAAAAAGAGAATTCCAACCAGGCAATTTGGTTTGGATACACCTTAACAAGGAATGGTTCCCAAACTTGAGAAAGAACAAGTTATCTCCTAGGGCCAAGGACCTTTTAAAGTGCGTGAAAAGATCAACCCTAATACTTATAGGATTGAATTACCCGAAGGATATGGGGTCTCCGACTCCTTCAACATTGCCGACCTCTAACCTTACACTCTCGAAGACAGGCAACTTAAAGCTAAGCCAGATTTAATCCCAAATCTTAAACAACCCGAAGGGGATGATAGAGATCAAGGACTGATCACATGCTCCCAAGCCAAAAAGCTCGCTCAGGTGGTTCGTCGAGTTGCTCGAGTTGAGTTAAGCGTCGAAGAGCAATGTTTGTCCTAGTCCGATCTGCCGAGCTACTTCATTCTCCATGACATCCAAGGTATTATCAAGGCGACCAACCAACGTGCAAAACCGAACCCTCCGTAATGTACTAGTCCAAGCGCCAAACCTGAATACAACAATCTCTATGCCAAGGAGCAATGCTTGTCCCAATCCGATCTGCCGAGCTACTTTATTCTCCATGACATCTAAGGTATTATCGAGTTGACTGACTAACGTGCGAAACCAAACCTTCCCTAATGCACTAGTCCAAGCACCAAACCTGAATACAACAATCTGTACGGTGCCAAGGCTGAGCCTATAATTGTTAGGAGCTGACCATCCGAGGGCGACCTGAATGTGAGCTATTCCTGAGCTAACCCCAGCCTTGCCTTAGTAGTTAGGATGCCGAACTTCCTACATCGAACATGAACAGAAGCCTACCCCTACTCAGCTTACTATATTTATCAAAATCACATAGTAAAACACGTATGCATTGTTTTTTCTAAGAACCATACTGTCCTTTCTGACATGACGTTTACTGCATACGATTTTATGTTTTCCCTATAGAGTATTTTCATTTTTATTTAGCAAATAGGAATTCATTTTTTATAATTATTTGTAACGTCAAACTTGCCTTAACAACGTATTATAAATAGTCACATAATGTAACAACCGCAGGAGAATATAAAGAAGAATATACTAAACTTTTCACCTTATCTTAAGCTAAGTGTCCTCTTACTTACTCTTGAGCTACTCTTATCTAGCCTATTCGAGCGTGGACTAGTAGCGAATGACCTGCAGCCATACTTATGTGTCATATCAAGTTTAACCTGAGCTCGTGTAAGGCGTTGGTGTGTCATATCTATCGTCAGTATATGAGAACCCCTTGCCCGCCTTCAACTATCATTTATTTTTTCAAGCTATCTTGCAGCTTGGACCCATCCTTTTGGTTACGTGTGATATTGGGTTTGTGTCTTCATCTACGAGTCTGTATCACTTATAAAGTACTTTCTTCCTTTATAACATCATTAGTTCACTTGCATTTCTTCACGCTCCTGAAACAATCATACGTCTTTTTCTTCTTAAATGCTCATCTTTGAGCTTTTTCCCCTATAGGTAGTTTTGCCTCTGGGGGTTCCACTAAGGATGTCTCCCCTTTATTCATATGCTCATCAAAAAATGCTGCTTCAGTGAAGTAAGACTCATTAGGTGTGAATGGGTTCTTTGTTATAAGAATAAAGACATTTCCATTCCAATGACTTTTCATGCATTGATGTCATATTAAAGGTATCACTTATAATCATGCAGTACTATACGCACATCCTTCTTATAAGGAGATGGTAAGATATAAGCGTATCAATCACATGGAACCATATGGAGTTATGGATAGGTCCAACATTGAAATCTACCTTAATGTGCCCAATTGTCTTCATGGAAGATTCATAGAAGCTTTTTAGTGTGATTGGTTGCCTTACTAAGTTTCAAATATCTATCTTTGTAGCTTAAAAATGGACATTAGCATAACATAGAGTGAAAATTCATTGTCAACAAATGTCCTTTTGATAAAATAACTATTAAGTTTGCTTTGCACATATAGAGGGCGATTATGATTAGGACTCATTGTATAAATGTCAACATAGTAAATGTAATTGCACCCTCATTTATTGAAGTTGACCCCTTTAGAAGACATACTGTGGTACATTTCTCATATTGACCTTGCATAATCTTCATGAGTGTAGTTGTTACCTTGAATTGGGCATCCTTGTTAAAGCCAAGTAGATTGAAAAAATTCCTAACATTGGAACTCTTTAACAAAGTAAGGACCGCATTATCATCTCCATTTTCTTTAATTTTGAGCCATTTACCTCTGTCTTTGTGTGCTTTAGTTAGCTACACGTCTATTTCCTTTATCTTTATACGATCATAGGTGATAACATTCATAGCACCACAATGAGTGTTATGAGGCGGAAATGGGTTATTTCTAACATCATTATCTTTGATGATCAGTTCCCTGTTTTGAACTAGTTTGTTAAATATCTTCTTTAAAGTCTAACAATATTTAGTAGGACGACTTACACTTATATGAAATTTACAAAATTTGGGGTCTTTTTTTTCCTCATTTGTTAGTAAGCGTTTGACTCTTAGGAGCCTAATGTTGCCATCACATAGCCATTAGTCAAGCATTGCATGTACCTTCCCCATCAAGCATGGGTATGTTAAGGATAGCTTAAAGTCTAGAGGTTTATTATTTCTTTGTTTCTTTGCTCCTCTTAGATTCTCTTCTTGAACTAAATTCACTGAAGGTATAAGCTTGTTCAATCTAACATTTTCACCCTTTTGTTGTACAACTGAGTTGTTAGTTCTTCTTGCATTTTCAACAAATAAGGAAAATGAGGCTAAGGAAAGGGTCTCAAAATGTATAATGTACTTAGTAAACATCCTTTGAATGCATATCTTGACCAACTCCCTCTCATCACAAACATCTTAGATATCTAAGGAGCATTCCCTGAAGTGCTTAATATAATCCATGAGATCTTCTTTAAGCCTTTGTCGAATCCAACTCATGTCAGTAAGGGTAACCTTTTCCTTAGTGGAGAAAAACTTCTCCAAAAACATATTACACATGTTTCCTTATAAATCGACTGATCCTAAGGGAATGTTGACATACCAAGTGTATACCTTCTTGGTAAGTAACATAGAAAATTCTTTCAGTTTCAAATTGTCACCTAGATTGTATACTTTCAAGGTCTTAATGAACTTTAACAAGCGTTCTCTAGCATTCCCCATCTTGTCATTTAACAACATGAATTTTAGACTTACATAGTCTTTAAGATATGGCTTCGTAGCAATTTGCTAGTGAGATGGTGGCTTTAATTTCGATACTCTACTTATGGACTTTGTCACAACCCAGAGGAGGGTCGAGTCATGGCAGTACTACCAGGTAATACGAGAAGATCCAAGATTAAGCACCATCCTTGATCAAGTGCCTTCGACATACTATATAAGGCATTTCACAACTACAACTTCCTCTTAGTAACTAACATTAAGTAATAGTTGAGCACATAATTTAAAATCATAACATCTAATTAAAACTAACACCAACATAAATAAGAAGGAATATAAGGTTTTCCTTAAAAACAGTCATACAGTATTGGGATAAGATATTAATAGTAGTCCAAGCTATTTAATAAACTAAGAATACTTAATAATTGAAAATAGAGAGTTCAAACATAAGTAAATTGTTCACTCAAGCTCTCATCTTCTTCGTACTAATCAACCCCAAGCTAGTGCAACTAACTTCGAGCATCCCACGGCCCAACTCTAGCTAAAGATCTTGCTATAATAACAAAATATAAGGGGATAAGCTTAACTGCTTAATGAGTAACCTTCTTACCTTACTAACAAATAATATCAAACTAGTTATTAATCAAGCATACAAATGCGTGAATAAGCATATACAATGCAATAGTATATACAATTGGCCAATAATTATATACAGTAAGGTTTTAATGCTTACTATTACTAGGGTTAGGAAGTATTTAGCTGCATCAGGACCCAAGTATCGACGTCCAATACAAAGTCTCTTATCAATAATATCACCATTAGAAGTAGACATGGTACTGCTTCAAGCAGAAGGCGGCACTCCCCAAAGCTAAGTAGTTCTTATCTTAAAACTACAAGCATAAAACAAGTAAGGTAGGAGGGGCGGCATACTCACTCAACCATGGCACTTAGCAGTCCTAGTAATCCTCGACTGTGTCTAACTCAGTATCCTCATCACCTGAAGAATACAATTAAGGTCTATGAGTATTCTATTTGCATTATCTAACTAGGCTTATTGCTCACTTACCCTGATTTAATTGTTTTCGTAACTTGAATGCATTTTCTTCATTTTAACTCTGTTTTCTGTTATCTTATAGTCATTTTCGAATGTTCCTTCATTTAGTGAGGTTATTTCTAAGTTTCTAAGTCAACAAGTTTTCAGTTTAGGCCTTACAAGGTTGTAGGCCCAAATGATAAGTTGAGTTACTTTAAGATTTGGGTTTAGTTTTGGGTCTTAGGCTTGATTTTTGACCTTAGGCCTTATATTTAATAATTTGGGCTTTCTTTTAAGTATTTTAATTGGAATTTTTCTATCTAACACTTTAAAATTTTAATGTGGGCCTTGGTGATACTTTTATGGGCCCAAATGGGCTTTTTTACTAAGTTTAAGGTTCTAAATTACTAAGGAGCCTATGGTAGGTGTGTTGGATGGGCCTTTAGGCTTAGTGGGGCTCTTAATTAACTCATTCTAAGCCTTTCAACCTAAAGTTCAGATCTGGTCACTTATCAATATGGACTCTAAAGTTTGTTCTTTTGGGCTTTTTGAACCTAAATCATCTTTTTGAGCCTTAGGCCTAAACAAACTTGTCTTTTTGGGCTTAAGCCCAATATCAAACTTAAGCTTAGCCCACTTTTATTAGGTTTATAGATCCAAACATTAAAGTTATAGTGATTACTAACATCATTTTTAAGCCTCTAATCACTAACTAAGCTAATTTAGGGGTTTAGGGCCATAGCTACATTTTAGCCTACTTAACTTTGTTAATTAAATTCTAAATCATACTTAACACTAAATAATCATCTTATCAAGTTAATAAATTAAGTTTTATAGATTTGATGGGTTCATGGAAGTGGTGGCCACTTAGTGTCCTTATGGCCATTTTTTCCATTTTCATGCAACACCTGTTTTCATCGCGATTCTACTTAAGTAACCTATATTTTCACTCATCTATAACTATAATTATAACATAAAAATGTGTAGAAATGTAGGGTAGGAACATGTGAGTGGTGGCATGTAAAAGAAAAATGGGTTTTCATCACACTTCTTAATGATCTAGACCAAAAATCAACTCTACACTATATTATCTTATTTATTAATGTTATAATTCTTACCAAAGTGTGTTTTCTTTTACTAACCTTTACTTATTCTTCATGAAACACCCTACAACATCTAGAACATTGTTGTAAAGTAAAGTTCATCTAAGAAAATATAAGTTCCTATCACTATTTTACAAGAAAAACTAACTTAGTCACTTACCAGAACAAGGGTATGGATGGCCTCCTCGTATGTATGTGCCACAATCTTTGTGTATGTATGTGTGTCGAAAGGCTAGGGGAATGTATGTAAGTGGTGTAAGGCTTGATGGTGGGTGGTTTAGTAGTGGTGGTGGCAATGGTGAAGTGGCTAGCGGTGATTTGTATGTAGTGGTTGAAGGAGAAGATGGAGGGGGTTTAGGGTTTGATCCTTTGAGAGAGTTTGTGAGGTTTTGTGTGTTTAGAAAATAAGAAGAATGAAGGAAAAGGGAGGGGGTGTGGCCAATGAAATGGAGAGGGAAAAGAGGGTACAAAGTGTGTGTGTTTTAGGAAGGAAAGTGCATAGTGCAAATGGGGACCATGTATCCTTTTGCCTTTTTGTCAATTTGGGAAAGATCTTGTCCCCCAATAGCACAAGATGCACTAAATGTAATTAAGAGATTATTTTATAGCCTTTTATCAAGTTTAACTTGTAGTTAACTAAGATGTAATGATAGTTGGTTACGGATTAAGGTTTAATTAGGGTAATGGATAGTAGTTAGGCATAATTAAGCTAATTAAGTGTAATTAGGATATGTTTAGGGTTTTGTCAAATCTAAATAATACACTTTAGTTAATTTTTAAACACTTACATGTGTGCTTAGGCTTTATTTAGGGTTTGATATCTGTTTATAGTAATTTGGCTTGTATACAAGCTCGAAAGTTAGGGTTTTAATTGTTTAGTGATATAAATCACTTTTATTGTTGGGTTTAAACTTACTATTAGTGTTCATTAGTGGCGTTAAGATATTTAATCATTTGACTAGGGCTTAATGATCATTTTAGGGTTTCATTATTATCTTATGGTTTTTTTTTTTTAAGCATTAAGGTTCCTAAGGTTCTTGCTCGTTTAGTTAAGGTTTTAGGGCTTACTTCATTTAGGGTTTTAGGTTAAAAGTTTATAATTCAATTCTTTTACCTAAGGTTTTATTATTATGTTTGGGTGGTTTTAAGGACTATCCGAAGACTTTTTCATCTGACTTCACTTTTGGGTCGTCAAAATTTTGTAAGGTTTATTGATTTTGCATGTATTTCCTTTAAGTACATGTCCAAATCTTCTTTGGTCACGAATGACCCCCTTTGGGGTAGATGCCTTTGCCTTCACTAACATTGCAGGGGTAAGGTTCATGGAAGTGAGATTCACAGGTTTAAAGTTTGTAGGTGTAAGATTCATAGGCATAGGTTAGTTAGGTTCAACAATTATGACATGTCATGTAGCACAAGAGGACGATGAGCCTCTAATCTGGCCCCCCTTGGTTCTTTACTTTAAGCAAGGATTGTTGTGTAGCTATTAGTTCTACTATAAGAGGTTGCTCTTTAACTCTCAAAATGACTTGCTCGTTAACAACAGGGGGATTGAATGGCCGAAGAGCTTGTGGAGTATGTAGTTGTACTACGTTGGAGGGATTGAAAGTATCTCCTCCTTGTTACGCGACAGTAAAGGTGATCAGAGTAAGCGTACATTGGGTAAACATTACCATAAATTCGTTCAAATTCTTATTAGTCTCTCTTAGCTCATGTACTAGTTGCACGTTGTCGGGGATAGTCTCTTGTGCATCAGGTTCTTGATTCATGCCTCTAGTTAAAAGTAGATTTGGGTCGTTGGTCACAATAGGGGCATCTTGCTCTTGATTAACATTGTCAATAGTATCAGCCTGTCTTCTCCTTAGTGGTACCATGATGCAAATGTCAAGTCTTCCTTCTATAATGGAGTTGCCAAAAATGTAAGGGTATAGGTACAAGTACAAGGGTCATGTCTATACTGCATGAAAAATGTACTACATATGACTATAAAGTAATTTGAATCACACGTATAGGATGATCAAGTAGGGTAGAGTAGGGAAAAGAAGTAGGCAATCTTAATAAAACTCTAATACTTATGATGATAAGTGAAGAAATCAAGAGGCATTAAACTCAACAATTAATGAATAATGAGGTAGTATTCTTGAAATATTCAAGCGTGTGATCTTTCGAGGCAAGAATTAGGTAAAGTAACAATATTTGTGCCAAGATCTCTATCGTGTCCAAATGAGGGAGGGAAATGAGTATTTATAGCAGTTGGCTATTGATCTTATCCGTAAGATCGCGATGTTGATCAATTGTCAAGATTAATCCCTTTCCTTAATGGATCCAAATGGGCTCTTTCTTCAAATTTAGGTCTAATGAAAGCCTTATCCTTGTGTAATTCAATATTGATAAAGGTTTGATCAAACTAGTCGATCCAATGAGCCATACTCTAAGATCACTATGCCAAAACTTCTTTAATTATCTTGAATTTCGTATGCTTGACTTCCTAAATCCTATCACTTTAATCCGAAGAGTTAAATCCATCTTAGTTAATGAGCTTAAAAGCCTATAATCAAATTTATCCCTCTATAGAGTCCTCACTAATAGAGTTGCTCTTAGGTGGTTAAATCTTACAAATTAAAAGGATGTACTTGCTTACACATTTTATTTTGTATTTTGGAATATATATTGGAATGTGGTATTTATATATCCGGAAGTGATTGTCATATAAGTTGAGGGTTAATTGGTGAGCTGTAAAGTTAATTGATGGAGCGGTAGTTTCTTTTCTTACCGTAACTTCTTATCAAACACCAAATATAACCCTTATATATTACCTTCATAATATAACGAAAAAATTGAAGTTACATATTTATTACAATCATATTATAAATATCTAAATTATATGGTGATAACTTCATCTTCTTTATTTTAGGCTCCATATCAATTTTATATATATACACATACATATATGATCGAAAGGAAAATCCATATATATGCTTCATGCATTTATTAGGACTTAAAAAAATTAAAAGAAAAAAAAATCAAAAAAGCATTATCTGTAATTTAACATTTTTGCAAACTTATTATCGATGTTTCACTACTATTTATATGTACCATCTTCTAATTAATCCTCGATAATTCATTAAATAACTCGATATTAGTAAATAAATTTAATTGAATAAAATAATAAAATTTATAAAAGTTATTAAAAATAATAAAATATAAAAAAAAAGAATTAGATATCTCACTTAGTTGGCCACCACCAAAGGGTTATGGAAACCCCTTCTCTATCTAAGGTGGTGACTAGCTATATTCTTTAGGGGTCAGCTTCGTTATTTCTAATGTGGTTGGTACCTACCAAATCACAAAGATAAATAAAAGAGAAAAACGTAGAAAACTCACTAAATCATCGTTGGTCGCATGATTCGTTGCCTAGTCATGCAATTCGATCATGAATTAACAGGCCTTAATTGACCTACAATCATTTTTATGGTACTCCAGGAAGGTCAACCACCCCCATACGGTAATAGGTGGGTTGATCCTGACCCACCACGTAGAAAATCACTTGATTAACTATTATATGGGTTGGCAAACCAAGTGCATTATTTTATTTTTATTTTTATTTTTTTTATATTGTACATCTTTTATTTTTTATTTCTTTATTATATTTCATAATTAAATTTATTTGATAAAATTATTTTATTCAATGAATTATCGTGAACCATTCAAAAGCTTACATGTATTTCTCAACTAATGGTGACAAATAGTGATAGAAACAATTCTTAAATTTATTAAATGGAAATTACATATCATCTGTTTGCGAAAATAGCAAAACATAAATGGTTTTATCATCCTGCAACTAAAACATTAACTACAAACTACCTAAGCTTTTGATATTTTTCAATTTTATAATTAGAAATTCAAAATTATTAAGTATCATGAATTTGCAAAATGTCCAGATATATATCGTGTTTTTATGACTTTTCCAAAACTAAACCACGTCGTATGTAGATTCATTTCCCAGGGACGATGCATAGACACTACCTAAGTTGAAAAATAGTAACGAAGAGCGATTAGAAACAATTCTTAAATTTGTCAAAAGGAAAATTACATATCATGAGTTTGCAAAAGTACCAAATCATGGGAAATGGTTTTATGATCCTATAATTAAAACACTAAATATAAAAATCACTACTTAAGCTTTTGATATTTTTCAATTTTACATTTGAAATTTAAAATTATTAAGTATCATGAATTTACAAAATGTCAAAATATATATCGTGTTTTTATGATTTTTCCAAAATTAAACCACGTTGCTTTTAGATTCATTGCCCAGGGACAATCTATAGACACTACCACTACCTAGGTTGAAAAACAGTGACGAAGAGCGATTAGAAACAATTCTTAAATTTGTTAAAAGGAAAATTACATATCATGAGTTTACAAAAATACCAAAACATGGGAAATGGTTTTATAATCCTACAACTAAAACATTAAATAAGAAAAGCACTACCTAAGCTTTTAATGTTTTTCAATTTTATACTTGAAATTTAAAATTATTAAGTATCATGAATTTGTAAAATATCAAAGTATATAGTGTGTTTTAATGATTTTTCCAAAACTAACCACGTTGCATTTAGATTCATTGCCTAGGGACAATGTATAAATACTACCTAAGTTGAAAAACACCGACGAAGATTGATTAGAAACAATTCTTAAATTTATTAAAAGGAAAATTACATATCATGAGTTTGCAAAAAATACCAAAACATGCGAAATGGTTTTATGATCCTATAACTAAAACATCAAATATAAAAACCACTACCTAATCATGTTTTTCAATTTTACACTTAAAATTTGAAATTGTAAAGTAGGATGGATTTGCAAAATGTAAGATTTTTCCAAAACTAGATCACATTGCATTTAGATTCATTGTACTTGGACAATGTATAAACAAATCCTAGGTTTTGGTTTTTTCTATTTTTATACTTAAAATTTGAAAATATTAAAATTATATCCAATTGAATTTTTACCCATCAAATATTATACCTTCAATTTAAAATAGCTAAATATCATACCAAATTGAATTTTTTATTTATCAAATCTATTACTTCAGTCATGATAGGATGAACAAATACTCGTGAAAGAGTATAAGCCGAATGGCCCACAGAAATTAATCACACCCAAAAAATATTGAAAATTCAGAATGTTAATCTAAATAAAAACTAAAAATTTGATAGAGTATGAAATTTAACAATAACACTCAAACTTTTCGTGAGAAATCCATAACATATTGAAAATTCAGATTGTCATTTGGACAACATCCTCTAAATATATATTGGCTGCTTTAGTTTGCAATTACCTTTATCGGAATGGCCCACGGAAATTAATTGCGCCTACAACAGCCTTAGTAGACAACATTGTCTTTTCTTTCCCCACTTTCCTAATTAGCGCCCGAAAGCCAATAAGCCATTTCACCTTGAACGTTTATTAAACGTAGCATATTTAACGTGGGTCCATGACAAGTGTACCTTCCAGTAGGACCCTCTCTGAATCGTCTCCATAGGAAGACGAAACATCCCGGAACCAACCTTAGATTTGGTATTCAGTAATCACATAACAACCTCCATGAAAAATGACAATTCCAAGCACAAGCAAAGAATAAAACAGCACTCCCCCTAGACACACTGGGACTCCACCACCCCAAATATATAAAATAACCCAACTCCTCTTCTACCTTCTCAGAAATTATACTTACTTACTTATACCCTTCTTTTTAACAGCCATTTCGTGTTTTCAGGAGCGGTCGATGCAAGTAAGTCCCAACTACGTAGAGAGCCTACGTTGTTATTGCACTGCCCGATTCAATACCGGGACACATTATTGTTACGATATTTCAATGATAATGTAATAAGTGTCTTATTGTCGTGGTAAGGAATTGGATTCTAGGAATCGGTCGGCCGTCGGGGCCGGATGGGGGTTTTAATAAGGGTTTTTAGTGGGATTTGTATGTTCGTGTCGACTTTGTGGGAGCTTCAAGAAATGAGGTTTAACAACATTTTTGATGAAGTGAGCTCTCTTGCAATGACGGTTATCATTGCTAGTGTATCATGTTTTTTAGCTGCAAGGAGACTTTGAATACCCATATTATAATTACTACATGTATGTCCTTGTTTTTTTTTTTCTTTTTATTCCTCTTTCTCCTTTGATTTTCGGGAAATAATATCTGTACTTTTTTTATTTTTTATCGTAATTTACGTGCTTACATTTCGGATTTTTCTTATTTTACTTTTATACTCTGGCGCAACTTGAAATGGTTTGCTATGCGTGATAAGGGAGAAATGCCGTGAAGGATATTTGCTTGCGTATCATATCTCAATTAGTTCACGAGCTAAAAATCAGTAGAGTTTAAATGTTAATATTTTTTAAAATTAAAATATAGTACTTTTTTATTTAAATCGACTTTAAATGTGTTTAATCAAATTAGAATACTATTTTCGATTAACTCAAGTTCACCTTAAGTCTGATTGTACAGATTAGTACATTTCTCACTGATCTTTCGTACAAGGAGGACTTAATATTGCAAATAGTGAAGCACATTGACTGATTGACATAAATGCCTGAGTGTGCATGCATTACATGTCTGCCTTTTGTGTTCTACATAGTGCATGGCTTAAGCGGTGGCGCTACTGGCTCCATAATTGATTTTAACCGACGCCAACAATGAAAGCATTAAATAGATCCTCGTGCTTCAGCCTCGCACAGCTTCAACATTTAAGAGAGTTAGGTGGTCTCCTATTATCTTGTTAACAATACTGGATTTATTTCGGCCCAAAAAAAAAAGAAGAAAAAGAAAAACAATACTGGATTTATACAAAGAAAAATAATGATCCATATATGAAATCCATTATTCTAGGCATCATAATATCAATATAATTTTTTTTTAATTTTCTAATTATATTACAATCTAAAAAGAAGGATTCGAATCTCATTTATTACGTTAAAAGATCAGTATTCACGTACCATTAGATTATAATAGGTTATAATAATAAAATTAAAGTAGAAGATATAATAATATAAATACATCAAGTTGAGCGTAACGTTCAAACGAAGGAAATAGTTATTTTTGAAATACTAGTCCTTATAAAGAGATAATGGTGTAGTTTTGCTAACGACAATAGCTATACTTCTTTCCGATTGGAAATAAGTTTGTCACTTGTTGACAAAAATCCACCATAAACTTTTTGCTTCTTGTATGTACATATATACATCAACAAATCATGATGTTTGAACTTCAATAAAAATCTACGAGAGCGGTGAACTAGTCTGAACCAGTTGAGACAATATAGTATACGGTTAGAATTTTATCGAGTTAAAGAATTTTAAAATTGAACTTGACTTAAATATCGACCGATGAGTTCAAATTTGAATTAATTAAACTTGTTTAAATTTAATTTATTTAGAATATTTTTTTTTCTAACTAAAATAAGAGAAATGATTGGCATCACAAATTGAGATTACCATAATTATCACGAAAACAATCGCTCACCAATCGAATAAATCTTTAGATATTTGGCTGGTTGATAATTTCACAAATGGCATGTCAATACAAAGCCATTTCATTCGTATTAAAATATTGCAACACGAATTTGTGCTATCCATTATTTCGCCCAAAATAATATTGATATCTAAAGTCAAATCAAACTTCATTATAACATTTAGGGTCCGGTTGATTTTTTGTTTTTTTTTTTTTTAGTTTTATTGGTATTTACTTGAATCTTGCGTTTGGTAAAAATAAAACACATAAAAAAAATGAAAATATAATTCCATATATAATCTTCTTTTAAATTAAATATCTAACAAATTCCAATAAAGTTGAATCTATTTACTATTCACTTTATTTATATTTACAAAAATACCAATTAAAATAATTATTTTTAATATATAAAATATATTTTTTCAATTTTTTTTCTTAAAAGTAAGTGGATTTTTATTTTTTAATTATGATATTCTAATCATTATTTTCATCATAATTATGAAATAAAAACAGATAAGATATACATAAAACAGTTTTCTAAACATCAAATTTTAAATAAATATAGATCAAATACAAATAAAATACAAAAAAAAAAAAAATTCAACTAAAGCCTTAAGCTTAAAGCCTTTAACTAGGCTCCATTAAGCTATAAACTAATCAAGTCAAATATCACAAAATTCTAGTTTGATTCAATAAACTACTCTAGTCTTTAAGCTCAAGATTGAGCTTAACTCTACTATCAAGTCAACTCTCAAAATCAAACTCAAGCAAGCATCAAGCCCAATTCAGAAAGTATGCAGATAAGTTTGGCTTATATTCACTACTATAATTTACTCTACTAGATAATACAATGAATAAAACGCTTTACACCATGCAAGGAGGACTTTAGCGGTAGTTTCTTACAAATTCAATATACGTGTGTCTCACATTGTTGCCTTGCTAATGAATTGCTCTGATACTATACTATTTATAATAATCGAAACTATACACACTAAGATATTATCTACTTCAATACGATATACAGTCTCATGGTTTTATCCTTATGTAAATCCATTGTTCTAGGCGTCCTAAAATCAAAGATGTAAACGAAGAATCAGTAACGTTTGATCGGAGCAAATCGTTTTTTCTAGGATTACATATTACTTTTATGGAGATAATGGTATAGTTTTTGCTCCACGGCAACAGCCATTCCTTCTCGATTGGAAAAAACTCCTAGTTTTTACCAAGTTACTTTTTGTTTGTACACATATATACATCGACAAATTATGAAATTTCAAATTCTTCCCCTCATAATTTACCTTACTAAAATGGTAAATAAGTCTCAATTAGTGGAAATGATATAATACTCATTTGAATCTTGATCTAGTCAAGAATTTTCAAGTTTAAACTTGACTTAAAAGTAGTAGTTCAAGTTCGATTTGATCAAGCTCGCTAAATTTGATTTATATAAAAAATATATTTATCTTCTAACTATAAAAACGCTGATATCTTTACTTAATTCAAAGTTTATTAATATTTAAGTTTAAATTGCTAACATACCTCATACTTTTTCATTGATGTCAACTACTAAGGTCACTAATAATAACTTAACTTTGGAGTTTTAATGAAATCTAAACTATTACATCATAAGGCTTTTTAATAATTAAAGTTGCTCTACACCCTATAAAAGATATATTATAGATAATATTGATAACTAGACTTGATGATGGGTTAGACCTTGATGAAATGGCATCCAACGTTCCACGTAGAACTTATTTACTGCATGTTTCTTCTTAAATCTGTTGAATTTTGACCATCTTTTAATTAAGAATAGAGAAATCGATTACAAATTCTTCATTATTTTCTAGAACACATGAATCTAGATGTACAGTGAGCTCTTATATATGTCCTAAGAGCAATGTCCTTATTTTACCTAAACCTAATCAACGAAAAACATAATCCTAAACCTGAAGAACCAAAGTCTCCTGAGATGCCTCTGCAAGATCAACATCAAAGAATTCCAATACTGATGAATCATTTAACCCGGAAGGCATAACTTTGGCAGAATACTTGCCATGAAAGAGCGATGCCTCAACGAAACCATGCGAATCGGTAGTCACTAGTACTGGCTTTGAGCCACCCCACTCTTTCAGTAGCTTATCAACTACATACCCAGTAGGCAGATTCCTGAAGCTGTTGTCCGTCAAGCACATCCTGTAACATCCTCCTGGTTTCCATGCTGACCATATTACGATGCCACTCACTTTTGGATGAGCATATACTTCCCTTAGAATTTGCTCCAAATACTTTGCCTGTTTAAAGGGAGGGCACAAGAAGTTTTTCTTGATTAGTGAACATTCGAGTAACATCAAAGTAATGTTCTAGACCACCCCTGCCTTTCTGGTTGCTCAAACCAGCTTAGGAACTGGAGGATCGAGCGTGCTCTACCGCCGAGCTAATAGCCCATCGTGCAGGCATCTCATTGTGTCCTGCAAGACAAATCTCAAAATTCAGTAGAAAAGTTGGGGAATCATATATGATATTACCTGGTTTGGACAGCTCTTGACATCCACTTCAGTGAGCCAAATAGGCAATTGCATACTGCCAAGAGTGTCAAGAGCAGATCTCATGTAAGGAAGATTGGGTTCCTGTGCCTCAAAATGTCCTTCAAGCCCGATCGCCAAATTTCCGCCTACCTTTTGTTGAATCTCTTTGATTTTCTTCATGTACATAGCAGGTGAGCTAGCACCATCTCTACTATTCTCGATCGTGTTATAATCGTTTAAGAACAAGGCCGTTTTCCCATCTAGATATTTGGTTGTTTTGTAGATTTTCTCAGATGCTGTGCTACCAAGCTTGTTTTCATAAAATGAGAAATGCAGATTCTCATTAACCACATCCCATCCAATCACTCTGTTCTTGTACCTTTTAACAACAGATATAATCCTCTTTTGAACAGCTGAAGCAAGTTGCTTCGGGTCGAGGGAGTACACCCAATATGGTTGGTAATGAGGATCTTCCCAAATAATATTGTGGCCTCGAACCGCTATGGAATGCTGCTGAGCAAACTGAAGCATTGCATCCGCGGTGGAATAGTCTTCATTACCGGGGGTTGGTTCGGTACTATACCATTTCATTTCATCTTCGAATGTTGTGACCTTGAATCTGGCAGTGAACCAGTTCTGATAAGCTGTGTTTGTGAGGATGTTCTTGTTGATGGCACAACCAAATGGGAATTTCAGACCCTTCTGCTCAAGGGAAATGGTAGTATTGGCAAGTGGCATGTTTTGCTTGTCCACCCACTGGATTTTGACCCTCTTCTTGTGTTTCTGCGTGTTGTACCAAATTCAAGCACATAGAAAATGTTTGTAACCAAGAAATCGACCGAAAGTAAGGATTAAAACATTATTGCCCAAAGGGTCCTCTCAACAAGTATGCTCAAGAACCCTAATTTGAAGCAATCTTAATTTCCAATGCATCAAATTGCGTCAATAAGAGAAAAACAAGCGAAAATGCTAGAAAAAAGCCATACAACATCCTTGATGGTACTTGTTAACAAATTTTCTTGATAAATTTACCTTCTCGATACTTTGCTCTCGATGCGATGTCCATTCTTCTAGTGTAAATGGCTGCAGAGAAACACTATCAACCCATATCGCAACCGAAGTGCTCTTGCTCTGAAAATAGTTGAGTGATTGGCATTCTCAGTACCTTTTGCACAAGTTAAGAACCCTTTTTTTAATCCTTCCTTGTTTTAAGCTTCCCGCTTCTTCATTTCCGATTATATGCAGCATTATCTCCTTGAAAACACGCATTGAAGTTTGCAAGACAAAGAATTTACCTCGAAGTAGAGCTCAGCTGGACCTGATTCATCCACTTTAAGGCCACCCTTGAGCATGGACCAGCAACCTGATTCAGCTATGATCGCCCCGGCGAATTTGTACCCGGTTGCTGTCTTGAAAACAGCTGTAACCGGAGCAGTCCCTTCACCAAGTTGTATCCAAGCTGCATCACAAAATGTATGCAACAATGTTAAATTGCATTGTGATCTCATACGCTCAACACTCCATTTCGATTTAATGACATACCAAGTTGTTAACATCCTTGTAGTATGCTCCTAATGATGTCAAGTTCCGAGAAATGATCTATAAATTTTGCCTAGTTTTACGAACAAGATTTCTGGATTTAGACTACGCTTTTTAATGTCATCTAAACAATTTAAGGAGGAAGTGTCATTAAAGTGAAAGATACTGAGGGCAAAAGCAAATCTGTTAGGTACTTTATAATTTTTTTTTTTATTTTAATTCTTAGGCATAATTATTCAAAAATTTCACAAGTTAGATAGAAATCAGTCACCGTGATTTCACTAGAATGGTACATCGTGTAGATTCCAACATAATAGGTAAAAACAAATAAGAATTTAATACGTATGAGTATTGATGATTTCCTATCATAATAGAAAGTTTTAATTTTTCATTTGATCTTACTTACCACTAAACATTACATATGCCATATTATCCCTAATGAATCTTTTTCTGCAAGGAGGTCACAAGCTCCTTGGTCAGCCATTGCATGTAAATAGAGATAGCTAGTCGATTATGTATCCTTCGTCTAAGGAAAGAGGCCTATAGAAACAGATTCATACCTGAGATTGTATACAATTTGTCCTTATGCATACAAATGTTTTGTGAAATGCTGTCATAAGAATTATTTCTACTAGAAGCAATAATGTAATTATTGCCCTTCCATACATTAAGATCAATTTTTGCATCTCCAAACTTCGACCATCCGTTCAAGCCATCATTTAGATCCGGGTTTTGAATGATTCCTCCATTGTATTGAGCTTGTGGGGCATCAGGCAAACACTGAAATTATTGCACATAAAATGCTCATCAACATTTTTATTGATACATCAAATTTAAGGAAAAAATTTAAGTGACCACAAGTGCGTGTGTTTTCAATTTTAACAATTTGATATCTAGACTTCATTTCTTTATTTATTTTTTCAATTAACATCTATATATACTTTCAATTTAGTAAAAAATAACTTATACTGAATTCCTAAATCAAATTGAAAATAAGGCAAATTGAAAGTATCAATATTCAACTAAAAAAAGAAGAATTTAAACACTAATTCAAAAATTAAAAGTATGGACACTTGCGATGCATTTATTCAAATAAAATTGCATTTCAATCAGTGGGTCAAAAGCTTGCCTCAGATGTGGCCGTATGATCGTATTCTAAAGCATTAGCACTAGTTCCTGCAAAATAAAGGGATTTATTATTGCTATATATTTTGGTATAGACTTTTTTTTTTTCTTTTGGAAAAAAAAAAAGAAGATGATGAATTCATTAAATTTTTAAGAGAAAGTGCGTTTTTTCCCCCCAATATTTAACTCCTATAATATTTGAATCCTCAATACTTTTCAATATTTACAGATGAGACTACTTCCGAAAGTGGATGTAATTAGATTTTTAGTCCTAAGGTAACAATAAGTCCGCAAGCAGTTTTTTGTATTATTCTCTTTGTAATGATAATGATTTTTAGAAATGTTACGTTTTCCTTGTTAATTAAATGTTTTTCAATGTTTACAAATAGAGATTACTTTCTATTTAAATTTTTTTGTATTTGATTTTTTTCATAATTTACATAGCTTTTAGAAAATGTAATAAGTTTCCTTTTAAGTTTTTGACAAGTATTCCGAAGATAGCACTTGGACATTTTTATTGCTTTTAAAAGTTGCCGCGTCAGATTAAATATAACGTGCATAAGATGGCTATAGTTATTTAGGTATGTAAAGGAAAAAATAGGAAACTTGAAACTGGTCCTATATGATTTGTGTTTTCACATTTATGTACTAAAATTTCATTAAGGATTCTACATTTTAAGTCTTTATATTTATGAAAATTCCAGTTTGTTTTTTTTTTTTTTTTCATTTATGTTTTATGCAATATTGTCAAACCTGGACTAAAAGATAACCCGAGAATGAGAAAGAATTAAAAGTCCAGAGGATCAACTAAAGTCGAACTAGGAGTAAAGCAGGATCAATATAAATATTATAATATAATTCTTATTTATTTATAAAATAATAAAAATTATCTATATCTTTGAAAATTGAAAGTTGAGAGCTTTTTCTATTTTATTTTTTTATATTTATTTGATCTACATTTATTTTTTTTAATAAATTAGTATATTTTCTACAAAATACAATAGTAATAATATATTTTAACTTAGAAAAAATCGAAAGGTTCTTCTAGAAACCAGGTCAGACCGGTCGAGTCAACAAGTTTGAATCAGAATCTCTGTAAATAAGGATTAAAGAGATGACTCAAACTAGTTTTATGAATGGCTCAAGTCTAACCTTATCAAACTAGACGAGTTAACTCAAGTCTAATAACATTGGTTTTATACGAGTTATTTAAATTTTTTTTATATCATAGCATCAAGTAAGTCATCCATATTTATGTCTATATACCATACAAAATATTAATGGAAAAATTTATTATGGGAAAAGATACAAATAAGGGTACGTTTGAATCATCTTTTTTTCGTTTGTATTTGATGTGTATCCATTTGAAATTTAATGTTTAGAAAACTATATTATCTATATCTTATTTGTTTCTGTTTTATGGTTATGATGAAAATGGTGATTAAAATATCAGAATTGGAAAATAAAAATTTGCGTACTTTTAAGAGAAAAGTTTTGAAAAAGTATATTTTATAGATTAAAAATGATTATTTTAATTGGTATTTAAAAATATATATATATATTTTCATCTATTTTATATTTTATTCTTATCAAATACAAAAATTCAAAAAGATAAGAATAAGATGCAAATAAAATGAAAAATAGACGAGTCAAATGAAGCCTAAAAAGAAACTAATAAAAAGGCTAAGTTCCTTTGTAAAGATTGAAATACCATCATTAACACTTCTAATAAAATATTTTGAGATTCATAAAAGTGTTTTCTACATTCTAGACTCAAATATTAATCTTTCAACACATGATAAATAATATGAGACTTGATACGAATCTATTATAAATTAACTGTAATTTATCATATAACAATATCGTGGCATTTGGTTTTAATTAAATTACAGAATAAAGAGAACAATACAGTATAATAATATAACAAAGAGAAATGGTACTATAAGTTGACGTATGATTTTTTCACCAAGTTGTTTGGAAGGATATAAAAATTAGAGATTGGTGAAACAGTAAAACTGAGTACAAGCGATTAAAAGACAAACCTGACAAAACAATTGATTTCCATAGTATTAGAAGAAGGACAGTTGGCGTATTCATCTCAGCCAATCTCACAGTATGACGATACTTTTATTTGAAGAACATATATTGTATAAAGCATGAAAAAATAGGGGTAATATATATATATATATATATATGTATATAGTGTGTGTGTATATTTCTGTATTTATTGTATGTATAGGAAGGGAAGTAAGTAGGCAAACAACTCATGCACGCGAGATATCTAGTACGTGAAAATGTAGCAACTTCGTTTTGGGCAACAAAGTATCCTAATTTACCAGAAAATCCTGTTAAATTCAAATAATCAATGGCACAGCTATTTTCCACTGATTAATCCTTGTAATCAAAGTGCCAAACAAAAGCATCATGATCGACATGAAAGTGAAATTCATGGAATGTTCGTCCCTTTTAGAATTTTTTACATAGCGTTTGTTTGATGATTCTTTATGACATTGCATAAGAAAAAACTTACTATGAAATAAGTTTAAAAGTGGACAAAATTTCCTTGTCATGTTTACAAAATAAGAATGATCCGAAATTGAATGGATTGGAATTGAAGTAATGAAATTAAAACAAAATGATAAATACATTCATGGAAAAGCTTACAAAATGGAAAGGAATGGAATATGTATTTAAGAGTATTTTTTAAAAAAGCTCTTAATTATTAGATATTATAATTAGTTTAAAGATTGAATAAATAATTTTAATCAATGAGAAATAATCAAGGTAAAATGATATCTCTTAAAATCGGAACCACCAATGCTAAGAAATCGCAATTTCACTTTGAATTGGTAATTCTACCTTCTTAAAATATTTTCAAACATAGGAAAAAAAATGAAACCCAAAATCATGATTGCATTTCAAATTTATTCTTGTATATCAAATATGACATTATAATATTGGACAAATATAAAGATTTTTATTCCTTTCATTTTGTGATACAAAAATCTTAAGACAACATAAAAGAAAAGCTCCTATCAAAATTCCTAAAATAATATTTCTTTCTTATAACTATATCACTACTACTACCATTACCGCCACAAACATTATTATGCCATCAACATCATCAGTTACCACAACCAACACAATCACCACCGTAGTCACTACCATCACCATCACTTTAGCCATCATCTCTTTCCCTATCATTATCATCATTACACTATTGCCACACCATCATCACAGTCATTACCATACCATTACCACCTTATCACCATTGCTACTTCATCACCACTACCAATTCCCCTTTGCCAATATTATTACCATCTTAATACTTAATACATCACCATTGCCATTACATTATCATCATTGTCGTTGCTACCTTTACATTAATCACCACCATCATTATCATTAGGACCACCAATGGATTAATATAAGTCACTATCACCGCTCTTGTACTGGAAATAAGAATCTATCTATACTAAGGACCTTGCGAGCCATTTATGTCAAGCTCGTGATAACAATTACTATGATCTACCATATAATAATTAGGGTAAATTGTATATATATTCTTTTATATTTATTTTATGTGCATTTAGTTTTTAGTTTATCTTTAAAGTTCGACATTTAAACCCCATATCTATAAAAGACTGTTCTTAAAAGCTATACAATTTTATCTTAGATGTAATAATAAAATGAAAACTAGAGTAAAATAATACTTAATATTAAGAGTAAAGCGGCCACGAAGATTCAAAGGCCCCATTTCAAAATTCCACGAAATTAATCCATCTAATACTGCTCATGTATATTTTCCTTTCAATAACAAGTTATTTCTCCACCGTTTAACAATATTTATTCCAATCACACGAAGGAGAGAATTAATGATAATAATACACCACGTGAATTAATGAATAGTATGTAAATATCAATAAAAATTTAATACATGATAATGAATGAACATACTTTTTAAAAAATATATAAATTATATTTTCATATATTAAATTTTTATTGATATTTATATATTATTTATTGATTTATATCAAGTATTAATATTACTAAATACTTTTTTTGGGAGAGAAATGGGAATTTTTATGATCTAGGACTAGGAGTAGGTTGTATAGAATCTAACATTTTAGGTTCTTACCTTTTTGTGCAAGACTTTGGTGCATGCGCAAATGGTGGGCATCAATATGTAATAAGGGGGAAAAAAATAGATAAAAGGTTGTCGATCTTTGCCGATGTTCTATTTGGTATTTTACCTTTTAATTTTTCTTTAGAGACCTTCATGTTTTCAAAAGATTACAAAAAAAAAAAAAAAAAAAGGTCTCTTTCTTTTTTTTTTCCCTAGCTAACTATCACACTATAATTTAAGGGGGAGAAAAAATGAAATATAATCAATTAAATTGAGGATCAATGTTCGTACTATTAAATTATAACAGTTTTAATTATAAAAAATCTTCTTATCATATTCATTAATTAATCATTCTAATGAAATTGTTTAATAGATTCTTTTTTTAATAAAAAAGTTTATACTAATGGAAAAGCAATAATAAGGTGGAAATATGATGTGCAAGAGTTAAAAGAGAAGAACTAAAAAAAAAAAAAGATTAGTATCATTCTTAACTTTTAATCCTTCTTTTCTACTTTTCACAAAAAGTTAAGAATCTATGGAAATAGACAGGCCTGACATTACGAAAACAACTTATGCCAGTTCATAATTCGGACAGCAACTTTAAAGGAAAGTATGTGAGATGACATCTATAGTACCCCAATTATATTTAAGATTTGCACTAATTGAAACTTGTGGTAGGTATTTTATGTGTAAGAGAAACATTACTCTTGCTTTCATTTTGGGAAAATAAAATATTTGTTTTATCCGTCTACCTTCTTTCACCTCCTTTTCCTTCCTAGCTTTCCTTCTTTCCCAATTCCTAACACCTTTCCAAATATAATCTTAAGCAAAGCCTCCACCGTTAAAAGTGAGCTCCTAGAATACGGATGAGTTCATATACCAGGATCCCTTCTTTTACAATCTCCAACACGATTGTCGTTTTTTTTTATCATAAGTAGAAAAAATTTTACCGCTGAATTCATTATGTAACTATTAAGATAACTATAAAAGTTATGGTACGAAAGATTTTAGTGGTTAAATAATAGATCTGGATAAATTCATGTCGCACTTGATTCCTTAGGTTTTTTTTTTTTTTTCTTCTATTTTAGGTTACAAATCAACTTTTTCCCAAATTTCATGATATAGTGTCTTTATTTCCTTAATTCTATTGATTATTAAACATATCTTGCCCCTAAACTAACTTAAAAAGATGCGGTTAAAATATTATCCAGTACCTAAATATCCTTTTTTTTTTTTTTTTCTTCCCCCCTTCCGTGGAGGAGTGGTAAGTAATGTATGAAAGTAATCTTTCTTTATGTCCGGCTTTTTCGAGGTTTGACGGTATATGGACGTGTAAGACAATATTGAACTCAATACCGTGAAAGTGTTTCTAAAACATGGAGACTATAACAAGGAACTATTTGACTTACCTGAAACGAGTGTCGCACCTAAGAATAGGAGCATCAATACGTGTATTACACCGTCTCTCGCTACTCTCACTGATCCATTGTCGTCGAGAAAGTAGCCCATATTTGCAAGGAGAAGGAGAGATAAAGAGGCCAATTGCACATGAGTAAATTATATATAGATAATAGATGCGATCACTAGTTACAACAAAGTATTAAACAGAAAAGGAATCATGTTAGCAAAAAAATAAAAAAGAAAAAAGAAAAAACAAGAAAAGAAAACACAAAAGGAAAAATGCAAACTGGATTTTTTATATATACATGAACAGCAGGAATTAAGCAATTTCTTTCTTTCTTTTATTTTTTTTATTTTAAATTAGATCATGATGATAAATAGGCATATTAACTGAGTCAAACTTGCTATGAATATATTTTATCCCATATTTGGAGTTATAGCTCTAATTCTAGGTGACATGTCTGACCTTATTTTGACATATTTAGAAGGTAGGATATTAACTGTATGATATATACATCCATTGTTTCCGTTTCTTGATCCAATAAGTTTCTGGAAATAGTATTTCACTTAATTAGGGGGACGTGTCCAACATTAAAAGAATTTAAAATCAGCACTTACGTGGTGGCTTCTATGTATATGCAAAAGTTGATCAAAAGAAAAGATACGAATTGACTTTATAACTTTCCACATTTGCAATAATTTGAATTAGCTTTAACTTTAGCCGAATAATATGTCAAACATAATATGATCACAAGTTGAAAATTTTCCGATTTCCAAACTACCAAAGCATAGTCTGCTGTGGCATAGTATGTTGCACAATTTCCTCCTTTTGTAGAGTAATTTTCTCCCTTTCTAGAATGGTTTTAAGAGATCACTCATCTTAAAATTGATCTAGTTTGAGAATATTTGATTTCAAAATTCTAACTTATTTTAAGTCACTGTTTAAAATACACCTCAATAATTAGAGCTCCGTTACTTAATATTTAAGAGATATTACATCTTATCTACAGCAAAAACACTGATACATAAAAAAGTAAAAATTGACAAAATAAAAAATTTTACAAAAAGGCTAGTTTTTTGTGATGATTTAATATTATAGATTTATTACTGGACAGTGCCATAACTTTTTTTTTTTTCCTTTTTCTTTTTACTATATAGTATACTATAAAACTATGGAGGTTTCGTTGTATACTACATATTGCTACGTGTACATGCATGCACCATGATATCCTGGTGTACCTAAAATAAAATGCATGTTGAAAATAGGAACTACCATAGCAGTAAGGGACTTTTCAATTTTCAACATTTGAATTGATGCAATCTAATCTTTTTACTTGAAAATGGAGAATGTGATGTATATAAAAGTAAACATTGTCAAAAAGTATGAAAATTTAATCTCTTTACAGACACCACTACCTATATCACATGCACCTTGGTAGAATATTAGGATCGATTTTGTATTATTATTACCCATAACACTCAGGAACATGATGTGATCTCTGTTTGTAGATTATTTTTAAGAATATGGTACGCCTTATTCGTTATAGTCTGACCTAAACTTTCATTTTTTTTTTTAGACTATTTGGTTACAAGTGTTATTCAAAACCATACTTGCTACTCTCTGCTAGAGATATTAAATTTGTTTGTTATATTTGGAAGATATTATCGAAAATGTTATGTACAGTTTACTTCTATATTTCATCTTTAACTAATGCTAAAGTAGTTGATAGAAGTCTTAAGTAGCTTATTAAGTGTTGGGTTTGTGACCATGTGTTTGCTTGGGACCATATAGGGTCCACTAGATTGAGTTGCACCGGGGGTATCAACTCAAGTGCCCATTTGATTATATACCACTTTTACTAATCTAGACCTTCTAAACCTACTATGCTTTTGATTACCCATATTTATGACTTACATATAAAAATTAGAAAGAAAATTAACTTAATAGATGTTCATATAGATATGCTACAAATGAGAAAGGATTCAATGGTACTAATACGCCATATGAATAGATGAATGGTATGTAAATACCGAAAATAATTTGACATGTGAATACATAATTGGTACTTTTTCAAAAAATACATTTCTTTATTTTCAAGTATTTAAATATTACTAATACTTATACATCATTTATCGATGTACATGATGTATTAATACTATTGAATTATTTTTTTTCATAGATATGAGGAATTTTAGGGAGAAGTTTAGCTAATTGCTTTGATTAGACCTAAGAGATTTCCTCAAGGAACTTGCAGGAAATTGTATGCTAGATGCATAAGAACTTTAAATGTTTTGGCACTTTCATCAGATATAGGTACATATTTAATATTAAGGATTGCTTACCTACCATAACCCTATTAAGACTATGGAATCTTTATATGAGCTAAACTTGAAATTATCTACTCTTTAGATTCTGTAAGTTCCACATATTCCAGTATTCAAAAGAAGAAAGAAGAGGTTGAGAATATCGTTGATGTTTAGCACATGAGAGATGGCATGTATTTTATTTTCAAATGGTTAGCTCATTCACTTTCAAATACTATGTAGAATACTAAGTTTGAGCTTTAGATAATTAGTCCAAATCTTTAATAGAGATACATCGGTTTTTGTTCACCAAAGGTGAACCTTTTCAAGCTAGGGGGAAAATGATGGGGACTATAGACCATTGCATGGGAGCTTTGTTGTCGACCTATTTGACATGATGATTTTGATATCTAGATTTTTTTTGTTCCATTTGGATCCCATTTTATGCTTGGTGTCATGTGGTTATTTTAGAGTCTCATTAAGTTTTCTTTTTATGATTAGGAGCCACTTCAAAATGGTCAATCGAATCATCATATGGGTTGACTCGGTGCAGCCAGAGCCAACAACATCTTTTGTTTGATTGACCTCCTCTTTTCATTCCAAGGAGGTCAAATTCAGATTAATGTTCAATTATCTGATATCTGAGTGTAATTTTCGGTTTAACCTAACCAAGACCCAAATCACGCTCTGTAGGATTTGAACCTACGATACGAACACTTGCCTCGGATCGACTTTCAGATCATAGTTGCTCTAGTGAATATCTAAATAAAATAGATTGGAGATAGAAGAAAAAGAAACTAATTCGAAACATCTCTCATAGGTTCACTAATTATTTGACTGTTGGCGAGTTTCTTTGTATGTGTTGTCCGAAAAGAGGAGGACTCAATGATTATTCGTTCGCCGGAACCAAAAGTCAAAATTTTGATGAATGACTGACCAAACAATATAGTCAACGCATCAATATGGTTGATCGAGTTTGCTAAACTCTCTGTCTAGTTGACCAATTGGGGCTTCTATCATAAAAGGCATGCAAAGTTCCTTGCGATTCTTATTTTGAATCTCTCTTATATTAGTTTACTTAATTAGATTTTTCTTATTCTGTTTATTTTCTTACTTCCTAATTTCATTAGAGTAATCCTATCTATATAGACAAGCTTTATAATATTACATATTGGTCTTTCACTTCACTTTTATATTGTTCCATATATAGTATTTTCTTTAACTCATGCCTTGAATGGATCGGATGGGGTCAACATGTATGTTGGTAGGACTCCAATTATTGTATGCTATGGGAACTGATGGAAATCTAGGAAAAGATCATCTTGATTCTCATAGTAGTGTTCAATAATCTTATAAAACAGAAGAAAACTAAAAGATTACACCTAAGAACAAGCTCTAGGTAGAAACTTAGAGAATCAAAGTTCTAGCAGATGTATCACCGGGAGCCACCTCAAAACTGTGAATTGATGACGAGCTCTCTACATCAGGATGCATGATTTTCGCGGTATACTCGCCACGAAAGAGCGATGCCTTGAAGAAACCTTGAGGATCAGTAGTGCCTAGTAATGGCACTAGACCACCCCACTCTCTCAATAGCTTGTCAACTACATCTCCAGTGTCCAAGTTGTTGAAATTGTTGTCTGTCAAGCACATTTTGTAACATCCCTGTGGTTTCCATGCTGCCCATATTACAATTCCATTTACCATGGGGTGAGAATGTACCTCCCTCAGAATCTGCTCCAGGTATTGTGCCTGCAAAATTTGTTTACAGCGTCAGCCTGTTTACTTCACTAAAATATGCTACTCAAACAACATGGGATTCCGAAAATTCCTTTGCTTGGTGGCTCTCTTTATCTAAAGGAGGAAAGAATTCAGGTCCGAAAATGAAGACTTGGGGCTCTGAAAGATGGCAGTGGAGATAATATGAGATGAAGCTTATTGTACATCTCAAGCCTACTAGAATTAATGGTGTACCAATTTTAGTTGCAATATAGAACATTATTGCTTTGATTGAAACTGCAGACTAATGCATATATCCTACATATCTGTTCATTACTGTAATGAAATGTTGTTGCATTCGTCGAGTTACTTACTTAAGGCTTGTTGCATGAATGATATAGGTGTAAAGACCTTGCAGTTTAGCACCATGACAGAATGATACCACAACTAACTGCACTAAAAGTTTATTGCACGTATAAGGAGATCAATTTGGGGTCTTGCTTAAACTAGTACCATAGCCAAGATAAATGACCAGTAAACAAAATCCTCAGGAAAATAGGCAATCCTACACTACCAAGATGAATTAAACAAGATGAATCAGTATTTTTACCTGGTTTGGGCCACTTTCCACGTCCAATTCGGTGATCCAAATAGGCAATCTTGCACTAGCAAGAGTGTCGATAGCTGATCTTATGTAAGCGGCATCAGGAGTATTGAAATGCCCCTCCAAACCGATCCCTAAATTTCCACCTCCACCTTGTTGGATCTGTTTCAGCTTATTTAGGTACATCGAGGGTGATGAGGCACTGTCTTTGCTCTCCTCAATGGTGTTGTAATCATTCATAAACATCGTGGCACCGTCGATATCCTTAGCCATCTTATAGAAAGTTGCAGATGCATCTTTTCCTAACCTGTTCTCAAAAAATGAGAAATGTAAGTTCTCATTGACAACATCCCACCCAATTACTTTTCCTTTGTATCGATTCATGAAAGAATTGATCCTCTTATTCGCAGCAGCTCGTAGCCGGTTCCCACCAATTGAACTAACCCAACCGGATTGATAATGCGGATCATCCCACAGAACATTGTGTCCTCGGATGGAAACAGAATGTTGCTGGGCAAATTGAACCATGGAATCTGGGACCGAGTAATCTTCGTGTCCTGGAGACGGTTCGGTATCGTACCACTTCATTTCATCTTCGAATGAGGTGACTGTGAACCTTTTCGTAAACCAATCTTGATAAGCTGTGTTTGTGAGGATGTTTTTGTTTATAGCACAACCAAATGGAAAGCTCATCCTCTTCTGCTCAATAGAGATGGTGGTGTTTGGGAGGGGTCTGTTCTGCTTGTCAACTACTTGGATCCTTATGTTCCCTTTGCGCGTCTATAAAGCATCGATCCAATTGGAGTCAGGAAAAACTTTGGCTATAAAAATGGTAAAAAAATTTCAGAGTTTAGCAATTACCTTCTCAATACTTTGCTTCTGATGTGATCGCCATTGTTTTTCTGTAAACGGTTGCAGAGAGATGCTATCAACCCATATTTCTGCAGAAGTGTCTTTGCTCTGATTTTACAATGAACTATTTTTAGTACTTAGGAAAAACACAGCAGTAACGTGGAAAAACAATTCCACTTCAGAAAATATTAAATAATGCTACTAACAGCGTGAAACAAATATAGTGATAGTTAAAAACCAATAAAAAGGTAAAGTCGACACAAGTAGTCAACTAATTCAAAAAGTGTGAATGTTTTTACCTCAAGGTATAACTCGGCAGGCCCTGATTTATCTACTGTTAGACCACCTTTGAGCATAGACCAGCAGTTAGCTTGGGCAATAACAGAACCGGCATGTTTGAACCCGGTTTTTGTTTTAAAAATGGCTGTAACTGGTGTCTTACCCTTACTCACCCGAAGCCAAGCTGCCGCAACAAGACCAAACCATTATTTAGTAAAAGGAAAATGCTAATCAAGAAGGTATACTCATAATCTAGTGTTATAAACATAGTCTTTTAATGAGATAAAATAGATTTAATTCTTTTTTTTTCAAACTTGTAATACGATAATAGTTGATAAAAAAAAAATATGATGTGGTATTTCTTAAAAAAAAATTAACAAAGAATTTTTTCAACCTTTTTTCTTGTTTTGATTTTCTATCCCTAGAAGCCAGCTATGCTATAGCCCTTCACAATTTACTAGTTTTCTTTCGGTTTTTTTTTTTTATTATTTATATTTCATTAATTAATGAAATATATTCAAAGGAAATGAATCAAATTTCCACATTTTCTACATATTGCACATTAATAGCTATATCAATAAAAAAAAAAAAAGCGGGATTTATGCCTTTTTTAAAACATAAATGGTGAGTATTAAAAAGCTTGGTATACGTGCAATTTACCCAACTTTTTATAAAGTATCAAATTACTCAGCAGAGGATGCACTTATATCGTGGAATTAAATGTGAAAATGTTCGTAAAAATGATAGTAGCATGAAGCTATGGCACAAGTACTTTAAAATGATAAAATAACCATATAATTAAAGTTAAAAATTTATCATCATTTTTCACAAACTTTTATGTGTAGAAAGGTATAAAATGAGAAAACGAAGATTGATACACTCAAATTAGATAATTGGGCCGACAATGAACGATAAGATAATAAGATTGATGGTAAATTAACGATGTTAAGATACCTGAGAATGTATAGAGCTTGTTATTGTACAAGTAAATCTTCTGAGAGATGCTGTCATGCGATTGATTCCTGCTGTGGGCTACAATAAACATGTTGTCTTGCAATGTCCTGTGATCCACTTTTGCATTTCCGTGAGTGGACCATCCTTGTATGCCATCGTTCAGCTCTGGATTTCGGATGATTCCTCCACTGTATTGAGCTCCATGAGGGACTGGTAAACACTGAAATCACGTAGCAGATAAAATTATAACCAATTTAACCGAAAAGAATTACAACCAATTGTGTTGTTAGACCTAATCGGGACTAATCCGGACATGTGAGTTAGTCATGAGGTTAAGGAGTCAAACTGGGAGGGAATCAGGATCAATGAAAAGGCAAAAAATTAGGGAAATTCATATCATTATTGCAATGGAGCTTACCTCAAGAGTGAACGTATAATCATACGGTACATCATCAGCTTCCAATCCTGAAAATGTAGATTTTTCTATTAAAAAATCGAGTCGTATTTCCTTCTACATGAATGTCGAAAATTTGACATGCATAAACAATTTTATAGAGGACTATATGTGCTCGTTGCATGCACATAAATCAAAATTTATGATAAACTTATTTCTTCATAGAGGTGGTTTTATCTTATATTGCTGGCAATTATGCATATAGGTTAAATATAATACAATAATTTAATTTAATATGATAAGAGCGAATGATATATAATTATGACATAAAACTCTCCAGACGATAATGAAATTCTTCTTTACGTATATTTATATCCTAAATCTACATAGTCTTTCTAATAAATAGTTAAGTTGATATCATAAAGAATCCTTTACTTCTACCACTCCTTTTATAAGATTTAAAAATATATATATAATTATTAAAATCGTAAATCAATTTATGTGATTCTACAAATTAACAATTTTTACGTAGTTAAAAATGAATTTAAAATTATTTTGGTATAAACTCTTGATTAATTAAGACTTTAAGTGTATGATTTTATAAATTTAAAATTCTAATAGTTTCATACAAATTTACGATTCTATAGGATAGAATTTCAATTTGACAATTATGAGTTATCCATATGTAGGATAAAAATAATCATACAAATAAAAACTAGAAAAGTGCCAAAGAAAAAGAAATCTGAAAACCCCATGATCAAGCAACCTTTTATTAGTTGGAATTAGTTATCACAAGTTCCACACGCAGCTCAACTATGAAAACTATTTTACCAGACTCAAAAGCAGCACACGATACCAATAATTTTTTGAGAAAAGAAAAGCTTTGGTGAGACAGTAAAATTGAAGATGAGGTAAAACACGAACCTGACAAAATAACTGATTTACACAGTATTAGGAGAAGGACGGTTATACCCCTGTTCATATCAAGCAATCTCATTATAGTTTTACTTTGTAAATAAAATATATAGGATTACCACATAAGAAAGAGGGACTGGAGGATGAAAAAAATGCGGGTTTCATGGGATCCCACATGTTGAAGGCATATAAATACATATAGTGTCTGTGTTTAGCAAGGAAGGAGGAAACAACTCATGCAAGCATTCAAGGTAGGAACTTAAGTTTTGGGGAAATAGAGTGTTTCCAAATTTACCAAGAAATCTTGTGTAAAGCAAGGAATCAAATGGCACAGCTTTTTTCCAGTGATTAATCTTCTAATGAAATTGCCAAATGAAGCATCATGATGAATACATATAAGTGACAACCAGGGGATGTTTTTCTTATTTAGAAATTTTAACATCACCTAATTTATATAGAAATATATATATATATATTTATATTTATGCTTGCTTATTATTGGCAAGCAACTATGATTTCCATCGGGAATGAGCGAGTAAACCTATTGTCATACGAGGTACTCACTACTCAATTAGGTAGGTTTTTGGTAAGTAATTAAAGTTATAAAATAAGTTTCAAATAATAATTTTTCAAAATCTATTGTTACAAAGTAAAGTATGAATAAGAAATCGAGATACTTTATATTCACCTTGGAACTTGTTCTTTAGAGCATACAGGGTATGGATTCCAAATTTCTTACCCTATAACAATAATTAAATAAAATTAATAAATAAATGATAGCATCTCATCAAAATAAAATAAAGTTGAGCGTATCGGAAATCCTAAACTAAATGCTTATTAATCCCTTTTCTTCCCATTTTTGTTTTTAGTCTTTACTTCATTGCCGTTTTCTTTCTTCTTTATTAAATCCATCATCTAGTAAAGTATGAAAAAAGAAATCCAAGTTCTTAATTTCTACTTCTAGAGTCACTTATCAGCTCAAAGTTACATTCATTACTTGTTTTATATAGTAAAATAGATTTTTTTTTTTTTTTTGTGAATCTATAGTGGAATTGTTTTTTTATGTTATGTTTGATAAAGATTTAATATTATTATTGGAGAGAAATTTGATTTTCCTAGGGTATAAGGAAATTATTTTACCGATACATGTACCTTAAGAAAGAAAAATATTTTAGTCTTCTTTTGTTTTCTATATTATGTCTTCATTTTTCCATAATTAATTGTTTAATTCTATATTATTATCATATATATAATTATTGAATTATATAATCTAGTGAATTTTTTATTCATATTTTAATAAACTTCATGAATCTCACGTTACATACGATGCTTATTACTTTCATTTTTTAAAATAGCGTGCTTATTCTCTTAAATATTTACACAATATGATTACTAAAAAAGAATATTTTATTTACACAAAAAAATGTTTTGTATAATAATTTTGTAAAAATTTATCCATAATAATAATAATTGTTAAAGAACCATTTCAGGAAAAAAAATTGATTAAAAATAAACCTCAATTTACTTTTCGAAAGATTGATTAAATTAAGCAATTACTTTTAGAAATTAGGGATCAAGTTTGTTTTATATTTAAAAAAAATAACCATATTAAAATTCATAAAGAAAAAAAACCTGCAAGTTTTATTTTACAAAGTATAAAATGGTTCCAGAGTATTATAAGCTAGAGTACGAATAACAAAGTTTTGATATCTATACTTATAGAGTAAGATACAAGTAAGACTCTATATCCTACTTATCCTATACTCGTTCACTCTTAATTTTTATTTTCTTGGGTTTTGTAGTAGTTGTGGTTTTCACCAATTTTATTGAAGTAAGAAAATGCTCCATATGAAATTTTCTTTTTTTTTTTCCTATTTTATTTTTAATTTTTTTTATTCTTTTATGCTTCTTGATTTTCTATTTTTTTTAGAATTTACTTGTAATATAATCTAATGTCTTACCTCGTCTCATGAGCTTTCAATATGTAATTTTACAAGACAATCCTAGATCGTTAATAATTCTTAACAAATCATCGGAAGGTTAAGATTATAACAAGAAATACTACCTATATCCATATTTACATATCTCTTTTGGTCTCGTACCTCTCTATAACTTCTACCAAAAAAGTTACTTTTACTGAAATGCCCCTTGTCTCAATAATATTTTATAAATGTAAACAATATAACTAAGGGTAAAATTGAACTTCAGTATATTTTTCTCTTTCCTATCATTATCCTTTACTCTCCCTCTTTCTACTATTTATCAATATACAATAATAGTCATTTCACTGTATAGATGAACTGCCGAAAGTACACCCTAATATATGGTAATAGTCACGATCAATATTAGTGTACATTGACTAACGTATATAGTCAAACTACAATACACATTATTATGTTATAGTTGAAGAGTTGACTTTTGGTGCCGTACCAATTCTCATGAGCTTTTAATATTTAATTTTATAAAACAATCCTATCTTGTTAATAATTTTTAACAAATTATCAGTAGATCAAGGTTATTAATGTGAAGACCTATATCTATATCTAAATATTCCTTTTGGATTCATACCTCTCTATAACTTCTATAAAGTTATCTTTATTAAAATATACCTTATCTAAATAATATTTAATAAATGTAAATAATATAAAATAAGGATAAAATTGGACTTTCAATATATTTTTCTCTCTCCTATCATTATCTTTGCTCTCCCTCTAGCCGCTATTTATTAAAATAAATTATTCTAAATACACATTAATATACAATAATAATGATGATTATTATTAGTGTACATTGATTAATCTATATAGTCAAACTATAATAAAAACATATTAATACACATTAATTGCATACTCAAACTATAATGAGTATATATTGATGTACATGTTACTGTATGTTTAACATACATCAATTTATAGTGATATATATTGCACATTTTGTTTTTGGTTTGTTAAATTATCCATTTTCGCCATCTACCTAAAATAAAACTATCATACACTACTATTCCCCATATCCTTAATTTGTAATGATTTTTATTATTTGGATTGTTTTTTTTTTTCTATCAATATCTTATCTATATTTGTTATGTATTTAATCTATAATTATTATTTATATACTAACTTTTCAAAAAATTATATTATATGTATTTTATCTATTTCTATATCAAAATTATGATAAAAATAGTGATTGGTACAAAAATTGAAAGTGCAAATTTACATACTTTTAAAAGAGAAGGTTTAAAAATATTTATTTTTTACACATTGGAAAAGGATATTTCAATTGGTATTTTACAAAAATAAACAAAGTAAATTATAAATATGTTTAACTTTATAAAGATTTGTTACGTATTTAATTTTATAAAAGGGTATATATATACTTATATTTCTTCTTTTTGGTATTTTATTACTAACAAATACAAGGTTTGTACTAATGTCAAAAAGACACCCAAAAAATGGGGAAAAAAAAAAAAAAACAGCTCACTTAGTAATGCAAACTCAAGTCTTCTATTTTCTATAAATTATGGTTCTTCATCATGTAGACATGAATTGCGGGTGCACATCCACTAGTTGCTTTTGAAGCGAGTTAGGTTAGGGCATAACAAATCCAAATGTAATTTTATAATTTTCATATGTTTTCATTTATTTTTTTATAACATAAAAAAAATAATAAATTATAGCATTTGAATTTCAGTTTATAGGGCTTCATTTTTTACCTATGTTACATTATTTTTGTTTTGCTATATTTGTGTATACTCACTCCGTTATGATCATACTCCGGTCAACAATTTTATGCAGAAAAACGGATTTTTTTTCCCAGTTAGTTCCTTATTTCATTTATTCACAGCTACTTTATTGAACCCCAATTCAGTTTTTTCCACAATTCTAAACTTTCTAAATCTTTAAATTTCAATTATCTAAATTAAGATTAGAAAAAAAAAAATGAAAGAGAGGGAAACATGCATTAGAAAGACGTATGCTTTCCATATTTTCCCATTTTAGAATCCGCCTTTTTTATATTTTTCAATTGAGGGCCGGAGTTTCAAAATGTCAAAATAAGATACCAAGTGAATACATGTTAATGGCAATTGTAGCAAAGTGAAAAAATTTAGGTCCTTTTAACGGATTTTTCAAGACATATTCTATTAAGATCTGATGGAGTCAAATTGCATAAATCAAAGGTATAATAAATTCATCAATACTTTTTTTTATTATAGAAGGACCAAAACCCTAGTCCTTTTTGCAAATTCTTAATATCAGGTATCTAGGAATAAACTCAAAATGGAATTTAGATTTTGAGCGAATCACCATTTCCACCTTCATGACTTGTGTTATAGTAGTTTTGTAAAGAGGTGACCTAAGTTTTTTTTTTTTTTAATAAAGACATGATCTATATTTTGTATTTTTTGCTAATGAAACCTAAGGGATGTAGGGCACACTTTTATTAGCTAATTAAATAATTAAATAAATTATAGAAATAAATATAATTAAAATTATAAAAAAATGCATTAAGTAAATATAAATAGAAAAAATAAAGTAAAATAAAGAAGCTATAATGCATTTCATGTCTATACAGGACATGAAAGAGTAAAATAAATCCTCACAATTAGGGAAACCATTTCTCCAAGTTTAAAGATTGACAAGTCTAATAATGAGAGGTAATATAATTAAGAAAATTTTCACAAGATAACTAGTCTTAGTAAGTATTAACTCAAATTTCTCGATTACAAAGAATGATATTGGCAATGCGATAAACACTACATTTCTAATGAACTTTTTTCATTCTAGAGATGTCATGAGTAGAAGCAAAAAATAAATAAACAAAATGATGGACAACGGGGTTCCCATCAAATTTCTCTAAACTAGCATACCATTATTCACACAAGATAAATCAAGGGGCCATTTCAAGCCTCGATTCAAAGCAAAAACTAGTGAAAAACTGAAGTGGGAACCTCTTTGTTATTAGGTATTTTATCTTTTAGTTTTTTTCTCTATTTATATTTACTTATTACATTTTTTTAATAATTTTTAATTACATTTGTTTCTATAATTTATTTAATTATTAAATTTTCCAATAAAACTGTATCACATGTCCTTAAGTTTCGTTAACAAAAAATTGCAAAATACGAATCATGTTTTTGTTGAAAAAAATAACTCAAGTCACTTCTTTACAAAACTACTATAATAAAGGTTACGTATTTGTAATTAACCCTTAATTAGTTAACCTCTATAGTAATTATAACATTTAATTATAAAGAGCGCTTTGGATAAATACTCTCAATTACGCATTTCATGGTATTTCTAAACGTAGCAATGAATTTGTCATTCCAATCTTAATTTTATTTTATTTTATTCCAATCTATTCCATTTCAATATATCAAAGGTGATATAAAAACTTAATGAAACTTGTCTCCTTCTAAGCTCTGTCATTCCTACCTTATCATCATCGTGCAAATTTTTCCACAAAATCCAAGCTAAGGGAAGGGTAGTCATAATACAAGTAAATTATTCGTAGGAAAAAGATTGTAATTTGTTTTTTATATGATCTTCTATTTAAGGAAATTGAATGACATTGGATGTGCATGGTGAAATCAACGAATGAAGTTCTATAAATAGGATAATTATCTTGGTGTCCAATATGCCTTGCGGTAAAGTAAGAAACTAAACCTTAAACCGGTTAAGGTGTTCCTAGAAAACTAGATCTAATCATCCTTTAGGTTTGCAGTCATAATTTTCCAAATTATAACCTTGTGCTCAGGATTTGAATCTTATTTTATTAATGTAGTTGATTTAAAATTATAATTTTCAGCGCATTTTATAAGTTTGTAAATATTATGGAAGTTTAGGGAGGATCATAATGTGTTGTTTAGGAAAGTGTACTCGGAATTACTAATTTTATAATTAATGGTATTTTGACGAATAGATAATGAATGTTTAGGATTAAGAATATAATTTGGAATGCCTAAAATCAAGTGCTTAATGAGAGGAATCGAAAAGTTTGATATAGGAAAGAAAGTAGGCAGCCACATTAAGAAATGGTCGACCACATGGCAAATACGAAAGGAAAAAGCGATCGATCGGATTTGAAAGCGGCCGTCTACTTTAATTCATTAGAGAATCCAGTCAACTCACCTTTGTTGATCACCAACCAATTTAAGCTATTGGAGGATGTTCAAGTTAGGGACATGATTTCTTAGTTAATCATAGGATTTTCATCAAATTTAAGTTATTTACGAATTAGTGAGCTACTTTCAAGTACGTTGTTATCGTTATTTGTCATTTGTGCGTAATAGTGTTAGATAGTCAACTTAAAATCTATTCGACTCTTCATTGTGTTTACTGCTTGTATTCGTATTTTGGTCGTAACCCATTGAATGGGAAGGTCATGGACTAAATGTTCAGGGATTATCGAAGATCTAGCATTTTAATGGTTTAAAGTTACGAGGAATATTAATTTCTAGTTAAATTATATATTTTGAAGATATTTGATGGATACAAAAATTAGTATAACATAATAACATCGTTACTAATCTTTATTGAAGTAGATCAAGATTTCAATTCTCTTTCTTTAAAATTGAAAAAAAAAGAAGTTTTTATTAAATAGATGGAGATTCCAATCTTCTTTTTTTATTATTGAAAAAAAGAAAAGAAAAAGAAAAAGAAGACTATTGATGGGCTAAAATTTAAGATTTCCCTTTTTTTTTTTTTTACGATGACTGAATTTGGAGACAAGTAATTAATATTTGTGAGTCTAGAAGAAGAATATACATGATTTATTACACGTGTATTATGTAATATAATTATAGGTTTATGCATCTCCCTATTGACATATACAACCGAAATTGCTGTATCCCCATGATTTTCCAAGCATTGCGCAGCCTGATCCTGTAACATTAGAGGAGAAATTTTAATTCATCATTATTTTTCGATGTTTTTAAAATTCAGGGTCTAGTGCTGGAATTTTTCTTTTTTTTTTCTTTTTTTTTTAAGTTTTAATGTGATTTTTTCGATAAAATTAAAAGGAAAGTTATATGATATAAGACCAGCTGAATTTTTGCGATCTGTAAATTGCCACGTCAACATCGAATCTATAGCTCTTCAACACTACACTTCTTTTAGATGATAAACTGAAACCTCAAGTCAAAACATGCATATGAAGCTACCTACAGCTACAATCCTCCATGAACATGACAACTAAATTATCCTTAAACAATCCGAAACCACCAACTGAAATTCCAGCGGACAGTAGATCCATGTCGATACCAACGATGGTTGACATAATGAACTCATCGAAAGCACAAAACCTGGACATCCAGCTAAGAACACTAGGACCCTATTTCAGAATCACTGCAAAAACCTTGGATAGCAGGACAGAGCTAGGAAGAGCTGAGGGAATCATAAGGGTGTGGACAAAAGGGAAAATCCTTCACTTGGACTCGATTAGATTGAGGAGAGAGACTCTGGGGATGGAGAAGTCGATCTTTGGGATTGGTTTGTTCATTGGGGCCGTGGCAATTCGATATGGATATGATTGTGGGTGCACCATTGCTGAGTTGCTTGCTATCAATGACTCGGATCTTTATCACACCAAGGTAACGACTAACAGGCTGTATTTCTCTTTTTATTAGATGTTGATCTTTTTGTCTTTGTGATGCTCCTGATTTATGCATTTTCTTGACTCTTGTTAATAGAAATGGTTGCTCAGAATTTATCTTTTTTTGGATTTCCTCCATTTACTCTTTTTAAAATATTGTTATATATAATTAATGATTAAAATTATAAAAATATAATATCATTATGAATAAAAACATCACATCATATTTTAAAACTTTAGTAACCTTAATTATCAATGTGTAAATTGGTGAGAATCGAAGAAAAATAAATGAAAATACTGCTGTGAGAATTAAAGAAAATATTTATCTTTTTTCAATTTTCTCCAATTTATCCTTTTGAAAATACGTAATTAATAATTAAAATTATAAAAAAAAATAATGATATTATGAGTGATAATATCATATAATATTTTAAAAAGTTAGTAACTTTAACTATCAATATGCAAATTGATGAGAATCGAAGAAAAATAAGGGGAAATGACCCAAATCTCTTATCCATCCCTATGTTTGATCTTGTTTCAATAAATTATAGATGGTGCAATCACATGAATTGCTATCTAGCGTAGATCAAAGATAACGAAAAAATTTATTGGTAAAACCTCTTACTGTAAATGATATTTTATAGTGCTAATTCCAACAACTTCAAGAGAAAAAAGAAGTATAAATGATAAGATTTGATTGTTATTTTTTTTTTCATTTTCAATTTCACTTAACTCTTTCTTTTCGATTTAATTTATTTTAGTTACTACTTTGGGTCTCAAAAGAAATACATCGTTGAATATTAAAAGAAAAAAAAAATTGAAGGTGAAGTTTGTAAAGAGGGGAAAAAGAGAAAAGAAGAAGAAAAGGAAAGGAAAGGAAAAGAAGAAAGAATAAACAAATCCCTTATGCGTACGGGAATGTTAGTCAGTATTTAGTTCAAAGGCGGGAACTGTATTGTAACATGAAATGAGTATGTGCTCTTGGGTAGAAGTTTTTGTTTATCTAACATTTCCAGCTATTTTGCAGCTGGTAAGGTTCTATACGAGAATTGGATTCAAGGCTGTGCATGAAGTGACTGGGTCAAAAATGACGGACCTCGCACACATGTTGGTTTGGGGAGGAGTTGGGACTCGCATGGATGCTAGTGTTGAGGAACTACTGCTAAAATGGTGCTCCCGGTTCAAGCAGAAAACCTGATTTTTCTTCCATAATCAGCTCGAGCAACTTCAACACAGAAGCAAGACAAAGGCGAACGGATTAAAAGCGAGGTGCTATTATGCTTGTATAGTTTTTGGCATCCCTATGTTGGTCAGGGTAGCAGTTGAGCTGCCAGTGGACACGCCAAATTGGTCAGATCAGACTATAGGCAAAAGTCTCACTATCAACTTCCTGGTGACGAAGGTAACCGTTGTAGGTAGCCTCCTTCAAAACATCTACAGATTGACGCCTCCTTGGTGTATGGAGAAGAAATTTCCTGTCACAAGCTCAAGATGATGAGATATGCAGATTAAATGTGGATACATTCATGAGCTAAGAATTTGTCCATTCATTCACCATTTTTCCTATTTCTTCCTATCTTTTTTTTTTTTTAAGTATATAATATTCTTATTTATTTTATTTCCTTATCTTAATTTACCCATTTTTTTTCTTTCCAAAACAAAAAAAATAGAATGGGTTTTTGTTGGTATATCTTCGAATTATCTTATTTCATAAGAAAGAAAGAAAATAAAAGAACCTACTACTATTGGTAAAACTACAGTTATGTTAACCAAGTTCGTTTCATCATAAATTGACCATACTAAGGAAAACGAAAAAAGAAATTGCATTGAAATATAATTTAATTGATCAATCCGAATTGCCTCTCAAGATCTATAATTGCCTCAAAAGGTCCAATATAGCTGCTTAAACTAGTCCCTATGTTCCTCGAATGGATCCCCTGGTTTTCCCTCTCTTCTTGTTCTTTTCAAAAACTGTCAAACAGATAAGGTTCTGCAATACAAGTGATCGAAGAGAGAGTAAAAAGAGAGAGAATTAATCTAACATCAAACTTCACACTGAAGACCTCAAGGAAAGATCGGGAAACAATTTCTTCCTTCAAAAATGCGGCCGCACTCGCAATTGCTTTAACGTTATTATAGCCTTTGCAGAATACCAAAGCTATGCAATCATGTCCCGCGGACTAGGAGGAGAACCAGGTGCCCTTGCCAAATACCATCCCCAGAAACAGACAGGAAAGGCATGGCATTTTACATCTCTCTGAGGCAGACACGGAGGTCCGTGTCTTCACACTCATGGTGGAGCAATTCCTTTCAACCATTCTTTCAATTTGATATGTTTCCTCGGCTCACCTGGCATGGGTTGTGTAAGCATAATTTTACTTCGCAGAACCAAGGCCAAAACTGGAGGCAATACATTTTGTAAAATAAAATAGTTGAAGTAGGTAAGATTCTAATTTGAGATTATTCAACATGCTAATAGTGCATGAAGACTTTGTAGAAATGACAAAAGCAAGATAGAAGGTTATATTATACTGACTGTTTCAACAGAAAAGAAACGACCATTCTCAGAATGACATAAACTAAAATTTCACTCAAATTGTACAAACATGTATATAAGTGGCCTCTTACCTTTTGACAATCTTGGCTTGTTCAGATGCAAATATCCTCTATGTCTGTTGAGCAATTTGGGTTTAACAAAGGATTCTTGCTTGGAAGTTCCACAACCAACTGACCACATGCACCACTTATGTCTTGACCCATTTGTTTTCGAATGGTTGTCCGAATATTATACATCTCCCTAAGAACTTTCTGGAAATCCGACACTTTCTCATCACTGCTCGTTCTAAATTGGCTTAAATTGCCAATAGGATTAAAAGGAATCAAGTTGACGACCTGCAGAGAAGGATAACTTAACGCTAGTTCAGGCAACTCACAATATCCCCGAAAGAGCAGATGCCCAACAAGAAGCGTTTCTTCACGGAAATAGGAATATGAAAAAGTACTACAACTGCAATGTTCATAGCTTACCACTTGAAATGAATCTAGCAATCTTCCAAGTTGGTGGGCATGCTGCTTTTCATCATTCACTCCGTCCAGCATTATGTATTCGATTAATATCTTTTGCTTACTGCAAATACCAATATAATTGGATAGGAAATGTCCAAGGATATTAAGGATGCAAGGAGGAGGTTGTGGGGTGCGGGGTGGTGGTGGAGGTGGGGGGGTGGGGGTGGGAATTAAGACAAATGGCAGAGCAAAGATCAATTTTGACCTGTTCCTCTGATATAGCTGCAGCGTGTCCATAAGCTTCTCCAGAGGAAAGGCACGAGCGGCAGGCATTATCTGACAACGGACATCTTGAACAGGTGCATGCAATGATATAGCTAAGTTTATGCCAGGTAGATCAGTATGAAGCTTGTTGATAGCATGAATAATTCCAACCTACAAGGAGTTTCATGTACTTGAAATGTCAAGGGTTGCTGCCAACATACATCAGGGATCAGGTTAATTCCAAAGCAATTTTATAAGCCCAACTTCTTTCTAATCAATTTGGTCAACAATAACTTGTGAAATATTAGGATGCAAGTAACAGATGGGAATATTGCAAAGAGATGGCTCTTTCATTTGCTTAACCAAACAATTTATGTAATGGTTGAATACAAACCAAGCCTTGTATTCAATAAGTGCATTAAGAAAAGCAATGTCATTAAGAAACCTAATAGCTGTTCAGAAAGTTTGTGTTGTGGTAGAGCATGTCTGCAGCAATCATACAAGACAGCTAAAAATCATGAAGAAAAACCAGAAGACTACATATTCACTGGATACAGACCTTAACAGGCCATTTTTAACAGATGCCAATAAGCAAATCCAAGAATTTAGAGAATATTCAAACCAAAACTTCACATAAAGAATGGAAACATCACTGAATATTTCATGTAATTTAAGTTACCGTTGAAACGGTAATCCTCTTCAGAGATAGTTGGAAAGGCGGCCTAATCATTACACGGATAGCCTCTACTAATGCTTTGTAATTGTTCAATGGTTCTCCCATTCCCTGCAATAACATAACCAATCAGCAGCTGGATGGCATGTTGAGAGAAACTTGATGCAACCATTACCCTAGAAGTCCATAATAATGATTAAGGATTAGTTTTGCAGAATTATAAACTGTATTCGAACTACAAACATGGTAAACAACCAGTTAACGAGTGCCTAAGGCACTCTTGAGTGATGAAAAAAAAGAAACTTTACCTTTTAGAGTCGATTACACATTTCACGAAAAGGCAAATACATAGAAAGGTGAAAGGTTCTCCTTCAAGGCACCCATTATCATTTTCTATATGATATATAATCTCACCAGCTTAAATGTCCAATGCTCAAAACAAGAAATTACTAACCATAAAGACAACATTGCGTATAGGTGATATCTGAGAAGCATGAACCAACTGTTCCACAATCTCCCCAGAAGACAAATTGCTCTTGAATCCCATGCTTCCGGTAGCACAAAATTTGCAGCCCATTTTACAACCAACCTGTCACATAACACTTAGAGAGCTAGACACATGCACCTTGATTTCCAATCGCAATCATAAATGGAGAAAAGAATAATTAAGTGCACATCAGTATGACTAAATAAAAATGTCATAAATGAAGTAAGAATACCTGAGATGATATGCACAATGTCGACCTTGGCCCCCCAGGTCGTGGTTTACCACAATATTTTCCCAAACGTGGATCATACCTCATTATCACAGCCTCCACAAAAGATCCATTCTGGCAAAAAATAAATAAATAAATAATGCATTTTCATCATCAGTGCAATAGCAAACAGTCAGTAATAATTACCAAAAGAAGTATCGGTAGACAGAAGCAGAATTCATCCCAGTGTTGAATATGTTTCAAAGCCATGTCTAAGAATACAGAGATGAATTCCGGCCCCGGTTTACTAAATGAACAAAGATATGGGTAGATTCGTGTGCATTTTGCTTAACACTTAAGCTAAATTTCAGATTTGAATCCCTTCATGGTAGAGGTTTGAAGACAAGTGCATGTGGACAAGGTAAGAGATGAAAAAAAGATATGTAACAGAACTTCATTAATGGCAAAGAATTGCTAGGACATAGCACTGGAAGTGGCAACATCCCCAAAAGTCCCACAAACAGCACTTCTTGAGCTACATACATAGCCAAGGTAAATTAGCAACATTGTTTCCTAAGCTGCACATAGGATGGTCCCTCCATCAACAAAAACAAAAAGACATTACAAGTTTCTTCAATGCATCACTCCATCCAGATCAAGAACCCCAAACTTTTCACCTCTCATATTGTTATCACAACAATCCATATCATAAACACATTTTCTAATTTGAATTTAACACATTTCTTTTAGCAAAATCCAGCAGATACTTTCATGTGACCTAATAATCTTATTAAAACAGGCAAAACCAAACAATAGCATGATACACTAATAGTAGAATTTCATAAACTCTGCATAACAAATCATATATAACATCAATAATATACTAATAGGGACCGATAAAAGGGTACTTGGGCCACTTGTTAGAGACTTGTAAGAAAAAACTTTTCATATTTTCTAAGATTAGCAATATTCTCTATCGAAAGCAAGTACTTAGTGTCCCCAAGGTTGTGAAGGCCATTTTATGCTTTTTCTAACCTACCGTGGCAGCATGTGATTGATGAAAACACGAAGAGATACTGGATGGGCAACAGGAAGTGTATCATACCTGCAATTTGACGAGGAGTTTGGTAGTGACCTGATCACTGGAATCGATAACGGAGTGAAGAGACGACGTCAAGGGTTTAAATTTCGATTGCAGAAGAGCGTACGCAGGTGTGGAAAGGGAAGGTATGTCAGACCACTCGCAATTAGGGTTTTGAATCACGTACCTATAGCACAAACACGTAGAGAATGTAACGAAGAGGGTTGTAGAATTAATAGGTGATGGAACAGTTTCGGTGGCTTACTTCCATATGTAAGGTACAAAGTGGGGGTTAATGCCGGAGTTATTGAACTCCGATGTGATCTCGCCGGCGTCGAATATTGACCGATTCTTGGCCATCTTTCTGTTGTTACAGTCTTCCTCTTTCGTCTCCGGCCTCCAGTCGTTATATTTGCTGCTTCTATTGAATCACGAGTCGCTATTTCTCGTGATTCAATTTATCGGATTTTTTAAAGATTCCGTTCTTATTTTTTAATGGTTCCAAGCCTCTATCATATTTTTAAACCGTATTTAATGATTTTTGACGAAAGAAAAATCAGTGAAAATGTATGAAAAAGAAAAGAAAAAGTGTAAATGGAATGAAGTATAAATTTTATTTTGTATTTCACAACATGCAAAGGAAATAAAAGGAAATGACAAAAAATAAAGTTAGTATTCGATAAAACTATTCTAACTTTCATATTGATAAATGTTGTTATAAAAGATAATTTTATAATTATTATTTATTTTTGTCCATTTTCACTCGTTTCTCTTCAATTTTAATGAGAAAAGTAATGGCTTATAAAGTGAAAACTTATCTACTACTTTTGATATGTTTCTATCCATTTCATCCCTTACTAAACATAATATTTCCACCTATTCCCTCCCTTTTCTTTCCATTTTTACCATTTTCCATAAATCCAAACATAATATTAATTTACATTCCTTTAAGTCTAAATCATTAAATTAATAATAATAATATAAGGTAAGTGCACATATCCTAAATCAATCCTTCAAAGACCTCAAGTGTTAATACTGATCTTAACTCTATTATTTAACCGAAAAATTATATTGAATTTGAATAAATTAAAAGAACTAAAATTAATGAACTAATTTAATTATAAACTTAACCAAACAATTGAGTAAGGATAAAATTGCAAACTTCTTCAAGAAAGAGAAATAACATATTTAGGATTTATTTCCCCTAAAGTTTAGCATGTAACTATCTAAAATCTATTCAATTCCATCTTTAATATTCTTGACCAGAGAAATTCACAATTAAAGTCAACATATTTTTCAAGCATATTAACCATAACCTTAAAATACTTATCAAAATCTCTTTACTAGTAAAATAATTTAGGATCGCGTTAATATGTAATGAATTTCTACACAAAGAATGCAACTTTTTGAAAGAATTATGCACCTTACCTCTAAGTGCACTTATAATCCTCTCCAATTATATTAAGATCTCACTAAATTTGCGATTTCTTAATCATCATGCATAACATCAAGAATTAATATCCTAAAAATATCAATTAACAATGCAAAAACATAATTAAATCAAGAAAACTAGAAACTTTATTGAAAATTAACGATCAATTAAATAGTCACATGTAAACCTTAGGTTCCACAATCTTAAATATAAGAGCTTAAGATATCATGATGAGAAATAGAGAAAATTACGTTAAAACTAGAAAAGAATCTATAAAAAAACCCTTTTTGTGGTGAGAAATTCTCTCGATCTTGAAGTTCAGTGGTGTTTCTACTTATGCCTCTCTCTCCTCATTAAATCTCTTCTAATTTAGATGTAAGTGATCTCCAAAACCCTCATATATCCTTTCATAGTAAAACAAAAAAAAAAAAAGAAAAAGGAAACTATAATAACTACATTAAACACGACTCAAGACATAGTCATGTCCCAATAGTCATGTAACTCACTGCTTCGTAGCGCCAAAAATTGTTCTTAGTTGGACACAACCTAGGATACAGTTATATCTCCAAGTTGTGTAACTTTCTGGTCATCAGCCTTATTTTTCTTGAAAACAAGTCTCTTGGTCGGACATGATCATATTAGTCAATCATGTTTCACTTCACAACTTCTTCATTTAGGTTTCAAATTGAGTGAAATTTGATTCATTTTTTTCAATTTCAATTCAAGAATGTATTCAAACCTTGAAATCAAAATTTTACTCAATTAAATACCAATTTTTTAAGAAACAAGCTAAAATTATAAAGAAAATGCTACAAAATTACTATGTTAGATGTATCTAAATTAAGAGTCACCAAATGACTTTAATGATTTAGATTTAAGGGAATATAAATTAATGATAAAATTAAGTATTTGATCACTTCCGTTAAAAAGAGATGCGACCATAGAAACTCTTCGTTTATAAATTCATCAAATAATTTTTAGATCTGTTTATAAATGTGTGTACTAAATTTGTTTATAAGATCGTCTAGTAGTTAAGTCTTATAGTTAAGTTTTATGAACATATTATAGAATGATTCATGAACTTCAAAGTTACATGATATATATTATTAGTAAAACAATTAATGGTAAAAGCATTAAGGTGCATCCATAAAAGACAAGAAGACACAAGTTGTTTAAGACTAATAACAAATATTGCTTGATGAAATTTATAGTCACTAATTTTTGTGTTTCACTTATTAACATTAGTTTACGGCTTGAGTGGTTTTTTTTTTCAATATCAATAGAATGTTATTTGTATTTTTTTAGTTTTATTTCTTGATGGAAGAAAATAGAGATCCCTTTTTATTCATTAATATATATAATATTATTTAATAAATTTTAAAAAGTAGATATTGATATTTATACTCTGTATATTTTTTTATACATCTTAAAGGTTGAGAACGAAGTATGAGGACATTATATACTTATATCCTATTATATAGGAGCAAGCTATGAAAAAATAGTAACTTAGAACCTATTGTTACGCCCCAAAGTCCCGAAGTCGCAACAGTCCCGCCGTGTAAACCTCTATGATAGAAACTGGCCTCACAGTTCCTACCATAGAGATAATCTACACAAGGCGTCGACGACCACTCGCTTTGAAGTAAACAGTTCGATTAATGATTATACTACAAATATGATAAGTAACTCAAATTACTGTTAAACGTAGATATTCATAAAAATAAGTCCACAGAGCTTCCCAGGAAGATTTACATAATAACCACAGTTTACTAATTTACAGAATAACTAACAGTCTTCATCCTTTAACTACAAGGTCAGTCTGGTTACACATTAAGCTAAACAACTTGATCCTCACACCCCTGGCTTCAAAAAAACTAACCTCTGGATAATTATAGGGCGGCATGGTACTTGAAGAGATTACAAATCGGAACCTGCAAAAGGATCTATAAGGGTATGAGCAACTACAGCTCAGTAAGTTGAATTGGAGACTCATGAATGCATACAAGCACAAACAGGGTTATCAAACAATTATTTTCATGCAATGCAACAATCAAGTATCATCGCACAACGTAGTCCGGTCCGTTGTGAAATCAGAGAAATTTCACCCGCTCCGATCCGGGTTGAGGAGTTCCATGTTATGCAGCAGCTCACAACCAAACCCAGGCTTGTGCAATGGAGACCTCGCTCCTCCCGCGACTACCTTCGAACCATTGACTTCACCCCCGCCGCGACCTCCTCTCCTGTCACTTAGTTCGACTGAGGATGAAGAAGGGACCATTTTGCAATCCTGCGCTATCCCTTTCGAAGGGATCGGTATTTGGTTGGAGAGTCCTATGATCCCCTAACGGGTTGCAATGCATGACATTTTCGGTTATTATGGTCAACTAAGATTAAATTCCGGTTAAGGTTTTCAAACAAGTTCATACCCATTAAATCAGTCACAAAATCACTCACAGCACAAATTCCAGCACGAATTCGGATACATCAAACACATGCGCAAACTACTTACAATCACAAGCATATACAAGCCTAAGTCTCCGAGCACTACAAAACTAGTGCTCTATTACAATAAGCAATAACCCAACTTACTTGAATTTGCTCAATCGCTCGATCCTCAAATTGCGAGCTGATTTGTTTCTGGGTGTCCTATAATACAAATAAGTTCTTTTAGTACTTATATTTTATGGATTCTTATTCTAATTTATAATGTAACTCATTTTCCTCATGTATACCTACAACGTATTAATAATTCGTTGTATTTTATTTCGGGGTTCGGCTCCTAAACCAGATTCTAGTTTTAATTCCTAAGTCGTAATTAGGCTCGTATCCCAATGTGACATTAATCACCTTATGCTCGGGTATTCAAATATTCTATAGGGTCGTAATTTTGGTATTCTAACTATTCAGTACACGCTAACCCTAATTGAGGTATCGGATTTATTCCCGATGTGTAAAAATTTTACATTTTGAGATATTTACTTAAAATTAAATATTATTTCAGATTTATTATTTTTTTGTTTTCAATTATAATATTAACTAAATAGCTTTATTTTTTTTAGATTTAGTAATTTATATTTTCACATTTTCCTAATTTCTTATATTCTTTACCTAATTTCTCTAATTAACCATAATTAGTACCTAAAAGCTAGGATTAGGGTTCCACTGCAGAGATTAACTTCCTTAATCATCTAATCAAGATCCAAATCAGTAATTAACATTCTAATTACCTAATTAATCCCAAATCACCCAATTTTACCATCATTTTAGGGCTAAAAATTAACTTAAAATTTTTGAAAATTAATTTAAAAAAAAGGGCTTCATAGCACTGTTCTAAATCATATGGGAGTCCTACAGAAAAATTTTGAGCCCCAAACTACATCCCTAAGCCTATTTAATTTCCGGTTTAATCATGCTCGGTTTTGAACAATTTCTTAAGAACCCTATATTTCCAGACATAATTAGACTAAATCAATATTTTTCCCTAAATCTACATACAATAAAACCTCAGAATAACAAGTTTCATAATTTTCTGGGCAAAATAACTAATTTTACAAAATTATACAAAAATCGGGGTGAATAAATGACTAACCGGTTCAAGGATTTCTGGCCGTCCAAACCCGGTCCAAGGCTGTCGGCCGGTCCAGACGCTGGTCCTAAGGTAGGGTGGTGGTGGTGGTTCGGTCCCAGGTGGTGGTGGGTGGTGGTTTTGGTTCACCTTGCTAATCTGCACAGTTTTCTTTTTTTTTTTATTTTCTGGAATTTCTCTCGATTTTTCTTGTGTTTCAATTTTTCTAAGATTACAAACTGTCCAAATGTCTTCTGTGAATTTTTTCCTTATTTATAGACAAACATAGTAATTAATGTGCATTAATTGGATGTGATTTTGCCCATTTCCTTGATTTTAGGCTTTTAGTTTGGCAAATTTTTATTGGCTAATTTTTTTTCTTTTCAGTCACGACCTGATCTAGTTGCAGACCTCTCCTTCTGATTTTTTTCTGATTTTTTTATAATTATTTTGTATTTTTCTTTAATTATTTACTTAGTTTTTGGCCTATTTTAGCAATTACGCGTATTTTTATCTACACGTAAATACATGTAGGGTACACGTAAACATTCCTAAATATTATTTTGGTCATTCTAAAATTTTTAGTATACATATAATCTATCTCTGCTAATTTATTAGTTATTATATTACACTTTTTGCATTTTCGGTAATTAGCAGTTATTATGCTTAAAATTTGAAAATTTTATAGTCTCCTATTTTACTACTTACTTTCTTAAATTTAAGTTTACAGGGTCATTTTTCCTGGTATTTTGTTAAATAGTTTATAATTTGGGTTTGATCAGATCTTTTAGCCGATCGCCCTAAACCTGGGGTTTTAAGTTCAAACCTATGGTTACTTGGCTTGGCTTTAGGGTTTACACCTATCATGTAATGTTTAATATGCACACAAAACCTGTTTAATTGAGTAAGATAAAGGTAAGTATTCTGTACAATTGAGCTATCGACTCATCCTTAATCGATATAATGCTTTTATTTTTCTTTTTACTTTTTCAATGAAAAATGTATAAAAAAATTTACTAGGCTAATCAGTTTCATGTTTCAGTTTTTTCAATTAAAGAAAATGCAAATAATTACTACTTCGGTCACTAGTTATGTGTTTTCTTTATATCTTTTCGTTCTTATATTCTTAATCATGTAATTGTATAATGATGTCTTTATTTTCTAACTATTTTTGCTTTATCAATGAAAAACGCGAGAAAAAAAATACTACTACAATCACTAGCTATGTGTTTTTTTCTTTTATTTTTCATTAGTATTTTCTTATTTTATCATGTATACTTTACTATTTCTAATTTTTCCAATAAGAATTGCGAAAGGTATTATTGCTTTGATAACCAGGGATGTTATATGTGTCTTTCTCTATTATTTTTTATACTCCTTTTTCAAATCATCCATTTGTATACTTATGTGTGTATTTCTGGATACTTTAGTCTTTACATTTTGATAGAGGAATGTGGAAGAAAATTATTGCTTTGAACATAACGGTTTTTTCCAAAAGGTGCTATCAAAGAATAAGTTATAGCCATAGGTATATGATCTCTTGTATTATAAGATATACATAATACAAGAATCAAGATATCCAATATCCATCATAAAATTTATTAAATAATATAATATATATTAATGAATGAAAAAGAATCTTATATTTTCTTTCATCAAGTAAATTAAAAAAAACAATATTCTATTAATGTTGAATAAAAACCGCCCAAGCCCAATGTACATTGTAAACCTAATATTTGTTTTGTTAATATAAGGTGGCACTTATAAGTCTCATAACTTCGCATAACTATTTCAAGTGAATAATTTAGAGCATACATGGAAGCTAACTAATTAAGGCGATATTTCAAAAATAAGTCTTAAAAGTTAGACGAGACCACTCTATAAGCCCAAATTATAGTAATATAATAAAATAATGATGTTATAGCTAAAAATATTTAATTTTACTAAATTATATTATATTGTAATTTATCCATCATAAACGCATGATTTCGATAATAAAAATTAATTAAACTTTAGAGATAAATTATTTGGATACTACAATTATAAAATAACATAAAATAATATATAGATTTAGTACATATACCTTAAGTATAATTATTGTATATAATTATATACTCGAAAATGCTTAAAATACTCAAAAATACATATAATTAATAAAAAATTAACAAGAAAAATGATAAAAAATTTAGGAAAATTACCCAATAACCAAAATTATCGAGAAAAGTGAAGTGGAACACCTGTAGACAGTTGTTAGTTAGATTAAGCCACACAAGGACACCTAGTGTACTTTAGATTAAGAACACTTAAGCTAAAATTAAAGAAAGAAAATCATTTTTGCTCAACCAACTTTGAGATCATCACCCAAAATCTCTCTAGAACTTTAACTAGGTCTTGAGAAATCTAAAAAAGTTATGGGAAGTTGAAGATTAGTAACAAAAAATCAAAGAAAAAATAAGAATTAAAAGTGTACAAACCAAATGGATTTGGAGAGCGCGAGATTGGAGAATACCTAAAGGTGAACCACCACCATAGGTTGGCAGTAGAAGTAACACCCCACTATGCTGACATGATGGTGGTAGCTGGACAGTCAAATTCTCATAAGTCAAAATTTCAACCCTATTTTACTTAATTTTATAAAAATATTAAATAAACTTAAAAAATTATGAGAAAAATTATTTTGAAATATTTTTAAACATGCTTTTTGAGAAAAATATTAGTTTGTAAAAATTTTAAATTATAGGATCTCCTTAAAAAACTGAGCAAATTTGAACAATTTTCAAAATTATTTTAAATAAGCCTGTTGTTGTTGTTTTAAAATCAAATTTTTTCTAAAACTTCTCTATACCACATGTATGAATCTTATGAAAATTTTTCAATGAAAAATAATTTCTATAATATTTAAGCCTTTAAATTTGGTTAAAAACACTATTTTGGGAGTTTTTGTGTAATTAGTTTTGAGAAAATCAATTCATACTAATTCTAGAGTGCATATGAGATATTTTTTACCGTAGAATATGATCTGAAGTTAAGGAAATTGAAGTAAAGTTGAACTACACACCTACCATTAGTTATGGGCTTCGTGTACTAAAGTTGGAAAATGAAGGTTTGGAAGTTGTGGTAATATGGTATTAATGATTACGATGAACCTATAGAATGATCATGTACTAACATGTATGTAATAAAAAACATGATGATAGTATGAGTCGCTCGGAATAAACTTATAATTGGATCTATTCATAAGGTTCTTCAGATAGTTGATCTGGTAAAAGAGTGATTTAAAATGTTAGTGCAAATGCTTAACCAAAAAAGTTAACTCGTGTGAGAATCTTGAATATAATAATGTTGAGGTCTTGGTTAAGACAACGTTTGGTAAAAGAAGTATGATTATGATAACTTCAGAGACATGTTCAGAAGATTAGTGGATGAAAAGACTTTAACTCTAAATATGTTGAAACTTTGTTTAATGAGTTGTTTGATAAAAGAAGGGTAATTATATTAAGTTTAAAGACTTGGCTAGAAGGTTAGCTAAATTAGAAGGTTTTAGATAAAATTGCTTCAGAGATATCTTTAGATGGTTGATTTGTAAAGAGGAGACTTAATTTATAGTTTAAAGAGTTGATCAAAAAGTTTAATAGTAAAAAGGAATTAACTATACCCAATCATAAACTTGTTTGGGAAGTATTTGGTAAGAGAAATTTGGTCGGAATGGCTTTTGGACTTAATCCAAGGTTTGATTGGTGTGAAATGCTTATAGAAGATAACTTCAAAGACTTGTTTAAAAGGTTGATAAGAGTAAGGAGTACAATTAAGATAACTTTAGAGACTTAATTAGAAGGTTTTAAGACCAAAATTTGGTATTAAGCAAGTTTTCAAAAACTTATATAGAGACTTTAATAACAAGATGGAACTCAATATGAAGCTTACATACTTGTTAAAGATAAGTCACGATCACACTTAAATTATTAAAATGAATTTATTCACTTTATTTAGTAAAACTAAAGCAATTATATTGTATATTTTAGGGAGAACAATTAAAGTGGATGAAACTAATTATCAGGACTCTTGAACATCACATGACTAGGTAAATAGGATCAATGTTTTACTGCACCTTTGAAGTATTATTTAAGAATACTTAGAGGCTATAGTATGTGTCTTGCTTATGATTGTATGTTAGTTGTTTGTGCATATGCAACGTGTGTGCTTGACTATGATTATGCTATTTCAAGTACTAGACTTTGTATTGATTGCTTTATAATATTGCTTGATTGAAATGTCTAAAATTGCTTGATTACCCTAAAAAGCAAACTAACTCAAACTTGACTTAACTTTTAAATGGACATACATCGCAACCCATTAGGATTCTCAACCCAAACACAGACCCTTTGATAAAAATAGCTAAAATGATCCTTTCTACACCCTTAGTTGAACTAAGTAATAGAAGAGGAGGTTACGGTAAGGTTGGGGACTGTGGTTTGAAATGAAGTTTCGAACGAAGTGTGTTTCTCCATTGCACAAACCCGAGTTTGGTTCCGATTCACGAAGTGCATAATGTCAAACTCCTTATCCTAGATTAGAGTGAGCGCAATTTCTCTAATCTCACAACAGACCAGATAATGTCATGCGTCGCACTTACTTGTACATGTTTAACATCTAACCAAACTTGCTTGAAAATCTTAGTTGCTCTATGTTAGATATATACTATTGTTTTCATCCTACTTACTGAGCAAGTTATTGCTTATTCCTCTATAATTGTTTTATAGGTTTCCTAATAAATACATCAGTACTACTCTATATTCTAGAAGAGTAGAGAACGAGTTAAAAAGTGAGATTCAAGGCTAATTGATTGAATTCTTATTTTGTTTATTAACTTTACTAACCCTTAGGAAAACTAATATACTCTCTATAGGTGACCCTCTAGTTTTAAACTATTGTTACCTATACTATATTCTATAAATCTGTTGACTTTTATAAATCATTATTATGTCGTTTTTCTAAAGTTATTTATAAAATTTGATTTCTTCTCAAGCTTTTATACCACAAAATTTCTTTTAAAAGCTATTTTGAAAAATTATCCCATAGATTAATACTAAATGGGTACTAAGTTGGATGACTCAAAGCTGTGAAATGGTAAATACCTAGTGTAAGTTATACTTACGTTAGCAGTTAAAGTAGCTAACTTCTAGGTTAGGTTGGTATACATGGTAAAACTATTATAACTTCCTGATTAAGAGCGTGACAGCACTTAACATTAAAGTTTCACATAACGTTTGAAAAGTAATCTTTTTGGCATGAAAAAGAAAAGAGCATAATGAGAATTTACTAAACAAATCATGTGGAGTTGAAATATATGGGAAGAAAAAAAATGCAAGTTTCGCAGGACACCTTATACCTATTAAATTCTATAAGGTAAGGTAATTTAATGGTTCCAGATTGGTTGCTATAGGATAGGTTGCAACTCCAAAGTTTTAATACCTGTACCTATTAAGTGGGTTATGAATAGAACCTTATTCTCTATCTATCCTATGCTCACTCACCTTTGTATTAGACAACATATTCTAATCTAACCAACGGTTATTGAATTCAAGAGACTAAGCATTTCTTAGACAATTTTTGGATTTCCTCTCTTAGAATTTTGGCTATCTAATATTCTTTTGCATTTTGACTTCAATATTGTTTCTATCTAAATTGGTTTTTGGGTTTATATTTTAGCAATTCAACGTAACAAAGCATGAGAACTTTAATAATATAGTGTGCAACCATTCTTTACGTGTTATCTTATAATGTTACAAAAGCAAATGGTTAATATATTTTTTTTTACAAGTTCTTGCATTTAGTGCGTCATGTTTGGTATTTTATTTTTGTCACTTGGAAGTTATGTTATTTGACCATAGGTTGTTTGAATTTTATATCTAGCGTTTTTTACATATTCATGCTATCATAAGTAAATGTCTTTGTTTTAAGTTTTACAACAATTCTCAAGAGTTACAATTATTCATAGGTTAAGGGATGTGAATCTTCTTGCATGGCACAAGTATACAGTCTACTTTTAGTCATTTCTCAAAGTAAGTATGATTTTTTGCTACTTTCTTTTTGTTTTCATGTAAGAATTGTATTAAGAAAATGAACACATAACTTTTCCTTTTGTAAACTTATAAGTTAGGTTCTTTATACGTACATTTATAAACATTTTTTACTCTAGATAGATGGGTATGAGCAGATGAAGTAAAAAGTAATTTGTGACTCAAGAAGTTTTATGTATTTGCATTTGGAAATATAAACGAAAAGTTGGATTATATACTATGTTTTGATTTCTTATTATTTCTTTCATCTTCATCACATTTTGACATTAAAAATATAAATCCAAGCATTATAACATTTTTTCATGTTTTCACATTTTATATTACTTTTTAACTTGGTTCATACCATATCCTATTACTTCTCTTTTCGGAACTTCTTCAAGGTGTAAAAAAGTTGCAATATGAGAGCAATTACATTGTCAAAAACGATTAATAAATTTTACAAAAGTAAAAAGTGGTTCATGCAAAGTTTTCATATGTTATTTTTTTGTATAAGGATCACATGTATATCATTCGATCCAATAGTTGTATACTATTCTAAATTTATTGTATCGATATATTTAATTATTCTCACATATCATAGTGCACATTTTTTTTCCCAAAAATCATAGTGCACATTTACTAGCGCTTTTTAAAACAATAATTATGAAGAGAATTACATCAAAAGGTATCAACCTTTAAAGATAAGTTTAAATATAGAATCAACATTTTAATAAATACAAATAAAAAATCAACATTTCAAGGAGTGGTTAAAATAAAGAATTGACGTTATAACTTCATTAGTATCAATTGATATGTTTGTTATTTGCCACATGGTGTTAACGTGTCGCATGCATGGTCGTCAAAATCGGGATTCTACCTAGAATGACCAAAGGTTCAATAGATCGTAAAATCGAATCATAGAATAGTAGGATTGTACAACCTATATAAATTTTCTTTTTACAGATAGTAAATATGCATATAATAGTCAATGGAAATAAAGGAATTCATCATAAACTCTAGTCACGGTATGAGCTCATTACAAATAACTAAGCATAAACGATCAATCATTATGCAAATCCATAAAACATTAATAAAAGTAAAAAGTAAAAACTAAATAATTCATTGTTAAAATTGCCGTCTCTTTTAGCACTATCATCATCATTATTATCCTCATCATTACCAACATCCTTATTAGTACTGCTACCAAATATATATATACCTTCTATGTCTTTTGAAGTATCAATTCATACTTCATCTTTGACAAAATCAATAACATGAAGTCGTAATTATGGCGTTAAAATGAAAGAAGAAGGGAAAGCTAAAAACGTGATTTCTTAAGCTGAAATATAAACAAGAGACCAAGAATGATGGACTTGTTAAGTTCCAAAAATAATGTGCTAGTCTAAAAGCCCATTAAGCTAAAGTATCATATATTTCTATCCAATTATGTCAAATCGGTAAAATTAGGAGTAAAATCAAGATTTTATTGATTTTAAAGATTCAAATCGGGATTCTATGGAATTTAGCTCAAAAAAGATTTTATATGGGTTTTAACTAGCAAATGGCTCACAAAATTGTAAAATCATAGAATTGTACAAGTTGAATCGAGATTTTAACAACTATGGTCGCACGTATGGCAAACACGTGACGTTAACATGTATATATTAATAATAAACAAATAGAAAAAATTAAAAAAATAAAAATAAGAAAAAGAAAGAAAATTTGAAAAAAAATAAATCTAAAAAAATTAAGGTAAATAATGTAATATGTATATCATATATATAATATATAATTCATAATTAATTTTAAAATAAAGATAAAATGAAAAATAAAATAAAACCGACCCATCACCTCTTAACCTTAGGATGGCTAGTTCAACTTGAAAAAATTGGTAATTTGTGACTCACTTAAAAAAATGGGTTGTCGGCCTATCAATCGGCCTTGAGGTGAGCAACCATCACATAGCTGGATTTAAAGGGGAAAAAAAAAAGAAGAAAATAGGGTGCAAAACCCAATCGAGTTGCTATCAAGTTATATGATACGATTGGATTTTGTACCCTATTTTCTTTTCTTTTTTTTTTCAAAATATGATAATGGCAAGCCCTTCTCCCCCCTCTCTGGTGGTGGGTGGCTACCCTAAGAATAATTGATAGGTTGGCAACCCATTTTTTTTAAATAGGTTGCAACCCATTAGTTTTTTCAAGTCAAACCACCATTTTAAGGATAAGGGTAGCCATTTTTTTTTTAATTTTTTTCTTTATTTCTTTTTATTTTTTAATTAATTATGTAATTATATATATTATACATATTAAACTATTTGCCTTTAAATTTTTCTATCTTTTTATTACTTATTTGCTTTTTCTCATTTCCTTTTTTTAGGGTTTTTTTTCTATTTGTTTATTATTAATATATACGTGTCAGCACCACATGTTTACCACACATGCGCTATGTTAGTAAGCACATCAACTTATACTAATAGTGTTATAACAACGATCATTTATTTTGACCACTTCCTAAAATGTCAATATTTTGCTTGCACTCATTAAAACGTTGATCTCATATTTAAACTTATTCCTAAACGTTGATTCCCTCTTGTATAATTCTCCGTAATGAACATGATATTTATAACATATATACATATACTTATATTATCTCTTCTATTATTAAGTCAAAACAAAGTTTTAGTTGCACATCCCCTTAAAAAAAAAATCATGCATAAACATTATTGGTGCTTATGTTAGGTTTACTTACAACCTTACATGTCTCTTATTCAATTATACTTTTTCTTATGGATGACAACTTCTTTCCCATAAATGCCCCAAAACTTATTCTCCATGCCTTTCTCTCTCTTTCTTTTGAGAAAAGTTTTTAGGATATTAACACATCACGTAAATTAATTAATGGTTGGGGTGTGAGTAACCTTATTGTATAGAGTGCTACCTATATCTTGCTTATCGAGTAGGTTTCAAATAAGTATTAAGGGTCACATGTTAGGTTTTAGATATAGTTTTTTTGAAACCTATTTCAAGACAGGGAAAAGGTTTAAGGTCTTCCTATCCTTTACTCTCTTTAGAACCTATACAAGTAAAAAAGTATAGGTTCAAGGACACCATATATTACCTTATAAAAATTATTAATTAATATTAAAAAACAAATAATAAATCATAATATCATATTTTTCAACCAATAAATGTTTAAAAAAAAAGAATCCAAACCCATAAGTTAACCTTAAATAGTTGAACCCCATGTTACTTCTCACATTATGTTTTTTATTCTTTCCCTCATTATTCCCCATTTTCCTCCCTAACTTTACATTTTTCATTATTTGCCTGAATTATTTCTCATTTATTAAGTAGTCAAATCACGTAAACATGAAAAAACCAAGGCTTTTTTTTTTTCAAAGATTTTACTAAAAGCTCCATAGATTTTGCACATGAATAACTTCATATATAAATTAACTTTCTAATATAACCCAAACTTGAAATATATAAGAAAAATGATAAAAGTTACAAGTTCTATGAGATACTCTATACCTTGTAAATTTTGCAAATTATACATTCTAAAGTGGTTACAAGATATTACAGGGTAGCTACAATTCCAAAATTTAAGAACCTGGTCCTCAAAGGTAGGATACATATAGAGCCTTATGTCATTTCCATCCTATATTCACTCACATCTAATCAATGATAAATGAGTATTAATAAAGTTTGTAATAGGCATGTTTTTTTTTTTTTAGCTTTTACCAATAGAAAATATTGAAAAGATGAAAATTAAAATATATATAAAAGTGCCATTATCTTAAAAGAAGATATAAGATATTCCTAAATAATGATAAAGTCTTATTTTTTTCAATGGTATATATCTTTTTTTTTTTACCCTTTATTACAAAAATAAAGAAATTTAGGTTTATTAATAGCTCAATCTTTTAATTTCTTGTCATTTCTATAATAGTTGTTTAGTACTTTAATTATGTTAATTTAGTATAAACTTTATACACAAAATAGTAAAAACAAATTATCTAAACTTTAATATCAATCCAGAAAAGATGCAGATATATCTACATCTATATCTATATAATTTAAAGGAACAATCTACTAGCTACCTAAAAGTACTCTTTGTCTCCATCATATATTTTAAAAAATTAATGTAAGTTGGTTATATGTTATCTATTAATATTTCAAACCAACAACTCTTCTATTTCTATCCAAACATGCACTTGCAAAACTATTTTTATCTCTATCATAATCGATCCATGTTTAAAAAATTGACACCAACCACAACTTATCATCAGTTTCATTTTTTCTTCACCCAAGTTTTTCTCTCCTCCATTTTTCCTTTTTCCTCTCTCTCTCTCTCTACATCCGTAGTTTCCACACTTTTTCATTTTCCTATCCTCTACATAGATTTTTTTACGATCCAATCCTTATTTTTTAGGAAATCTGTCTCACTCTCTATCTCACTCTTGATTTGTACTTCTTTAAATCTGAACAGTTAAACAAATTATAAATTCAACGATTTGAATTTTAGAAAATAAAAATGAATGGTAGGATAAAAAGCAAGACTGATACTATTGAAATGAAGGATAAGACTGTAAAATCTCCTTCAACTCTATTTCCTCTATTCTATCTCCTAACTCTTCATTGAATTTGTCATTACTAGATGATCCCTCTCCTTTTCTCTCTTTCTTTGTGAGTAGTTTTTTTTTTTTTTTTTACTTCTTAAAATTTCTTTCTTGACTAGTTGATAATAAGTGGAGAAAAAAATATGCTTACCCTATGACTTTGCTATCTTACAACTTGTACTATGCGAACATTGTTAAACTGGGTATACTTGATTTGGCTTTTACACATAACTTTTAACTTTAGACTCCATAATGAGTGTCTGACATTGATTTAGACATGATTACATTTTTAGGGTTTTTAATGAGTCACTTTCATGAGTCTCAATATATATTGCAATGGGCCTATCGAAATAGTGCAAGGAAATTTCATGTATTGCTGAAAATTGTGACTTTGTTATGGAATTATGCTTATATAATTAATTAGTTGTGAGACAATGGATCTAATATTTGGTAACTTGAATGTAGTAGAGTGTGGTGTTAGATTTGTAATGTGATTTGCAGTCTCCTAAACTTTTGGAATTTTTTTAGATAAATAAAATTTTTGGAATAATTTATAATTTAATTATATATCATTTTTGTAATTTGGTTTGATAGTCCAAAGAGTGTTAAGTGTGTTATATTTTTTTTTATTCCTATACCTAGAGCTTAAAGATAGAAAATTACATTTCATGTAATCTAATCTTTTGTTAAATGCTTAACTTAAAAAAATATGTAGTTTTTATGGGAGTTACATCTAATATAACTGAGTAGAAAAACTTTATATCTTATTGATGTTTTGAGAATCATAATTGCTTTGAAATTATATTTGATATTTGGAATTTTTTTGTAGTCATATAGTTTTTTAAAGATTTTACTAATAAAGCCTTTTAGGAACTTTTGTATTTTATTCCCTTCTCTTCAAAGTGCTAACATTGTTTAATTACTATGTTGACAAATGCAAAGCGATTGAGTGGAAGAAGGTTCGGCAATGTTGTAGTATTGAGTGATGTCATTGCTGGTCCTAGTGATGAACCCTTGATTGTTGTAAATCACAAGGGCGATGAGAAGCAATTTGTCACTAAGGAAATCCTACCTATGGTCCTTACCAAAATGTGTGAAACTAAGAAAGTATACCTTGGGTTAGCAATATAGAATGTAGTTGTTATAGTGCCAACTTACTTCAATGATTCCCTGCATCTAGCTACGTACTAAAGATACTAGAGTCATTATTGGTCTCAATGTCATGTATATCATTAATAACATAAATGTTCTTCTTAAATCATCAATTTTGTCCAAATTTAATTCAATGATAATTTTATATTCAAATATCATATTTCATCAAAACTTTTAAATAATAGCTATTGTATTATTCTTTTACTTAGTTTATCTTTAGTAGAATAATTCCTTTGTTCATTTATTTTATTTGTCAACATACGTATAAATGTAAATAATAGTAAGTTATAATTTTTTAAGCACCCATATCACCAATGCGATGTTTACTGGTATAAAGAATAAGTGAATATTTTAAATCCAACCTTATGAGTTGGCCTTCTTAGTAACATTCCAATTTAAGTCAGCTAAATATTGAGGAGTTCAATTTTATAAATATAAATAATGAAAGATACGTAATACTAATTTCAAATAGGAAAAAAAAAAAAAGATACATGTACATAAATTATAAAAGAGGATGGTAAATGGGTGATCCATGTACATTCACATGCCTAAAATTTACATGCCTAACTTACTCATGCTTTTGCCAAGCCCAACATATCCACTTGTTTCTTAAATGCCATCTATTTATTCACATACCGCCTACATGCTTTTAAATAGGCTTGAAAGTTCATGGAATATATTTTTTTTCGAATTTTTTATATTTATTCGTACATATCATCTTATTATTATACATTTATACCATAAATTAAATAAATAATTATGTTAAAAAAATAAAATGAGGAAAAAAATATTCCAATTTTATAGATAGTTAACATAATCACACTTGACACTAATAACTAATGAAATATATAACATGGAAAAGAATAATTATGTATATGCAATATGTACTACGTTCGTAAAGCATATATATATATATATATATATATATATGACACATTTATATACATAAGTATATACGTGTAACACATATATACATATAATATATATGCATATACATACATTAATACATGAAAGGCATAATACATATGGTACTACATAATAACATATGTATATATGTGTATTGCATATATACATATAATATATAAGTGTTATGTATTCATAACATAATATAACATTAATGTTGTATAATATGATCAAGACATACATTTACATACATGTATTATACTATTCATATGCTCTCTCTCTCTCTCTCTCTCTATATATATATATATATGAAAAAGTGATGTTATATAAAATAAAGTAATAATGATACTATGTACCTATTCCTATGCCATATATAATACAGTCAACTACATATAACATAAATGGACGTATAACATGTATGATATATATGTGTGTGTGTGTGAGAGAGAGAGAGAGAGAGAGATATGAATATATTCTTATGTAATATATATCCTATGCATATGCTATATATAATGTAATTAGTACATGTGTTAGTTATGTAATATATATATATTATGTCACGCTCCAAAAGGGCGAAGTCACAAGAGTCCCGTTGTATGAACTATCGTAAGATAGAAGCTATCTTTACAGTTGTTATTTTAGACTTAATCTATACTAAACATACCCAACTCAACCGCTTTAAATCATCCCATTCGGTACCTATTCGTTATGAACTTATGGTATAATCCTTTCAAATAACTATTAGAACAAACTTCTAATTAAATCTTTCAAAAGAATCAAATTTCATAAAAGGTAGGAGGTACAATTTTGAAAGCCAATGAATATTTACAAGATCATATGAAAAGATGACACATCTGAAAGAGAATTTGTATAAGTCCACAAGTTTACATTGTTTAGTATACAAACTGTAAGTAGAAAACTATAGGACCACCTAAGGAGACCATAATAGTTTTCTTAAAAAGTTAATAAAATCGACAAACAAAATAAAAGTTCAACCAATTCTTCCTTATCCTCACTTTGCTACCCCCATTCATTAATCTTTTGGAATTTGGTGATGTGCTTGTAAATCTACTGATATGTCTTCGATGTCACACACATAAAGAAGCACCATAACAAAGAGAACCAAAAGAGAATAAAAGAAGACTATCAAACTCCAAACAACTACCCACTGGATATAACATACTAATTAATCCTACTTGGCCTACAATCCATCAGATATAACTTAACAGTTTGAACTATAATGTCACTAGCCACTATTTCTTACTAAAAGAAATAGATAAGAGCTAAAAGAAATAGATAAGAGCTAAAAAAATAACGAGAACACTAAGATTGCTCAAAAGGGAAACTTATATAGTCTGATAATGAGATATTATATCTACATACAAAAATGAATGAGGCTTATATACTAGCCCCACTAAGATTACAAGCATACATGAAAAGATAAAAAAAGGTTAATTTACAATTGAAATACATAAAATATACTAAAAAGAGTAAAAAAAAAAAACAAAGAATATTCAGTGTGGAAAAGTAAAAAATCCTTCTAGATTATTGTACCAGAAGACACATGTCGCATGGTGGCTAGATGCTGCATACGCATAATCAACAAAACTACAACCACAAACAATGCATACTAAGCCTCTAAGTATCTTGAAATAATACTTTGAAATGAGATGAAGCATTGATCCTACTTACCAAGACACGTAACACTCAATATTTTTTAGTATTGAACTTGTACACTTCACTTTGTCCCTAAACATACAATACAAAGGCTTTAGTTTTGATTAATTATTTTTAATGATCTATGTGTGGTTATGACTTGACTTAAGAAAGTCTATTACAATATTTATTAAGTAGTTATCTTGTTATTGAAGCCTTTATCTAAGGTTCTGAATGTATAGGTAATACTAAGTTTTGGTCCATGATCCATCCGACAAAGTCTCTGATAAGAGTTTCCCTATACGGGTAATCTTTTGACCAAGTCTCTACAATTGTTATAAGTGGGTCTCTTGCATCAACTAACTCTCTAAACAAGTCTCTGAAATTATTTCAACTAGGCTTCTTTACCAACTAATCCTCTTAGCAAGTCTCTAACGCTGTTATAGATGAGCTTCTTTCACCGGCCAACCCTCTGGATAAGTTTCTAACATTATTTTAGTTAGGCTTCTCTCACCTAACAACCTTTTGGATAAGCCTTTAACCCTAAGATTAAATCCTTCTTTAGTAGATGAACCCTCTAATAAACCTTACGAGGAACTTTCTTACAAACCCTCTAACAAAGTCTAAACTTGCATATTTACATAAAATCATCCACTCATGCACCTTATTTCTAGTTCAACACCCACCTTAATACGTCAACTTAAAGTTTCATCGATCTCTTTAAAACATCATCACTTTAGCTTCTTAACTCTCCCATGCTTTGCTTTAAGTAAAACATGCTCCAAACTACCCTTCCAAACATATCCACTACTTCTATTTGCATCACTTAAGTCCATGTCATTACACTTGGTAAGATGCATTTTAAATCACTCTAATGCAAGTGTAAATTGATTTTGTTTGAAATAATTAAAGAAAAGCCTTGAAAATGATAACTTTTTCTTGATTAAATAGCTCAATAATTTTTAAAAATTATAGAAATTACTTTTGAATGAAATCTCTTCATAACATCTCTTTATATAATATGGTGATATTTCAAAAAAAAAAATTGAGCTTAAAACTATGCTAGTAAGGTTATTTAAAATAACTTCGAAATCGATGCAAGTTTAAGTGATCTCTTAAGAATAATATATCTCCATGTAAATTTTTCACAAACTAGCATTCTTCTTAAACTATACATACAAAAATAATCCATAATAAGCTTTTCTAAAATTTTTAGACTAAAATTAACATTTTTAGAAAATAATAAAAAAATAAGGTAAAATTTGGAGCTTATCAATAGCTACCACCACTATGTTGATCCCTTTTGGTGCCACCTCCACTATTGGCCAGTGGTGCTAGTTTGCACCTTGATCTCCCGTAGGTCCTCGTTCTACAATTTCACTCAGTTTTTGTAGTTTTCTTTTGATTTTTCCTAAGATTTCTTTTCTAATCTTCCTCTTCTCCCCAAATTTTCCCAAAACCCCAAGATCTTATTGGAACTTGTGGAGAGAAATGAGAAATTTTTCTAAACTGCATAGATGTAAAAATGAAATTTTCTCTTTCCTCTAGCTTAAAATAGCCTTTCTCAAGTTAGTTTTATAGGTGTCCACATGCTAGTCTCAAGATCAAACAATTGTCTCTATATTAGCCACGCCTAATGCCTTTGATTCTTACTTATTCTAACATTTTTTAAAATAATTTTTACTATTTTTCTTAATAACTTTTAGTTAATTTTTGCACCATTGTGGGTATTTTAGATAATTACAGGTATATATTTATATATAATAATTATAATTGAAGTGCGAGTACTACTTTTACATATTATTTTATGTCATTTTATAATTTTATAGTTCAAATATTTATCACTAAGGTTTAGTTAATTTTTCGTTATCCAAATCACGCATTTTTTATACATATAATATAATACGGTGAATATAGTAAAATTGATTATTCTTAACTATAATATTTTTTTTATTATATTTTTATATTCCGGATTCATAAGATGTCCTCGACTACCTTCTAAAAGCTACCCATATAGTATCAACTCAATTAGGTTATCTTCGCATACGCCCTAAATTATTAGCTTAAAATGATTACATAAAAGTACAAATCTCATACATTATATGCTAATATTGTATCTATTGATTATATAATACTAAGGTCTAATTATATTTGTTATGTTACTAATGTGTGTATATTAAATATATAAATCTATACTATATGTATACCATATACCATGTAGAATTGTAATATATAATATGTACACATATGCACTTTATAATATAATATTTAATTTAAGCTTTTTTAATAAAAGAATAAGAAAGAAAAAATATAATAGAAAATAAAAGCAAAAAAAGAATTAAATTAAGGACATTTCATAAAAATTAATTTCATTTTTTTACAAGATGGTCACCAATTAACATCTGAAAAATGTATAATAAGAGTAAGAAAATGTAGAAGGGAAAAAAAAAGCCGAAATTTCCTTAAATGGGATGTATGAGAAGAGGATAATTGCCTTTGTCCTTGTCCTTGATTGCCACTAAAGGAAAGGAGGGGTTGTTATAAAGATTAAAAGTTAAAGCCTTAGGATTTGATAGGAATTACAGACCTATCACGCACTTCCAAGCTTAAGGACTCACTCATATGGTTCATTGAGCTGTCCTAAGGGAGTTAAATTTTGAAGAGTAATGCATTCTCCGATCCAACCTATCAAGTTACTCTACTCTCTACCTCATCCAAAAGACTGCTAAGGTGACCAACCTATCGCTAAGCCGACCCCTCCATAATACATCAATCTAAGGCCAAGCACCAAACCCACATACCGCCAACCTGCTATATTGCCAAAGTCAGGTTGTCTTCGATCCTAAGCCGACCAATCGATGTTGACCTAACAATGGATTACCTCCCAAACCAGCCCTTCCTTAGTCCAAAACATCTGAACTACTAAGCTATCAAACTACTCACCCCAACCTGATCTACTTAGAACCTATTCTGCTCAGCAAGTAGCATCATTGTGATCATAGAATGGATTGCTGATGCGGGCTCTATTTTTTGACATCTGTATTATCCTTTTGTAACTAAATATTCTTTTTGTTCAATTACAACTCTATCCTTGTAAATTATTCCTTTTCCTATATTAGCAGGAACCTTTTTGTAATTTACATTAACCTATGACTTATCCTAATTGAGTCATATAAATACTTGTAAAATTGCAACAACCACAACAGTTAATGCCATTGATATTCAGACATACCCTCGTAAGTTAAGTGTCTTCTGCTTACTTTTGTTTACTCTTATCCAATCCATTATGAACATAGATTATGATGAGTGCCCTCCAACCACACTTATTCGTAATATCAAGTGCATGATGAGTTCGTGTAATGCGTTGGTGCATCATATCCACCGCTAGTACACAAGACCCCTACTCAACCTTCTACTATCATTTAACCTTCAAGCCATCTCATAATTTAAACCCATCCCCTTAGTTTGTATGATACCAAACGTCATATGTTCATCCACAATTGACTTGTACCAAGATTGGTAGTACATGTCTTGTTGCTGCCACGTTTCTTCAAAATTTTGGCTAGTTGTCTATAGACCTCTTTAAGTTCATCTAGCTAAGTTTTATCGTCTTTAACAATTTTGTGCATCTCTTGTTCTCTATCAACTTTAGCTAAATTGTTTTGATACATTTTGTCTATTTTTTAGAACATCCATTGCATGTCAAATGGAAAATTACCTTGTTTAGGACCCCTAGGCACTTATTTATTGACCTCCTTCTCCTCCTTATTGAGATTTGCCAATCCTTAACCATTCCCCAGTTTCCTCAGCTTTTTCTAAGTTTAATTTGATCATCAATAAATCGAGTTTGAATATATTAGATCTACTCTTCACATAGTCACTCAAGTCAATCCCTTTAGATTTGAACATTTGTATGACTAAGCACTCATAGCTTAAGAAGTTACCGTTTTCGTACATGTGTTCTCATCAACAATAGCTTACAACATAATCAGCATTAATCCATCCTGTAGAGATAATGAAGTCGATGACCTAGAGATCCTCTACAAAAAAGAAGGTGGTATTGGTTGATACAGTAATGGTGTTCGTAATAATGTGATGGAGAACTTATGCGTATACAGGAAGGTGATTGGCTTTTAGGTGTTTTACATGCTAAGCCAAATTTGTATCCAAACACATTGGCTGCTCAAAGATGTTAATCAAAGCTCATTGCATGTCCCATTTCCCAAGCCTAAAGCTATCACTAGGAGGAAGTTGCAATGAATTGTTAATATATTATAGCAAAATTATAAAATACGACCAAACGTATAAGTTGAAATGTAGCTGACACTAGCCTTCATAGCACAGTAAGGTTGTTAGTAATCATCTCAAAGAAAAACTTTGGTGGTCACATTAGAATAGAAAATGAAGACTAAGTTGGGATACATACGACGTTCCAATTCTAGCAAAAGTTGCTCCCAAAAATCACCTATCACTTACATTATTGAGCTCATTCTAATTGTAAGAGCGAGTAACTATTTTATTACACATACGGAAGTTATTTGTAAACATATTTTGAAACTCACTTGTAGGTAGATGTTCATTAAAATCATGAAGTTTATTAGGAAGAGCAAGGGTAACGATAGAGAACGAAAATGAATGCATTTCTTCTTAGATTTAGACTAGTGTTATAGGCACAAGATAATGATTGGGGATTCAAGAAAAAAAAAAGAAGAAATAGAAGAGAGAATGAGATATTTTACAAGATTGGCATGTTAGAGGTAATATGGGTATACTATAGGGTCAATAAAGCCCTTTATAGGCCTTGGGAAATTCTAGCCATTAGGCAACATAGGTACATTAGCCTTGATGTGCCCATGTTAATGCCCAATGTTTAGTTTTCCTTTTTTCTTTTGCTATTAGGCACCGACATACCCATGTATGCGCTCAATTTAGGCACCAGCGTGCCCTCATTAAGTGTAATGTAGGCATGTTATTATCCAATGGTCAAAAGAATTTCGAACGTTAGGCATTAATATAGGTACGTTAGTATGCAATAGTCAAAAGAATATTAGGCATTAACATGGGCAAATCAAGGCTGACGTGTCCACATTGCCTAACAGCTAGAATTCCCCAATGCCTATAAATCACAATGTTTTCCTTAGGCTTACCATAGTCCCATTTGCTTCATACGATACGATCTTATTATATATTTGCAATTTGGGCTTTTGTTAGATTCTAACTTGCTACCCTTAGGCTATTATAGTCTTACACACATACGCGAACCAATATACGTAATAATTATCACATTTCTATGTCTAAAAGTAGAAAGCGACAATATGTGTGAAGTACTTAGGCAAGATATTGTGAGATATATGACATCTAACAATATTTTGACTAATAAGTCCAATATAGGCACGGGTCACTTTATCAAACATTTGAACCTGAACCAATCTAGAGGGGAAAATTGAAAATGGTGCTGAAGCCAAACGGCACATCTAAAGACCCTTCATCGAATGACAAGGATAAAGATGAGGAGGCTGAGGCCATTGGTTAAGTTGTAAATTATATGTTTGTTGTCTTTTATAAAAGTGATCTATCAGGTCAAGTTGTATGCAAATTGCTATATGGATTATATGGTTAAAGTGCCTATTTAATATAAATCAAACTTCCAAGTAAATAAATTGGTTGTTAAGAACATTACATTACTTTTAAACATGTTACATGAGACTGTGTTTGTTTTCCACCCTTCAAATAGCATAAACTTCGAAACTTTAAACAACTTCAACGTACTTTAAGACTAACAAAATAAAAAGTTGGGTCATGGAAGCAACATAGGCACATTGTGATTGACATGCCCATGTTGTTTTCCCACCCATGTGAAAAAAAGAGGATTAGAAAGCGATGTCCTACATTGGTTTCCTATTGTTTTTGCTTATATATTGCCTTACTTTGCTGCCAATTAATTGTTACATTTCATTACCTTTTGCAAATCTCTTCTCCCTATTGGCTCTACATAATTGTTATTCTTTTTAATTTTCTAAGTCTTAATCATGGCTAGACGTAGAAACCCATATAATAACTTGCCACCCTTCAACAATTCATGGATTTTTGGTCAAGGCTAGCCTCGGGGATATACTCATTTGATGAATTAGGTTAGAAGCCCAAACCCTTGGTTTCTTACCAACATGCCTGTTCTTCCCCAAAATAACCCGATCAATAACATCCCTTAGACAGTAGTGTAATGATTGCCCTCAATGACAAGCAAAAATCTTAATAATGTAGAAGATTTTAGCACAATATGTGTCGTCCAGAAATAATTAAAATTTAGTGAATTTGCATATTTATCTTGTTAATATATTTGGAAAGAAAAAGGGAATGAATTAAAATAGCATACGTCCTATTGTGGCTAAGACTATGGAAAACCTTTCCCAAACACAAACATGAACTACAAGCAATATTGACTCTACTGAGGGTAGGGGTTCTAGTCAAAGAAGTAAAAAGCACACCAACAACGTTTGAAACTTTTTTGCTAAGCTACCCGAACAAGATGCTACTAAGTATATGACTTGCAATAATCGTTATTTAGCAAGTATGCATCAGCTTACCCAATACTTAAAGATACGTTAAAAGAGAGGAGAACAACTAAGAAGAGTGGCGATGCTCTCCCCACATGTACTTTATCAGTTATTTACAAAAGGGAAGCATCCTTCGTATTCAGCCAACAAGTTAGAAAAGATCTTCCTCATATGATTACAACAGTTGGAACCTTGTTTAATACTACAAGGTATAAAGATTTCGGCGAATGGCAATGAATAAGTTACAACCAAATTATTGGCATGTAAGGTGGCAACTTTGTGAAATGAAATGATGAAACTTTTCAGACATAAACGTAAATTCTTAAAGGAGCAATTATCTAACCTTGTATTTAGTTATATGTAATTAGAATCTTCCTATCATGTTAATCTTGTTTGTATAGTGAAGTTTTCTCCTTATTCTCCATGGTTTTGGTATTCCTGCAACATCTCTTTTACTTCAAATATATGGAAGTCACCGATAATAGACATCGATAACAACTACAATGCATCAGTGCACATTAGATTGATGATAATTGCATGGTGCAAAAGTGAATTGTTGCATTTATGTTATTTTTAGAATTCCATACCATCTTCGTAATCTCTTCTTTTATCTTAGACACCGTACCACACTATTGAATTTTGAAGCCTCTTTAGCATCTGCTTTGATAATGCCTCTATAATATCCCATAAATCAACAATCCAAACATGAACCTTTAAGTATTAAGACAAAGCTCTGTCCTTGTACGATTAGGGTTAATAGTTGATCTAAGGCATTCAAGAAAGTAAATTGATTAGGCTAGAAACTTACGAAAAACATAATAACCTTAATCGAGGAATTTTCGTACATTTGAAAATTCATAATATAATAACAATATTAAGAATAGAATCAAAATAGTGAAAATTTACCCTATATAAGATCATAAAGTCGAATTTAGAGCAATTATACCTAAATTTAGGGGTTTCGGGAAAAGTTATCCGATTAAACCTAAACTTTACAACTAAGATAGAAAACTTAGTTGAAGTGACCCGGTAAAATTAAAATTTGAAAATAATTACCCAAAACCCCAATTTTGCCCCTAGAAATATGATCACTTAATATAATACAAAATTGTTCGGAACCCTTAAAATCGAACTCGGAATATGACGAAAACTTAAAGATAAGTTAATTAAGCTATAAAATGAAATAATATAGTATAATTTATTATATGTGTATACATGTATTTTCATGAGTATACTCAGTATAAATAATAATTATACCCGTAAATTAACTCAAAAGTTTAAAAATATATAATATGTAATGCCACATAACTCCGATTTGCTACCTTTCGAGTAGTTTATATTTTTTATAGAACAATATACTTATAAGTTAGGTCAATAGATATAAAATAGTTTATACTAATGTTACTAGTAACCACAAGAATATAGATCTTGATAATAGAATAATGAGTATAATAATATTACTAATAGCACAAGATAATATGTAAAAGTAATTGAATTGGTATAAACCTAATTTGCCAGATATCCCTTCTTCATTAGATTGATTGGAAGTATTCATATGTGTAGGAATGTTTGAATTACATCTAAACATAGACATATAATTATATAAATTTATAAGAAATTAATTGAAAATTTTAATGCTTGAGAGATATTTTAGAAATTATGATTTATGATAACATTCATAGAATTAAGTTAAATTCTCATAACTAAGAGAAAATTTAAGCAAAGTAACTGTATAGCTTAATATTTCATTTTAAGCTCATTTATGTGAAACTTTCTTAGAAATATTAAGTTTATCGAATCTAGTCACTATAATGTAGAGTTTCGTAATTTTATATATAGCTTAGGATAAATCTTTTAGAATCAACTACGTGATCTTAATAAATAATATTGACGAGTAAAATGTCGTATAAGATATATATAAATAAGTTCCAAATAATTAGTATAACTTAACTATATATTATATTTTACTAATATTTTTACTAATAATTATGTTAAAACTTACCTAAAATAACAATATGTAGGAAAGGAAAATCTCGATTATGAATTATTCTTTATTAATAATGCTAGTGATGAAAAAGAAGAATATTCTTTTAATATTCTAGGAATTAGAATAAATATTTAAAAAATATAATATAACTTAATTGTAAAAAAAGAGAGAGAGAGAAAGAGAATTAAGTTAACCGCCATACATATGGCAGTGAAATACTTGTAAATATAAATGGCTTGAAGCCATTTATGCCGAGCACAAATTGGAAACAGGGAAAGGGATGGGGTGAGAGAGAGAGAGAGAGAGAGAGAAAATAAAATAAAAATAAAAAATAAAAAGAAAAGAAAAGAGAGGAAAAAAAGGAAGAAGATGAAGAAGGAAAGAAGAAGAAGAAGAAGAAGAAAAAAGGACTAGAAGATTTAATTTTTCAATATTCAATACTTTCAAGTAATCTTATTTTTATAATTATAAGTGTTGTCTTTTAATTAATATTTAATAGTTATAGAAGAAATATGTCCGTTATTTCATTATTTTTCTAAATTGAGTATTTTATCTATACCATTTCATTATCTTTTGAATTATAAATTTAGAATATTGATAGTTGTAAGACTTGTATATTATTAACATTTATTTTCAAAATGAGTAGATCCTTAATAATAATCATTTATCAGAACTATTAAAAATTGAACTTTATATTCCTATAAATTTAACATCATTACTTCCGTAAAATTTAAGTATATATGATTTATTATATTTTGTTGCAAAATTTTATGAAAATATATTCTTCATTATATAAGACGATATCAACATAATATTGGTTATTATACAATTTTATCTATTTACTAGAATTAGAAATATTCTTTAGAAATAATCTTTTAAACAAAACATGTAACACAGATAATCGAGTTCATGCAAACTCTAGGATACTGACCTTATTAAAACCGAATCACTTTAGATAATAAAATCGATATCGTCCTACAACTTCATAATTAAAACATATTATAGATAATAATAAGTACGTTTCGATACAATCGAAACGATATAATATAAGCAATAGTAAAACTACGTAGATTAGATATTAATAAGTAAATTTATATAACCTATATGATAAAATAAAATACTTAATATTTAAATTTATATATATATATATAATGTTGGTTTATATAACTATATAAATACGGAACTCTACTGAATAACTGTATAAATAATGTCTCAACTAAATACTAAATAAAACTCTAACATTTTTGTAAATCTTACAAAAACTGAATATGAGCTTTGGTATATATATAAGACTTCCAAGTGAGTAAAGTCCTAACGTTTCAAATTTGTCGGAGTGAGCTTCAGTACAAGTAAGTGGGATCAATACATTACAGCATTTAGGAATATTATTTCCGAATATCTAGTGACTTTAGTTTGTATTGGCTTGTAATTATAGTTAGCTGATGTTTGTGCATATGCAATGTTTGTGGTTGAGTTTCGATTTACTATAATGAAAGATGAGCTCCATGATATTATTGTTTTATAAATATTATTCTGCTTGAATTGTTTAAACTTGGTTGATCACCCTAAAAATAAATTAACTCAAATTCGACTTAACTTTTAACCCGACATGCATCACAACCCACTAGGGGTAACGACTAGGATTCTTGGACCAAACATGGACTCCCTTCGATGAGGATAACTGAAATGGTCATTTCCCCACCTTTAGTCGAATTAAGTGACGGGAGAAGAGATTGCGGCAAGATTGGGGGCCGTGGTTCGAAAGTGGTCACGGGAGGAGGGTAATCTCCATTGCACAAGCCCTGGTTTAGTCTTGATTCACGAAGTATACAACGTCAATCTCCTCAACCCAAATTAGAGCAGGCGCAATTTCTTTAATCTTACAATGGACTGGAAGACATCAAGCGATGGCATCTAACAAACTTTGCTTATACATACATTGCATCTACTTGTATATGTATTGCATTGCATCGCATCGCATCTAACCAACTCAATTGAAAACCCTGCTAGTGACATACTGAATGCATACTTCTGTCTCCACCCCACTTACTGAGTAAGTTGTTGCTCATTCACCTATAGTTCGTTTTGCAGGTTCTAAATGGATTACAAGCACTTCTCTAAAACTAAAGCTCTAGCAAACTAAGACAGAGAATGAGGTGCAAATAAGAAATGGCTAATTATTGTCCTTAACATTAACTTCCTTAACTTTTAAGGAAACCTACACAGGACTCCTCAAAGGGTTGTAGTTTTCAATATTATGGTTTGTATATGAAATGATAAGTATCTGTGGGATTTACTACCACTCTTTTATAAGGTCAAATTATAAGTTTATCATTACAAATGATTTCAAATGATTACTCTACAAGTTTATATCAAACAAATATCGAATTGGACGCTTCAAAGGGATAAAGTCGAGTATGGCTCGTGTGAACTAAGTCTAAAATAGCAATTGTAAGGATAGTTTTTATCTTAGGATGGCTCACACGGCAAAACTGTTATGACTTCGCCTTTTCGGGACATAACAACTTCTATTGAGACAATTTCAATAAGATTGTTAAAGCAACAATTAAACCTGATAAGTGATGAAAAATTATTCCACATCCAATCCGTTTGTCATAGACATAATCTTACAATATAAAGATGGCCTTGCTACCTATAGGGCAATGGATCACTTTACCTAAAGTATGCTTAAGCCTCATTCTCATTTCATAAGGCTAAGATGCAACCACTGCAACAAGCAATTTTTTTTTTTTTTTGTAGTTAGTCTAGTGATTATCATATTTCGACTTCTAAACTAATTAGACGGATCACCAAGTAAAGATGAAGTATAGGGAGTAGCAATGATGTTAGCAATAAAATCCACAATGAATTGCTAGTGTACCAAGTGCAAGACTTACAAGAGGATGAGGTAGATGTGGATGTCCTCATGTAGTGTTCAACCAAATCCCACGTGATGCCAACCTTATCATATACGGTAAGGGATATTTTTGCACTTCCAGCTTCGACTCTCATCTAAGTAAGCTTTTAGCTTAGGCTAGCAAGGATTATATGCCTGAAAAATTGGAGAGATGCTGGAAAGAGGAGATAAAGAGTGTAAAGTCAATTTTTCGTAATGAAGATGATGGGGTCAAGATGTCATTAGATGTTGAGCAAGAGGAAGTGACGAATGACTAGGATGAGGAGGACAAGAATTATTGATCCAATCATGCATTTGTTGACTTTTAGAAAGCTTCTTGGTTTTAGTTTGTACATTATATTAGAGGCATACTAGCTTACTTATTTTCTATTAAATTAATATGACTTAAATGTAATTTAAGCACTTATGATGCGTCTCCAAGGTCAGATACAAGGAGGAGCACCACAACGTAATGAATCAAAAGAAAATAAAAGAAGCCTCGTAAAGACTAGATAACTATCAATTGAATATGACGCACCAATCGATCCTACTTAACCTACAATCCATCGAATATAACTCACCGGTTCGAACTATAGAGTCAATCACTACTACTCTTTACTAAAGGAAATAGATAAGAGTTAAAAGGATAATGAGAATATAAGGGTTGCTTAAAAAGGGAAACCCATATTTTCTGATAATGATGTTAATTGATTGCTGCATACAAAATGAATGAGGTTTATATACTTACCTTATTAGTGTTACAAGCACGTATAAAAAAACAAAAAGGGTAATTTATAACTGGAATATATGAAATATATTAAAAAGGGTAAAAAAAAATATTCAAAATAGAAAAAGTAAAAAAACTTTTTGGAATGTTGTGCCAGAAGACGTGTGTCGCATGGTGGTTGGCATTTTGAAATATGGTACACTCTGGACAAAATGAAGAAAAGAGTTTGTAGTTAAAGCCAACCTGATCTGGATCAAGTTGAAGGTTAGTCAATCAGTCATTAAACAGTATTCAACTTGGACTAGATCGAGTGTTAGTAGTTAGCTCGAGAGATCAGCTTAGACAATAATTTAAGACCGGTTCATTCGGATGTTGTTTGTGTCACGGCACGGTCACTCAGTAGGCCGACTTGTATGCTTGGCAAGTCAGCACATTTGCTCGATAGCTTCAGGTCGGAAATAGAGTGAAACATGGAGATCAAGATAAGAATTCTTTTCTTAGATAGGGCTTTGACTTAATATTCTTTGCGTAAGTCCTTAAAGTCCTCTAGCTTGGCTACACGTAATCAGTCCAAGAAGTTGATTCCTATCATATGCCTGGGGGTTAGAAAGATTTCACCCCAAATCTAAAGTGGTCTCTAATTCTTATTCTTCCTAAGCTCCTACAGGGTCTTCTTCTTCTGGTTGGTGGGGAATCAAGTCGAACACATTGAAGGTGGAATAAACACTATAGTTCTCGGGCAATTCAATCTAGTAAGCGTTGCAGTTGATTTTCTTCAAGACCTTGAATGGGTTGTCACTCTTGGAGATAGTTTGCTTTGTCTCAAGTGCAGAAATCATTTAAATCCATGCTAAGTCTCCTAGCTTAAAAGAAACAGTTTGATAGCTTCGGCTACCAATCTCTTGTTGTCATTGGTTAAACTTGGCAATCTTTCTTGCCACAAACTAATGTATCTCTTGCAATTCATGGGCTCTGTCGACTCTAGCTTAACTCTCTTCAACAGCTGTGGGGGTACCAATCAAATTTAGTGGAATGGTGGGGTTGAGGCCGTAGATAACCTCAAAGGGAGTCTTCCCAATAGTACTGTAGATGGTTCGGTTATTTGTAAACTCCACAACTAGCAGACACGGATCCTAATCCTTTAAGTTCTTTCTCACAATAGCTTTGAATAAGTTACCTAGTATCCTGTTTACTACTTTAGTCTGACCATCAATCTCAAGATGACTATTGAAGCTGAACATAAGTTTAGTTCCAAATTTTCTCCAAAGAGTCTTCCAAAAATAAATCAAGAATTTTGTGTCTCAATCTAAAACAACGGTCTTTGGCACTCCATGTAGTCAGACAACTTTCTATAAAAACAAATCAATAATATATAAAGTATCGTTAGTTGGTGGCACGGAATGAAGTGTGTCATTTTGCTGAAGTGGTTCACCACAACAAAGATTAAATCCTTCTCTCGGGGTGTTCGAAGCAACTCTAAGACAAAGTTCATGCTAAGGTCAACCTATGGTAAGGTTGGTATTGTTGAGGGCGTATACTCTTCATAGGGCTCTCTTTTCTCCTTAACTCTCTTGCACACTTCACAACTACCAACTACCTTATGGACATCCTTAGCTAAACTAGGTCAGTAAAAATTTTCCTTCAACGGATTAGCTGTTTTGGTCTCTCCAAAATGACCAAATAATCCACCATTATGAGCCTCCCTAACCAATAGTTTTCACATAGAACAGTTTAGTATGCACTGCCTTCAATCCTTAAACAAATAGCCATCTTTTGGTAGTATCCTCCAACAACAACTCCTTCTCGGCATTATTCAAGAATGGGACCAAAATGGCAGTCACGAGCATTCTGCTCAGTGACAAGTGAAAATCCCAATCATTTCGTCTGCAAAGAGGTCAATAACGTTGCCGACATGATAAAGTATCGACAACCATGTTGCCGCTTCCTTTCTTATATCAGATTACATATGAAAATCCTTCCATAAACACTAGTCACTTAACTTACCTCTTCAAAAGTTTGTTCTAATTTTCAAGATGCTTCAATGACTTATGGTCAATGTAAATAGCAAACTTTAAGGGTAGTAAGTTGTGTTGCTAGACAGTTAGAGCTCAAAAAAGATAGTACAACTCTTTTTCATATACAAAATAGTTCAATGCAACACCACCAAGCTTCTAACTATGGTAGCCAACCGATCATCATTTTTACATCAGGATGGCACCAATTGCAATGCTTAATGCATCGCATTCAAGTTCAAAAAGCTTGTCAAAATCTGGTAGTGACAAGATAGAGGCGAAGGTAAGCTTCTCTTTAATCTCCTTAAAGGTCTGTTCAGCTTAGTCATTCCATCTAAACCCATCACTCTTTTTTATTAGCTCGGTCAAGGAGCCTGTAATGGTACTAAAGTTCTTAATTATTCGCCTATAAAAAGAAGCAAGGCTATGAAAACTTCGAACTTCAATGGCCTTCTTCAACATTAGTCACTCCAATATAGCTTAGATGTTTCCTCATTAGCTTGGTTGCCTTCCCCTGATATTATATACCTAAGAAAAATTACTTCATCTTGACAGAATGTACACTTTTTGAAGTTCCCATTTAACTTCTTGACTCGTAAAATGTCAAAAACAACTCGAAAATGTTAAATATGATTGTTCAGGTTGGCACTGTACAGTAATAAATTATCAAAGTACACGACTACACATCATCCAATTAGAGGGCACATTACATGGGTCATAAGCCTTATAAATGTGCTCGGTGTATTAGTAAGCCCGAACAGCATAACTAACCATTTGTAGAGACCATACCTCGTCTTGAAGATAGTCTTCCATTCATCACTTAGTCTCACGTGAATTTAGTGGTTGCCACTTCGCAAATCAATTTTGTGAAAATATCTTAACGCAATGAAGCTCATCTAACATGTCATCAAGCTTTTATATTGGGTATCTGCACTTGACGGTGATATAGTTGATAGCTCGACCGTCATTGCATATGTACCATGAACCATCTTTCTTTGGGATGAGTAAAGTTGGTATAGCATAAGAGCTCATACTCTCCTTCATGTAACCTTACTCTATAAGCTCATCTACTTATCTTTTTAGCTTGATAGCCTACTCAAGGTTGATTTTGTAGGCAAGTCAATTCGATAAGGCTATGCCTAACTATAGATCAATAAAATGTTCTATGTCTCGAACCAAAGGTGGTCCTTTAAGAAACTCTTCAGGAAATAGGTGAAAAATTCATCTATTAAGCTTCAGACCACATCAGGTACAGCTTCCAAATCTCTTATCTCCAACAATCTTCTAATCAATAGAAACATAAGCTCTTCGGCTTTCTTAACAACTTAGAGCTCTCTTCGGCTCATTTCTAGGGCTTTGTTCTTACTAACTCGGGTGAGCTAGTTAAGGGTTTCATTCAATTGGATTAGTATCATAGGTTACAACACAATCTTCTTCCCATCCTTAACAAAGGCAAAGGTGTTCTTATATCCATCATGAGTAACACGTTGGACAAATAACCAAGGTCTCCCTAATAAGAGATGTGAAGCTCCCATAGGGAGGACATCGCACAATACTTCATCCATGTACACATTCTTAACACTAAACAGCATTGTTATTTGTTCCGTCATGTACAAAGCACCCTTATCATAAAGCTAATGTAGTTTATAAGGTTAGGAGTGCTTAGAGATCGACAGTCCTAACCTCTACACAAAGGATTGTATCACGAAGTTAGTACAACTTTCTCCATCCACTATGATGGTATACAATTGTCCTTTGACAGTGCACTTAGTATAAAATAAATTCTCTCTTTAGTCTTCCTTGGAGTTTAATAAGGAGCTTAGTACTCGTCTTAGCATTAAGTTCATTACTTCTCCCTAGTCAAGCTTACTCTCGTCAGTACTATCTACTACATCTCTTCGGAGCACCATAGCATGTCAATTTAGACACTCAATAACCATGTATCCGAAGCCTAAGCATTTAAAGCACTTTACCTTGCTTATCTTTAGTCCTGAGGTCTGTCCCTTCTCATATATCATCGAGGTCAACCTAACCTTAGTTAGGCTTGGCTGGCCGACTTAGCCCTACTGTCCTGCTCGGCTATCATCAGGTTGGTCGTTTCTCTCCTCGACTCAACTTAAGCAAGTCAGCACGAAATAGGGGTTCAGGAGAATGTTATCCCAAGTCAACTCGAGGCATTTCTTCTCTATTTTTCAACCCTCTATATTACCTTAATGGCCTCTTTTTAGATATAAAACCTCTATATTTCTACAATATTACAAATCTCATATTTGAGTCCAAAAATGAACCTCAACACTATACAAGCCTCGAGTTCATTCATGTCAACTCGAATCATCAGCATCTAGAATTATCTCAATAGTTTGCAACAGATCGGCCTCCTTGGAGAAAGTTCCTACAATTTGACAAATGTATCCTAGAAGTAGGTCTCGGGGACAAATCTACCCCTCAATAATCTCTTCATCTCATCTTAAGTTCTTACTCCTTATCATCCTTGTTTCGCTTTGGCTACATTCAGATTTTTCCACCACATAATAGTATACCCAGAAAATTCAAGTGCAACAAGTTGCACATTAACAACATCAGTATACCCATAACAGTCGAACACTTTCTCAACCTTCTCTTCCCATTCCAAATATTCATCTACATTTTCACTTCCATTGAAGGGTAGAATTTGGACCTTAACATTGTCAATTCCTCAAGAAGCTCGATGTCCTCACCCTTGCGCTTAATAGTACCCAACCTCTTCTTCTTCTCCTCCTTTAATTTCCACATCTACTTCCCCATCATCCTCTTCCATCTCCTCTAAATCCAATCATCGTCTAGCAACTTGTCCACTACTCCTCCAACTTGATAGGGTCGAACCGAACAATTGGCTCTAACTAGGCAATTGGCTCGGCCATCGTATCTCTCTAAAATATTTTCAAGTGGGTTATGGTGTGGAACACCCTAAGGTTATTGTTTGTTGACTTACATCGCGATCACCAAACTCTTAACAAGATTAGTGAATCTATCAAGCTTATCATCGACTAAGCCAAGAGTGTTATTACCATTCTAACCACAACTAACAAGATCACCATTGCTCTAGTCACTAATAATACCTTGAACACTTGAATTTGACATAATATAATACTTATCTTAACAAATTAACTACACAACACACAACTAACACTTCTATTTACTACCCAAAAAATCTTACCAATACACACTAACAACTTCAACACCTAACACTTAAGTAGAACAGAAATGAACTTGCTATGTTTTTGTAGTGAAAAATAAAGTAACAATGGAACTACACTTACCAGCACACAAATCTTCACTACATAACTCAAAACTTCAACAGCTATGGAAGGAACACAACAGCCATAAACAACAAATACAAACGAAAACTTCACTGCAGCTTCATACACTCCCTCTTAGAACAGTACTTTGATACTAGTGAAGCTTATGCATCTTCGGGGTCGAATACATGGAGAAGCATCATAAAGTCCGAAAGAAAACAAAAGAAGGCTAGCAAAGTTTAGGTAGCTACCAACTAGATATAACACACCAATAAATCCTACTCGATATACAATCCACTAGATATGACTCACCAGTCCAAACTATATAGTTATTTGCTACTACTCCTTACTGAAGGGAATAGATAAGAGTTAAAAGGATAACAAGAATACTAGGGTTACTTAAAAAGGAAACTTGTATATTTTAATAATGAGGTTGATTGATTGTTGTGTACAAAATGAATGGGGTTTATATACTAACCCTATTAGGATTACAAGTACATATGAAAAGATAAAAAGGGTAATTTACAATTAAAATACATAAAATATACTAAAAAAGGGTAAAAAAAACAAAGAATGTTCAGTACGGAAAATGTAAAGAATCCTCCTAAAATATTTTGCCAGAAGATACATGTCACATGGTGACTGGCATTCTAAAATATAGTACAATCCGAACAAAATGAAGAAAAGAATGCATAGTTAGAGCCAACCTGATATGGATTAGGTCAAAGCTCAGCCAATCAGTCACTAAAGAGTATTCAGCTTGGACTGGATTGGGTGCTAGTGGTCAACTCATACAATCGTCTGAGCCTGGTACATTTAGATGTTGTCTTTGTCATGGCACGATTGCTTGGTAGGTCAGCCTATATGTCTGGCAAGTCGGCACATCTGCTTAGTAGCTTTAGGTTAGCAGTAAAGTGAAACATAGAGATCAGGATAGGAATTCTTGTCTTATATGGGGCTTCGAGCTACTATTCTCCACGTAAGTCCTTAAAGTCCTCTAGCTCTGCTACATATGATTGGGCCAGGAAATTGATTCCTATCAACCTATCTCAAAATACATTAGAAGATTAATTAGATTAATCAAATTACATTAAGTAAATCAATATAATTAAACAAATAATTAATTATTAAGGACTTTTGACCCTTTATGATAATTTCTTGTAGGCAATTATTCTAGAAGAAGATGTCTAAGACCCTAAGGTGGAGTAGTAGGCAACGAAACGAGCAAAGATTAAAAGAAGCTGCATATTAGCTAGTAGAAAGTGCATTTAAGGATGCAGTAGATCAAGCCTTTTGCTGGATTGAGGCACTGCCATTAATTTGATGTACTTAGTTTGACTACTGCGGATCCAACCTTTAGGCCCATGGTGTACTTGAACGAGGCAAGATAATGACCTTGCCACTTTTGCTTGTTGTTATGGTATAAATATCCTATATCAAAAAGATTTTAATTACTAGTGATTCCTAAAAAAATTAAATTCATTCTACAAATAAATTAATTCATCATATGGACTATTTAATAAAAACTCCTTAAAAAAATATTTTCATTTTAATTTCACATAAAAAAAGTTCATCATGCTACCAACATACTTTTGTGCTTGTACTTAGGAAGCTCACAAATCTTACCATACTTGGTATGCATATACTCGAGTGCCCAAGCCCAGACCTACTTGTACTCGTATTTTCTACTTTTTTCGTGTGCTCATGCCTAAATAGCCCACGAAACAAATTTAAGCTTGCTCTGTTGTGTATCTACCTTACTTACCAAATCTTATCATCATATATACCACAAAAGCTAGTTTTTCGATATAATATGGAGATCAACTTGGTAGTTCATTTGGAACCAATCAAATAACTAGCTAGCACTACATTTAAATGATAGTATAGTTTTCTTTTACTTTTTTTTTATTTTTAATATTAGATTAGATCATCTTAATAAAAAATTTATGAACTTTTTTATGTATGTTCTATTAAATAACATTTTATAGAATTTTCTTTACTTTTTTACATTCATTTTATAAAAATATCAAAAGTACTACAAGATGATAAGATAAATTCTTCATGAAATCACATTTTTTATTGCAAAAGTACTTTTGAGGCAAACATGAGTGAAGGTTAGAGAGAGAGAAAATGCCCTCTCTGAATTTTTAACTTTTTGTTGTTTGGGCATTAGCTTCCAACTCTAGAGCACCCTTTTACTCTACATCCAGAAAGAGGAAGGATCTCGAGAGAAAAGAAAATGAGAGAAAAAGTTTATATGTTTCCATTTTTTTTTTTTTTTTGGCAAACAAAGAAAAGTAAAGGAAATGAAATATATGGAAAATTTATTTTTAAAAATTTATAAACCTATACTTTCTAAATTATTCTTTATAAGAAATTGTTCATCTAAAAGATGGCATTTATGATGAGTCAAAAAGTAAAATTTAACAATTTTCATGTCATTTATAAAGGGAATAGATTTTTTTTATGGGGTTAAGGAATTTAAATCCCTCCACTCCACATTTCTTCCCCTTCAAATTTTCCTTCATTCCAAACAATTTAAAACCCAAATGTTCCTTCCTTCCCATTCTTTCCTTCCCCTTTTTGCTCTCCTAAACATGGTTTTAGAGTTTCATCTCTCTTTCTCAATACTTTTTCTAGCACAAGTCACCACCTTCTCGAGCCTTAACCTCACTGGGTGCTTCCTTCATTGGTGTTATAGCCTTTTCATGTCGATTACCACCTTTGCTGACCTCGCCCTTGCAGGTTAGATCCTTCAGTGGCATCAATTAGATTTTTCCTCATCAATCATAAGTCTCTCATTGGTTGTCTCTTTGTCAATGTTTCTCTCTCTTGGGTTATCTCATTTCTTCCGTGCTTTTATCTTGTTAGCTAGGGTTTCCATCTCATCTAATTAATACACTCCACCATGTCTACGTTGACCTTACTTTATCAACAAATATTCTTCGTCTAAGTCTACTTGGGTAAGGCTCCTTCTAGCAAGTTTACCTATCTCTAGTATGGTGGAGAAGGATGATTCGGTGCCTAAAACTTTGGTGCCTACGAATGTAGCACCATATGATAGTGTAAGGGTTTCCTTCTTCCATAGTCGCTATAAGGGAGGTAAAAAGACAGGTGCCTTATTCTTCCCTTCGCTCTCCGTTGTTATACAAAGAAGCCCTTCTATGCTTAGATGGTCTTCCTCCTAGCATCATGTCCTCCCATCTAGCCCTACCTTATCCCTCTCCTTGTGACACACTCTTCCTTCCAAAACCCAAACCATTTCTCTTTCCCTTCCCTTTTCTTCCCCTCACCTCACTCCCCTCTCCTAAGATGACTAAAACCATTAGGAAAGTTAGCTCCAACTTAATTTATGAACCAAATCTTGATTGCTCTCCTTTTTACTATCCTTAAACTTTATCCCATAAAGATCTTCATGGGAGCTCCTTAACATAGGTTCTTATGCTAACAACCTGAGACAATGTCCTTAAAAGTCATTTATGTTTACATAACAACATTAAAAAAACAAAAAAAAAAAGGATAAAAAAGACATAGCTAGTATAATAAATCAAACATAAAGGAGTAAATGGCTTATGGGCCTCATTGAATTTTGGTAAATTAAGAGATTCGACCTATCAATTAAAACTTAAGAGTATACATGAGATAAAGCCACTTACAAGCTACTCAAATTTAGTTTGACTTTTACTTAAGTTTGACTTGACAAGGGTCGAATGAAACTCAAACTTGAGCTATTTGAGTAATTAGTTAACTTAAGTATGGGCTTTATACCATTCAGCTTCACTAGATATGAGTTTAATCAAACTCGAGTCAAACATAAATGTTAGTTAGATTTAAGTTAAGTTTAAAGAGTGACTTTATCTTTTTATTTTAGAAGAGATAATTAAACCAAAACACGTTTTAATCTAGGCAAGTTCAAAGTCATTGAATTCCAATTTTAATTAAGTTTGAGCTCAAATATTATAACTCGATTAAGATTGAATTCAGCTCAAGCTTTAAAATTTCAACTTAAGTTCAAGCATAACATTATGCTGTCTCAACTGAACTCAAATGCATCCTTAAATATTCCCGAGGATCAACCAAACTAAGAATCAAGTTGAATATAAAAATTTGTACACATACTAATTGACTCAATGATTATAATCGAACATGAAAACTATGAAACTTAATATTGATCCTAAAACTTACCCAAAACCCTAAACCTTGAAGAATGGTAAAGTACTTTCAAGCTTGTGAAAACCCTAAGACAATAAAACCAAAAACCCTAAAACTTAATAACAATCCCTAACTTACTAAGACCTTAAACCCTAAAATGTAATGAAAACTTATAAGCTTAACGAAACCCTAATTAAAAGATCGAAAACTTTAATTACTGAATTGAACACTTAACCCACTAAAAGCCTAAACCTAACCGAGCTTGAACCAACTTTAAGATACTTATAACCTATCTTAAAAACCAATTTGAAGAAGGGAAAAATTTGAGAACTATACCTCAACTTAGCCACTTGAATAAAACAATCCAGTTAGGACATTTCAAGAGTAGAAATTGAGGACCATACGTAAGGAGTTAAACCAACCCCATCTAATTTCCTTCCCAATTCAAGTTCAAACAAACCAAACCAAAGGATGTAAACCTAGTTGACTTGTAATCTCAGCAAGTTTCGATGTGACTAGATAAGGCAATCCTCAATTCCCTAAACAAGTTATACCATTTATAGAAAAAGCAACTAAAGTATTTTTAGATTAAGCCAAAAGTAGAAGTTGATGAGACAACAAGCCATACCCCTAACCCCTTACACCATCAATTTGGAAGAGAGCAAGGCAGCCATCATTTCATCCTTTTATCTCTTGTAATTTCACATTTAATGGCCACCTAACAAGCTTCCACAAAACAAGTCACATCCTTTAGATTATGCTTCACCTCAACACATTAATTTAACAAGCTAAAGGAGAGACCCTAGTTTACATTCCCTAACCGGCCATTTAACCTTCCAAGCCCCATTTGTTCTTTCATTTTTTTTTTCTTTTCAAGACATCTAACACTTAAGCAACTAAGGAGAAACTTCCCTCCAAACACCCCCTCCATCGTCCTTAGATGCACACCAAACTGCACGCCCAAACCACCCCATTGTGGTACCTTGCTCGGCCTCAAGGAGAACAACCTCTAACACTACCCTAAGCTTTGTTATTTAGAAGGACACTAAGGCACCAACAAGCACCAAGTTCTTAGGGTCCAAAGATCTTAAGGATCACCAAGAGAAGGGGGTGGAAACTCAGAGAAAAAAAGGGGATTAGAGTGGGGCACCAACCATCATCCTTCAAATCTAGTAAAGTATACTCCATTTTTAAGTAACTTTAGAACACTATGAGTAGAGTTTCCACTTCTCAATTTTTTCACTTTATCTTGTATTTTAGAAGCCCTTTTGGTTTGGATAAGTGATAGTCTTTCTTGAAGTTTCCTTGCAAATAATAGAATGTAAGTAGCATAAACTTGATTTCCTTTTAACATAAATGTATTTTACTTTGAAACGGAGCCTTATAACTTGAAGAAACCACAAATAAAAGCTAGAGTAAGACTTGTTTAAGAGCTGTATGTGAAGTCTTTGAGGGTTTCCAAAATATTTTCTTCACTTACATTGAGTTGCTCATGCATTAAAATACCTTAGGTGATAAGGAAAATCAATATAAGAAGCTTTAGTGAAAAGATCATCACATAAAGGCCTAACATGATCATTTGCACCTAGAGTCATATGTGTTCCATGTTTTTCCCTCAATATTATGCTAGAATAATCTACTTATAAAGAGCAAAACAAGTAAAAGATAAGGTACAAGTAGTATACGGCCTTAGGTTAGTGCTTAAGTTAAAAAAAAACCAAGAAGTTAAGTTTGAAAAATACATTTAGAGGCTCATGAAACCAACTAATCAGATCTGTAAGTAATGTTTAATTCCACTTAACACCTTTAAAGATATAGTAAATAAAGTAAAAATACCAACTAAAACTAGTAGGATGAGTGTTAAGTACCTAAAACCCAAAACCGAGCTAAAGACTCAAAAGACAAGCCCAAAACTCATAATCAGGCTATGTAAAGCTCTTTGGCCAACAAGTTGAAGCTAAAAAGAAGGTTGTATAAAGCCCATAGAAAGCTTACATTAAGTTTCCTAAGCCCACCAAAGTGTTAAGTATCTCTAATGCAAAAACCGAGCTCGTCTTTAATCATAAAAGCCACTTAAAAATTTAAGGAGCACAAGATAGTAATAAGGCAAAAAATATTAAGTGAAAAATTGATCATGAAAGTAATTAAGCCTAAATAAAAGTTCTAAGCCTAAGCCCTGAAAAATTCATTAAGTAGGAAAAGCCCGATAACAAAAACAAGCCCAAAGGAAAACTCAATTAATAGGAGTGCTATTGTTTTGGCTCATAACCAAAATTTCGGGCCCTAACTCTCAAATCCAACCATACCACATCAAAGTACACGCAAAAACGATGAAAATCAACTATAAGATCACGAGAATCGGATTTAAAACGAAAAAATTATACGTAATTGAAGATTTAACTTATGTTAAGAAAAAATAAGACTAAGTCAAAGAGTATAACTTTAGTAAAATCTTAGGTTAACATTATAATATAACAAATCCTTATATTACTATGTCTATCTTGTTTATGGGACACAGATCTCGAGAACAACCTACCTCTAAATTTCTATAATCAACGGCTATGGTAGAATGAGTAACTCCCGATGACTTCATACTTGATTTTGCTTGCAATTTAGTTGCACTAAAGTAATATTATGTTAATTGATTGCATGAGAGGCATGGGGAATGTATGTGTGTGGACTCATGATGCATGACTTAATGGTGATATATGAATTGGAAGTACTTACGTGATTGATTCATATATTGTCGTTAAGGTATGAGAATGTTTGATCACCCACGTAAACAAACATAAACATTTATTTGATTATAAATTTAAAATGAGTCATGAATGGCACGTCATTTGCATTATAACTATATTGATTACCACCTCATGTGAAAGCTGGAAAGGGACTCACTGAAGCAGGAGCTCCTGAAGGAATTATTTTAGGCACATTTATACCATGTTATTGAGTTCCTATCTTGGCCTACGGGCTTACCAAGTGCTAGAAGATGCTCACCGTTTAGCTAAAGGCTATATCTTGTGACTTACGTTTAGAACTTTTAATGTAGATTGCGAAAGTCACCATATTACTAAACCTAGGAATTTTTGAATTCTGAAAAAATCAGGCTCTTTATTAAAGTAAAGTGTATGTATAAATATACGAGTATATGTATATAAGTAGATTTGTACACATAGGTGTAAATTTAAATAAAATCCCGGTATTAGAACATGATTGATGGTTTATATCCATTAATAATCTTCAACCCTGACTGTAGAGAGCAAAATTCTGATTTACATGCAATTCTTAGGTCATTGTATGTACTTTTTAACATATTGATTGTTACATACATTCATATGATTGTTAATATATTACCGGTAAGGCATGTTAAAGAGATTAACTCACTAATCGTAAACTTATATCCCCTTATATCCCTTTTGTTGCAAGGTTACCTTTTTGCTAAGCTAGGCCGCGAGATACCCGAGGTTAGTCTCAAGTTAGGATGAGATTATGAGATACTTGAAGAGAAGAAGGGAACTACTTTAGTTTTGATTAGAACTTTATAAATTTCTCTAAATTATGTTGTTAGACCTTCTGTAACCATTAGGACTACTTGATTATTGGTACTATTGTTTTGGGAACATCATGTTCCATGGTTTACATTAGATGACTTGTCTGATTAATAAGTAAAAATAGTTATTTTGTTGCAATACTATGTGTTTATGTGACAGATGGTAGTTAAGAGTAAAAGTAGCCTAATACATCATGTGGAAGGGCAACGATTGATAAGAATGTTAATCATCGATATTTGTACAGTATACAGCGATCTACCACGACGAATGTATTGTCCAGATCATGAAATCAACTATGTCACATGATACAACTTGAAAAGAGATACTCGAATCCAATCCAACCCATTAGAAAACTAACGTCATCAATTTTATGCATCGCTAGATCTAATTAAAGGTTGAGAATTTGAATGACTTTCAACCAAACATACAGGAGATTTAACTTACTTTTCCAATGACACCAGTTTTGATGCAATACTAAATAATTACTCCTAAACATCACAAAACTTAAAAAGTTGGAAATCCTTCTTAATAATAAGGAACGAAAAACAATGCCAGGCCCATAAAGCAGAAGAAAAATAAACAAAACTCAGAAACATCAAAATAGCTGCATCAACAAAAATAAAATTACCATCATATAAATCAAATGACCACATAAATAATAGCAAAGTTTACCTCTTCTTAAACACTAGGAATTGGTTTAGCCCAGCTGGAGGACTTGTTTTCATCTGGTCTTTGGAACTGCTTCCCTTTTGGTGTGCAACATAATCAGGCAAGTTTTTATTACATCAATGTTGTCCAGGCATGAACTCCAAAAGTGAAGATATCGAAAAATGTCACCAATTTTTCCGTAAGGCCCACATGGTGCTCGGAGAAAGTTGGAAATTTCTGACAGTTTTAACCTCCTCTATATCCATTACACAACTTTCCTTCTATGTATGACTTCAATATTATAAAATCTGGGAATAATAGTGGAACTTTGTAATATATGACATTGCTTTAACATGATCTAAAATTTACCTTCGGTCCCGATACCTTCCTTCCAAACATAAGCATTTTTTTTTTTTTTCCTCTTCAAAATTTTTCCCTCTATTTATCTTTCCTTGCACTTTCTTTTCCTCCATCAATCCGGGTACAGCTGTTTGTTTTAAAACACAGAATTTTTAGGATATGACCCTCCAATAGATGCCGTGATCTCTACCATGACAAGCTCTCTCGAGGTCTTGAGGATTTTCCGTACTAGCTTAAGCGCCCTCTTTCCCTTCACATGCTTAGTAATATGTTCACAAACCAATATCAACAAAATCTAGCACATCACTTTCAACATTCTGTTGTCCAAAATACAAACTAATATTATGATTGCATTGTTTCTACAGAGACAATGAATGATAAGTAAATAGTAGTGAGAATGAAGTAAAATGAGAACCATGCAGTTCTCACACACATGATAAAGGCAATGATTAATGGTCCTTCCATTAAAACAAAAGCTGATATGAATATATTTTTTTGACAACTCCGCTTGTTCATAGGACTCCTGATACATAGAATAATTATGATCAGCTTCTGAATCCATATGTGTTCTGAGGGGGTGGTGTCTGTCCGGGGGGAGGTCTTGGCCGTGCATATTCAGCAAAAATCACCCATCCATCGAGAAACTAATCATCACAACAACAACCAGAAGAAAATTCATGGTTAATAGGAATGGAACAATAACTCTATTGACCAAGAGGATGAGGAACTCCAAATCAAATTTAAATCCATAGCTAAATGAACTAAGAGTTATTATTTCTCTACCAATAGAAAGCTAATTGCCAAAGAGATGCTGCGGGGAGGAATAGTAGAGCTGACCCTTGGAAGGTGAATGCAAGGGCTACATAAGAACCTTCCAGGCCATCCAATTTGACACAAATGATGCCCACACTTAAAAAATGCAAATCTAAAGTAATCAACAGAATCGACATTGGACATGAAAAGCCAGATATTATTAACATCATCTATATTTGACAAACAGGAATATGTCAATGCTAATGGAATAAAATTTTAATTGGCTCACCCTATTGTTGAATAGTGATTCTCAATTCAGTATCATAAGCTGCACTCCAAATGTAAAAACGCTTGGAGAGTAGGTTAGGCAAAAAAAACTGTCAACAGCAAATCAAACCGTAAACCAAATAAAAAAAATGGTTTTTTTTACGAATCATTTCGTCACAATTCACTTCAGTTATATATAAATAGTACACGGTTTGATTCACAATTCGGTTCAGGAAAATAAACTTAACTAAACCGAACAGAACCGAACCTTTTGATTAAACAAAAATAATTTCATACAATTATTTTGTTATTTTTTTCATTAATTTTTATGGATTTCATTAATTTTTTCATATTTTCTTCTTCTTTGTCTTATTTTTAGGTAAATTATTAAAATTAAGCTAATACCATTTGAAATTTTACATTTAAAAATTTTTCTTTTCTAAATTACCATTATCTTATATGTTTTCAAATTAAAAGTCTCACCTTGATACTTTTTACGTATCTCTCATCTCTTTTTTAGTCTTTAATGTCTTTTTTGTTTTCTTTGTATTGTATTTTTATGGCAGCTTTACTTCTCCTCCAAATTGTTTATTCATTAAAATATAGTCGTTCAATCAAGTTGAGTTTATTAAGATTTTGTGTGACTTTTTACTAAATATTATTATATATGATAAATATATGAGAAATTTATTAGAAACATGTGAAAATTTAATGGAAAGAAAAACATGTTATTGGAGATAAAAATATTTAACGAAAATTTGACATAAATGATTCAAACCGTACCAAACCACACCCACCCTAGTCCATAGGTATTAACACATTAAAACAGAGGTAAAGATACAGATTCAAAACAGATGGTCTGGAACTATTTGCGAAAATGGTTGGCTGTAAAAGAAAATGAATAATTGAAACAAACCTTTGCATCCATTCCTTCTATTCCTTTAGCTGCGTCCTCCATGGCAGCATATTTAACAAACCCAAAGCCCTTTGAGAATCCAGAGTTTCGATCTGTTACAACCTTAGCTGAAACCAAAGAGAACTTGTAAACAGCAGTACATACTTTCCTACATTAAACGACAATCAACAGGAAAGAAGCTTAAATTGTAATATATACTTTGAATAAAGCAACAATTAATCACTCCACTTCTGACACTAGATGATTACAAAAATCAAGCTTATTGTTCTGCCTTCCAAAGCTTTTGCATAGACAACGGTATAGCACGGGCTGTTGTCTTTTTTCACCATAAGATAAAATCTCTCCGTAATCTACAAGAAGCATGGCCATCCATGCCCTCGCCTGAATAACAATTCATTTGAGAATAGACTTAGATGGTACATGATGAAGTAGAAGAGGAACGGCATTAGTTATAAATGCCAAGAGCTCATGTCCTGCCCTGTTGATGTGGAGAGCATTTGAATTTTTCTTTTTAAATCAAAACATTTCAAGAAAGCGAAATTCTATCATCATAAATTTTTCTCATAGCAAGCAATGCTAATAGTGGCTGTGAGAGAAAAATGATGAGCAGAGCTACTCCAAGCAGAAACCAATGAAGTTTCTGAATAAGCCAGGAAGGAAGGAGGTTTTATGCAGATTCACAATACCTTTTTTTATTACAGAACCCATACCAATGGATAACCGTTCGGACCTTCCAAGAATATTCTTGCCAGCAATACTTTTGTTTTAACATGCAAACAACAGAACAATGGAGCCTTAAAGGGTAAGATCCACAGGGCATGTTTCACATTTATACTACACTGTCACAAAATAGTTGCAATGCCACTTTCCTGCTTTATCTGGACTTTCCAATAGCTTTTAACAACTTAGACGAATATGCAACACTTAGAGACAATTAAATGCAACCACTTAACTCTATCCAAATCAGGACAAGACAGAGGGGCAATTGTAACATGTGAATAATGTAACCAAAATTTGTTGTAGCTGGTTGCTGTTGCTACAATGGAATCATCTAACTTTCAACCTAACAACAGAATAAAAATGAAAGTCACAAGAAAGAAAAATGTTTTTCATAGGTTGTAAGAAGGTGAAACATTGTCTAGAATGGCTTCAATTTAGTTGTATTGCAAATAACAGTTACATGGATAACTACACAGAACACTTCTATATTTTCTTTCTTCTTCAACAAAAAGAGAACCGGAATTTTATCCATCGCTCACTGTAAATATTCATGTTGAGTAAAATGAGAAGTTCCAAAGTGGAATACCATGGACAACTTGACCAAATTTTGAGAATGCTTCATGCAGTTTCTCCGATGTTGTTCTCTTATTTAGTCCTGCAAATATAAATGAAAGCAACATGAGCAAGGCAATAGCAATCCATATTACTCATGCAAAACTCCACTCCATTACTTCAACAGCTAAACAACAGTTAGCAGAAAAATCATATACAACATTTTCACTACACATCCACATATGTGAAAATGCATGAGGAAATAATGGAATGAATATGGTTAGCATATGTTCTGAACAAAAGCAACTAGTAACTGACATGGATATAAAAATCAGGTAGAGTTAGCACAAGAGCAAACTCATGCCAAACCATCAAATGGAAACAATTTATTTACTGAAAAAATATGCAAACAACAACTATGCTTGTTTAGTAATTGAAGTTTAAGACTTCTTCAAGGTAAAAATTTTACAGTTAATATTTACCACATTAGCCCAACCCTTAGAACATACTATAGCCCCAAGTGGTGAAGAGCCAACGTAGAGGTATTCAACATTCACGTCGAAGTGAGCTCTAGGGGAAGATCAGTATGTTATCCCTAGAATAATTCATTTAAGTTGAGCCACAGCCACCCTTCCACTCAGCACTGTCAGATCACTAAGGCTGAATTCCATCTCTACTTGATGGGTGGGTCTTACAATCAAACTCCCTCTCCAAGAAGCTTGATATAACCACACAATTACAATCATTTTCAAGAAACCATCGCATGGTTTTAATCATTATCTTTAGCAGTTACCCAAAGAAAGGAAACACGTTATGTACCCTTCTTCATACTTCTTTCTAGCAAATAATTAGGATATAAAAGGAAATTAAAGAGTGTGTATATTTAATGGGAAATATACTGAAGTATTCCTTTTCCATTGGGTAATTAATATATTCGGATCTTCATAATAGGAGACGGTAAAATAATTTTCATTTGAAGGTAAGTATTTTCCTAGAATTCCTTTTTCCACCAAAACAAAGAATAAAAATTGAGGATCATTTTCCTCGCCTTGGGCACTTCCAAAACAGCCATAGTCATTAACCTCCTATCACTTCCCACTGATCGCCACTAACCATTGCAAACACTAAAAACAACTTCAGAAAACGACCGAGCAAAAATTAAATGATGAGCTGCCTTTTCACGACTTCGACATCCTATGGTCCTCGAATTTCGACATGAAAACTAATCAAATAGCATAATCGAGACAAAATCAAGATCATAAAACTATAAGTAAACAACAAACCCTAAAAATATGAACTTTACCAGAGACAAAGAGTGTGTCGGAAGGAACAGGCGCGGGTTTCTCGTTGGCGTTGGAATTTGTAGCGTTTGCAGCGACGGTAGAGGCTGATAGGGGAGAAGAGAAGATTGAGCTTGAAGTTGATAGAAACCGCCTAGCGATTCCGATTCTGAGAGCCATTTATTTTTAGGGTTTTAACTGCTGGAATTGAAAAGACAGGAGGAGAGCTGGAGAGCGATTCAGGGCAAAATGGAATGGAAAAAATATTCGTAAACCCTAAACCCTGATGTCTTAAACCCTAGCACTGGGCTTTTAAGAAGCCATGCTTCGCATCATAAGCACGGGTATGCAATTTTAATTCGGGTCGCGTCTGAAGTGAATAGAACAGGCCCGTACCATGAAACGATGGACCCTCCGTATACCATTTATGTTAGATACTTTGAATTTTAAACCTTTTTTTAGAGTATAATTAAGTCCACTTTATTTTAAATCTCAGTTTGATTCTTACCACACTGAGATAAAATTATCATAATTTATCACGATAAAATAATATTACTAAAAATATAACAATTGAACCAAAAAAAAAAAAAGACAATTAGAAAATGTTTACTAGATATACATGTATTTTACCAAATTTAGAAGAAAAGTTGGTATTATTGATAAGTAGATGGTTTACCATAAAGAGACCATTTTATTAGAGAAAAAACAATGTCACCAAATCATGAAAAAAATTGAAAATATAACATTTACTTGATATTTATCACAAGGAAAGGGGTTTTATAGATTTACATTTATTTTATCAAATTATACACAATGTTCATAATAATGATAGATTAAATAATCTACACAGAGAGATGCTTTAACTAGGTATAGTGTAATATTTACTAATGATAATTTAATTACCTTATAAATTTCAAGTTGCTTTATATTCTGTGAATGTCTTCTTTCAATATAATTACCTGAAAAATTATTATTCTTGACTTGAATTATTTTGTTTATGTAAAAATGTCCACAGTCTTTGTCTTATGTATTTTGGGCATCCTTGTCATGCATAAGTATGTAACTTGTTTTCATTTTTTATTTCATTAATACATTTATTTATTATATGCATACATATGTGTGTCAAAAGTACGCCTGCGTACGTTTTGTGTGCCTTCTCCCGATTGTACCTCAAATTTGTCAATCGAAAAACTTTTAAATTGCACTGAGCAAAGTTTTTCCCTTCAGTTTCATACATAAAAAATATAATGAATTACATTGATCACTCCAATAAATTTTGTAAATTACATTACTACTTTACTTTAAAGAAATATAATAACTATACTCTTACTTTTACTTTCATGAATGTTGATATAACAAGATTACTACGTATTATCACCATGTCAATATTATTAGTAAATTTATTTAATATTTTACTTATTTATATTAACTTAAACAATAAAAAATATAATAAATTTCAAATAAAAATAAAAAAATGTTGAAATTTTAAAAAATGAAGGGGACCCTACTTTTACATATTTATGTATTGTAAATAGATAAATAAATAAATATATATATATAAATTGGCTAAGTTATAAAAACAAAACAATTCAAAAAATAATGAATAAACTGAATATTTAGGAAAAAAAAATTACTTGCTACCCCAAAATTAAAAAAAAATCAATAACCACCTAAAGGGATTGTTGGGTGGCTAAATCGACATTAAAAATAAAAATGACTTGCAAAAGTCACATTATAATAGGTTGTTCAACTTATTAATAGTGCTGAGCTACCTGCCATGGTGAATTTTTTAAAAATTATGGTGAAAATTCATTCGAGATCATAATTAGGTTTGGTGACTCAAATGGGCTTTCACTTTTTTTTTTATCTAATTCATAGCAATTGACATAATCCCTAAGGAAGGTAGGCAATAAGAAACCATTAGTAAGTAAAAAAAAAAAAAAAACCATTGTGAAGTGGGTTTCACCATCGTTCCCACTTTCATAGTTGCTTTTGCTACCTTGGCCTTAATGGAGGCATAATTTTTTTTTTTTAGTATGTAATATTTTTGAAATCTTTTTTATTATTTTTTCTTTTTATTAATTTAGTTAATTAATGTATGTAAATGTAAAAGTATGGTCCTCTTTTTAAAAAGTTTTTGGGCTTCTTTTCTTTCATGTTTCCATACTTTATTTTATTGTTTACCAACTGAGTAAATTAATACACATGAGTATAATGTTTAAATGAAATTATTAGTAATACTAAAGTGGCGATGACACGTGAATATTCTTGTCGTGTCCACATCCACATACGCAAAAGCGGAGGTGCATATGTTATATATTAAAAAAATTGAGGCATCGATCTGTTCACGACTAAAATTCGGCCTAAGCCTCGATGCACAAAAAGGACTAGGGAGCCCAACCAGAACAGTCCAAGCCTAGCAAATAAAAGGAGCGCTATAGACGACTAGGAAGGTGCTCGATCCCTGAACAACTATATATTCTCAACACCTTCCAAGCTTTCAGGGATTGAATGGCTATTATTAATGATTAAACAGCAGTGTTCAGCTACTCCCAATGAAATTGAAGGTATTTTTACGCCGGTAATATTCCAAAATTGGATAATATTTGAAAATCTACAACAATGTTTAGCCTATTATTGGATATTGACGGCTTCACATAAGCTTGCCGAATAGGATAACCTCTTAACAATCTTAACTAAACCTTGTACCATGTCTGTCCTTGCCTTTTTCAAAACCGCAAGTTTCTTCTTAGTTATTCATTGCCTTCAAGTTCTTTGCTGTAATCAAACAGCATGAAGGAAACTTTGATTTGATCTAAGTTTAAGGAATTAAGGAATTTTCCATTACCCTTATGTTGTTACTTTGCGATCTGTGGAGTTATTACCGAAATTTTCATGATTTTTTCTTTTTTTATGAGCTATACGAATTTCCTGTATATTTTGGTAAAAGAAGGTTGATTGAAAGAAAATGGCAACTTTGGGTTGTGGAGTACTTGTAGAACTCCTTTATGAGATGAATGTGAATAGTTATGGACCGGAGGATCAAAAACCGGCCATGTTGCAGATCAGGAGCATAATTCCTGTCTTGGCAGAAGAGGATCTTTGGCCTAACAAGGGATTTTACTTGAAGGTTTGTGATGCATCGCATGCCATGTATGTTTCTTTGCCTCAAGAACAAGATGAGTTGATTCTATCCAACAGATTGCAAATAGGCCAGCTTATATACGTGGATAGATTGGAGAAGGGATGTCCGGTTCCTCTCCTCATAGGAACGAGGCCGGTTCCGGGTAAATTCTTATCCAATGTGGCTACTAAGGATCTTGATGCAGAAGATAATTTGGTAGAGATTCATGGGGCAACGGATTCAAGATTGACGAAAGGTAAGAATGAAAATTTGGAAGATAGTAGACCAATGCAGAAAGTTTATTCCTCTGTTGCTCCAAAGCCCAGTGTAATAAGGAAGATTGGAGGGAGAAGCACAAGGAGATGTTGCATTGATAGGAAATCATCTGATTCAAAAGCGTTGGAGGTGCTTAGCAAAGGTTCTGATTCAGTTAGCACATCATCGAGTACGAGCACGCGGATCACGAAGAGAAGAAGCTGGACTGGAGATGATATCAACAAAATGCAGGAAACGAGAGATTCAACAATGCTGAAGTGTAGGCCATATAAGCCAAAGCCATCTATTCGATCTCGCGAGTCGTCTGTGAGTGCTGTTTGGATTGTCTTTGTCTATAATAAGGATGTTTTTCGTATTACAATCCATGGATATTAATGATAGAAACCTTTTTATCTTTTCATGACAGGAATGAAAATTGATTTATCAGTGGAAAATGGCTATGGTGTGAATGAATTCTACGTCGGTTCTTCATTTCGTTAAGCTATGTAATATCTAGGTCGTGATTTGGTTATAGCATACAAAAAGAGGACGTACTTAGGGTTTCTAAGACGACCGGAAGTCTTCATACTAGATTGTTTTGTGCATTAACATAATATACCTTGTGGTTTTTATACTTTGGGCAACCGCTTTGCAAAAAGTCACACCTCCTGAGAAGTTGCTCTTTGTCAAGCATGTTTACCTTTGAGTTTTGCTAAATTTTAGGTTGTTATGCAAAAAGAAGCTTGATAGTTTAAAGTCGTACCATGCTATGTTTGAGGTGTACTGCAATTTTCTTTTAGTTGAGAGAGGAAATATATTTCCCCTTACCTACTTAGGTTACTTTACTTTGCGGATGAAATCTGGCAAGAATGGTTAGAATGGTGGTCCTTGATCTTTGGGAAGTACCAAATAAATGACTACTTGAATCAGAGTTCTAAGCATAAAGATAAACTTTTCCTGTTTAGAGCTATAGTGCTTAAAATTTGAATGAATCAAGTGTTTGTGTGTCACTCTTATAAAAAGCATACGGAATATTCTATATAAAATAATACAGAGTATTCAAAATTACAAACAAAATTTAGATAATTTAACTAAATAATATAGATTTTAATATAAGGAGAGAAAAAAAAACGATGTTTCTTTAGGGTATTAAAAGTAAGCATAACATCATTATGAACATGGAGTTCTAAAGTATGAATTAACCGCAGCAAGAGGTGAAAATCTCATCTATGGTTTTGTAGGATGGTAGTGAAAGTGATTGATTTGTTAATATTTCCACTCTCACCTAACAAACCAAACTTTGTCTTACATAAAATTGTCAGAATATAATTAACCTCTAGATTTGAAATCATCACTTGTATATCCAATATTGGCCACAATTCGAGTGATGGTGAAAAAATTGACAAATAAGTCACCCTTACTCCAGTAAGGCTTATAGGTTCTAGTTTCTTAGTTTAATTCTTATTCTAAATTAGCTTAACTGACACTGCAATTTCTAGGTGACATTTTAATGTCAATAAAATCATAGACGATTCTTCATTTCACTTAGTTTTTTGTTTTTCAACAGGTCTCTCCTACCCCTAGCCTGCTTGAAGGATCTTCCAATAAATCAACCCATAGACCATTAACAAAAGAACCCTCGACAAAGGACATAGCTCTAGCTCCCGAATCGATCAAGAGCTTAAAGACTAGAAGCTCTGGAACACCCAAGAAAGGTGACATGGCCACAGATCAAGCTGTACTATTCGGCGCAGCAATTAATAGAACGCATGTAGAAGATAAAATTTCATGGGATTCCCTCCCATCATCTTTGATGAAGCTCGGCAAGGTAGTATAGTCATCCAAATCTTTCTCATTCTAGAATGTTGCCAGTGCAAGTAACAAAGAGTTGTAAGAGACTAACTAACCAAGTTTTCTCAGGAGGTCCTGAAAAAAAGAGACATGGCGTTAATTGCTTCCATGGAGGCCTTGCAAGAAGCTTCTGCTGCCGAGCGAGTGCTCAATTGTCTGAGGTGAGTAAATTCACAGAATAACGTTAAAACCATTACCTAAACTTGAAATTCACACTAAAATTTTGAAGTTGCTAAATTTTACGTTTGACCTTTTTTTTTTTTTTTTTTTTTGGAGGTAAAACACGTTCAGCCAATTTTTTGCTAATTAAATTTTACAACTTTATGCAAATGTTGAATTACTTTCTCTGTCATCAAGCAGAATTTCCTAAATCCTAATATTTTGCATTGATTCCTTTGGCACATTTCAGCTCATACTCTGAACTCCAATCAGAAGATGCGGAAGATCCTAAGCCATTAGTTGATAAGTTCTTTGGCCTTCAGGATGACTTGGCTCATAGCAGATTAATACTTCAGTCATTAACAAACATCAGCTCCCCAAAAGCAGTGGAAAGTGAACCGAATAGCCCGAATTCAACCAGGGAGCTGCGAAAACTGGCACTTGATCAAAGAAAACATGCCTCTTTTTGGATCAAAGCAGCTTTAGCATCTGATCTTATACCTTTTCCTAACTCACCAAGACCATGTAGCCCAAAACTAGAAGCTACCAGCCCCAGGAAACAAACCATTGCCAAGGCAGACGATAGCATACTGAAGAGCATGTGCATCCTCAGGAAGCTCAAGAAAAATCCTGACATGCAGTCCAGTTTGACAACTGAAGTTAACAACCTCAAATGGACGAGGGGTGGATCATTGTGCGCAACATCTGACTTAGCAAACTCCTTACAAAGGGAATGCAGGACATTATTTTTGGACCATGTGGAGCAGCACATTGATGGACTCAGGAACAACTTCCCTATGAAATCAAGTGACCAAGCAATTGGCTTCATGCTTCAGATTAAGATGGTAAGCGATTGGCTAGATGCGATGACGAAGAAAGAGGTGACTTATCGCAAGATTAGAGGCAAAGAAGGATGTGTATTTGATGAACCTGAATTTGAAACTTACGGAAGAGTTAAAGACAAGATATACAGGATCCTTTTGATGCACATTGACAAAGCTGCCACAAACTGGAAAAATAGCAGCTCAAGTCCTCAAAATCAAGCAATCGAAGAGGTGAATTGATCCATGGACTTCATTAATACAGCTATCGGTTTCATTAGATTTAACTGCATTATCACCATATCGAGTATTTGATGTGATTATCTTTAGAGTGGAACATACTGTACATACATTTCCAATTTTTAGGTTCTTGTAGATGTGACACCGAGGTTTCTCTCCTAAGACAGTTCCTAATTCAGTTCTGTGATGCCTTCTTTGCATTTACAGGTTTAAGAGTTAGCTTAGGCCTTCAGAATTTAAAAGCTATCTTTAAGGATGCAATTACCATGGCTATATAGAGTATTTAATGCGATTAAACCCCTTTTATACCATAAGATTATAGGATAATTTCAGGAAAATTTTCAAGACCTTGTAGGGTTCAAGTTGGGCTTAGTAAAATTTTTTATAACTAATAGGAACTCCAAACCAAGTAGGAACTCGAACCCTAATATATATTGAGGGAGCATTGATGAATGATTGTTGTTTTTTACTAAATTTCAACTTTAATTTGTTTTGTATTGTTATTCAAATGAAGAACGTCTATTTTATTTCATAGAAATAGGAATTTTGAAAAACTTCAAATAAGTTGAATTAGTTTATTCAACGAGTAGAGACTGATTTCACGTATTCTATAAGGATAACATTAGCAATTGGGTCTTGAGCACCTTTTGGGAAAAAGAATAGACTCCAGAACTAGAAGAACATTTGCATCAAACCAAATTAGGGCTATATAAACAACCTTGTTCGATTTGGGGCATAGTCAATTCACTGGGAGGATCGCCCTCTCAATTCAAAATGCATACACAATGCCTGTACCTGAAAAAATGAATTTGTAGGACCAAAAACCATATCTGATTTAATGAAGTCTTAATACTTTTTCCTATTTTATTCAATATTGATTCATGGTATTCTTTACATGTTATATATCCTTAGTTCCCTAAGACTCAACAACCACCTATGCCATTAGGCCATTCCACTGTCCTTTATAGAGTTCCAATCACATTATCAAGTCAAGCCACAACTAAAATGTGATTGCTTAATGTGAATCTCCATCTCAACATCCATACATTACCCAATTCCTGTGCTTCCCTCTTCCTTTACTCATTACCAATCCTTGTAAACCTATACTAACAACAACGCCGACTGTCTTCCACCCACAACCATGCGACTTAGTATATCATAAGATCCCCAGAAAACAAGATCAGAATGAATATCAGCATCATAAAACAATGTACCCTACTCAAAACCATTCGACAAGCATAATATGGTAGCTATCTAGTCATTCCTACTATCTTCTACAGATATCCAATCTTGTTATGAAGTCAAGCCACAATTCATTAGTGATCACTCAATTACATGGTCAAATGTAGAATCTCCACCTCAGGATTTTCTGATGACTTAATGCACCACCCGTTTCCTCTAGCTTCTCTTCTCCACTCATTATCGGATTCCTGAAAACCGATGCCAATAGCAATGAATCCCAATGTCTTCCACTCATCACAATGCAACAGAGCAAATCCTAAAAGCCAATCCTCAAAACACATAATCAAAACGAATATCAGCATCTAAAAACTCTGCACTCCATTACTAACCATCGAAACAACAAAAAATGGTAGCCAAAGCCAATCCTCAAAACATATAAAAAGAACAAATATTGGGAACCATATAATCTAAAGTTAATCTAACACCACCGCCAATAAAGATCCAATAGAGCTTAGTAGAGAAATTTTAATTTCACTTAATTCAATTAGCTTCCTTCCTAAAAATTTCCTACTCCTCAGCATGCTAGGGCTCAAAATTCATCGCACCCGACTTGAATACAATCTGAATTTTGGGGATCAGTCTTGATGGTGAGCTCAGTAGAGCAGTCACTGCACTTGAAGTAGAAACTAACTATCTGAATCCCCTAATACATCTGTAAAAACAAGCAATAAAAATCACAATTAAGTACTCCAGTGACAAGATAGCCTTAAAAGCGCCAATTTTTACCAATCACAGTGAAAAGACAACAAATTCTATCAAAACCCTATAAATGACACTAACTAGTTAGAAGTACTGGAAAAATAAAAAGGAAACTACTTAACTAAAAAATAAATAAATAAATAAATAAAAAGGAAACTTCACCTCTCTAATTAATCCAATTCAATTGAAACCTTTAAAATCCTAACTTTGGAGCAATTACAGCGAAAGAAATTACCTCTCCAACGAGTTCGAATCAATCAAAACACTAAAAACCTCAGCATATACCAATTGCAGCAAAGACAGAGAGAGATTTACATAGCCAATGACGTCTTCTTTAAGGGAATTTAATCCGGTACCCCTGCAAATACAATTTCCGCAGGTATTGCATCGTATGCTCATAGGAAGCATCATGCGAACCTTAATTTGCCGGTTGTTCGCCGTTCGAACCCCGAGAAGCTTCGAAAGGTCGGAACCTGTTAGATGATACTTTTATAGAACACCTGTCGCTCCCATTGCTTTAGACTATTATCTTCCTCTCTGTTTTGAAAATGTAACATGCATTAGACGGGATCTCCACTTATCTACAAGTTCCCTCCTCCAAAACACCGATTTTTGTACCGTCTCTTCTGTTTTTTTTCATAACATCGTACCGCGCTCCGTCTCATATTTTATTTATATTTTAACGATTAAAAAAATTAGAAATTTAATAATTTAAATTTAAAATAATATAAATAAATAACAAAATCCATTTCTTAAAAATTAAAAACGAAACGATAAAATCTCTCCAATGATATAACTGTCTTTATCATACATAACTACGTAATTGATGCTAACGACACTGCTCACGAAGATACGTGCAGTGGGCCTTCCAAGTCTTCCAGGCCAAGCCCTAGTCTACAAGGGAGGTCCGTACCATTTATCCTACAGATATTATTCCCTCGTCACAATCTCTTTTCCCTTTGGACGTAAGAAAGGATTCTATGTTTGGTAATGTAAACAAATGAAATGTGATTTCATTTTATGTTTGGTAATATATATGGATGAAGAGCATTGATCAGCGGACCAATGAAAAGTTACCGAATATATGCACCTAACGACGTAGACAATAATTGGCAAAAAAAAAAAAAGAAGAAGAAGAAGAAGTAGAAAAACGACGTAGATAATAAAGACAACCAGTTAAAACACTAATGCTTTAAATATGGACAAATTAAATATCTCCATATCATTCGCAAATTCATTTTTGCAACCAACATTTGGTCCAATAAACAATTCCGATGAATGAAATGGACGAAAATGTAAAAATTTGCTTGGTTTATATTAAAAAAGAAATGAAAGGAAACTGGTATAAAAGAGAATTAACTCTACTTTTATTTGGAAAAGGTACGTTTTTTATTTTTTGGTCCACGACCTTTCACTATTTTCCTATTTCAAACATAAACCTTTTTTTTTTTTTTTTAAACTTCCAAGTCTCCTGTGTTTACAAAGATTTGCGAACGACTTCTTTTTAAAACAATAAGTTTTCTATTTGTATATGGTACATGGTACAATAAGAATAGTGGAAATGCTTAATTGAATTAAATATAATAACATAATTATGTATTATTTAAGTAAATCAATAAAAAATATAAAAAAAATTGGAATAACAAAAAGTCATCAAAAATACAAAAAATTAGCAAAAATCATTATAACCACCTTTTACTATTGAGTTACTAAAATGATCACTTCAAGAAATGGGTCACAATCCCCTTAAAAAAGCATATTGTTCAATCTACCTTCAGTTATTGGTGGATGCCTATTTTTCAAGAGAGATTACATCATCATAACTTCTTTTCTAACTCTTATGAATTATTTTTTCTATAATTTTTTTATTTTTAAGTTAATTAATATACATATATATTATTATATTTTTATTTTCAATTGATATATGAACAAATTAAAGCTTACCACATGTAATCTATTAGTTGCAAAACAAAAATGACTTACATGTGAACTTTTTAAATGCTATGTACTTGGATAGAAAAAAATAAATAAAAATAAGTTTAGCATTGAAGTCGAAAAATAATGATTGAAGACTCAAAATGTATTTTTCTCTTTTTATTTTAATTACTATTGTTATAAAGAATAAGTTTATAATTATCTCTTATTTCCACACATTTTCTCTAATTTTAAAGAGAAAATAAGTGAACTCTAACGTGAAAATGTTAATACTCATTTTCTTCTTTTTTATCCATTTTCACTTATTACTTAAATTACCAAACATATTATTTCCTCTTGTCATATTTGCTTTCTTTCCATTTTAAGGATGCACATGAATGATAATGTAAAGAAGTCGTGAAAAGTTGGAGGCTAAGTGTTTTGACCAACTTCATAAAAGAAGTACATGAACCAAATAGGCCTTTGACGAGTTTTTTAAAATAAAAAGGCTTAATATTATAGGAAAAAGTGAAAAACATTTGTATTTTTTAGGGTCACCCAATGTCCTTACCTACTTGTTAACCAGAATCAGGTCTACATAGTCCTAAAATAATTTTATAAAATTTTAATGGGTTAGTCCATTTTATTTTTAAAAAAATATTCCACTTTAAGTATTGAGATGTTAATTAATTTTCAAAACATATTTTTTTGGTCCAAATTTTTTTAAAGAAAAACTAGAATTCCCTAATTTTAAAAAAAAAGTTTATTTAGAGTTTTTATTTAAGAAAAACGGTTTTTTAAAGTGGCAAAACATTTTTTTTTCCATAAAAGAAAAGGAAAAGCTCCTTTTATTAAAAAAAAAAACCATTAAAGACAAACATGTTAAATAAATCACGTAAAGTACAAATTAAAAAAATTATATAATATTCATAGAATCTCAAATATAATCTAGATGGTATGCTTATTATTTATATTATTAGTAGTTTACAGTTGTTAACAACAACTACTTTATTATGATAACTTAATAAGATTTCGAATCAAAGCATCTAATTCCATAATAATCACATGTTGAAATATCAATCCTATATTATACAAACATGAATTATGATAAATATATTACAATTCATCAATCAATACATCTAATTTAATCAAATTAATCAAAAACTATCAACAAGTATATAAACTTACATGAATATTACATGATCATTATATCATAACCTATCAATTATTCTACAAAAAATTCCATCAAACAAGCATTTTACATATATAAAAACATAATTTCACAATTAATTAATACATAACATGTATCAAAATTATAAGGAAAACGGAAACAATTAAGAACAAGCAACAATTATAGGAATTTACCTTGTTTAGTGACTTTCTGAGTGGTTTCTAGTAAGGTGGTAATGGTTCCCAACCCTTAACATCTCAAACTTCAAAACCCCTGCACCAATTTCTAGAAAAATCGTGCTTCTCTTCTCCAATTTACTCAAAGAAAATCAATTTCTTAACAAAACCCTAAAACTAACATGTCGAGTGAGAGTTTGATAATTCTCTCAATCTAATCCTTTTTTTTTCTTGCAATTATATGTTTTAATATGACAAATGGAGTCTTATTTATAATGTAAACCTGTTTTTTGGCCAAAAAACTTTCCTTTTAAACTAAGGAATTAAATCATACTACATCTCATAAGTTTGATTCATTTTTATTTTTCTTCCTTTCTTTGTCCGATTTTGATGCATTTTAGATGTTATCTCTATCAATTAATTGGATAAAATCATTCTCCTAGATCTTATTATCAATTATAAACACTAATTACACAATTGGGATCACATTACAAGATTCAATTTTTCATTTATTTGAAGATGTATACACTAAGTTTCTTAAAAGATAATTTTTTTATTATTTTTCATTGGTACACTTTTTTTTTTTATTTTTTTCCAAGATTTTAGATCAAAGTATCATACATGTTTTCCTTTTTAGTTCCATCGTTTTTCTTAATTTTAAGATACAAAAAATTAAATCAAATTAGGTTGTTTTTTTGGGCAAAAACTTGCCTTATTTAATGTGTAAGCCCCACAACCAATCACTCAAGGTTTCGATCGGCTGAAAGATCCGATCGAGTCTAAATTATAAACTATTGAGAGAAATATTAGTAAAAATAATCCCGTAAACTTGAATTTAAGAAAATAAATAATAAAATAGGAGACTATAAAATTTTCAAATTTTAAGCATAATAATTGCTAATTACCGAAAAGGCAAAAAGTGTAATCTAATAACTAATAAATTACTAGAGATAGATTATATGTATACTAAAAATTTTAGAATGACCAAAATAATAATTAGGAATGTTCACATGTACCCCACATGTATTTACGTGTAGATAAAAATACGCGAAATTACCTAAATTAGCCAAAAACTTAGTAAATAATTAAAGAAAATTATAAATTAATTGTGGAAAAATAAAAAAAAAATCAGAAGAGTATGGAATGATGCAAAGTTGGTCGTGACAAGTCAGAATCTGAAAAATAAAAATCAACCAATTAAATTAGAACAACACAAAAGCCAAAAATTTAGGGATAAGGCAATTGTCTTGTCCAAATTAATGCACAATAAATCTCCTAAAGCCCTATAAATAGCAGGAAAAATCCAAGAACTCATTTGAACAGTTAGAAATTAGAGAAAATTAGGGAGAGACGAAAATTGAGAGAAAAATTCGGTTTAGAAAAAAAATTAGAAAAAACTGTGCAATTAGGGCTTTCAAAGGGAACCCACACCAGACGAGCAACTGAAAGTGGATGGCCACCACCACCACACGATGGTGGCAGCGCCCAAGCCTGCCGACAAAGCCACAGCGGCGGACGGTAGCCGGAGCTACCCAGATCGGTGAGTCCGATTTCCAGCCCGATTCTTATATAATTTTGTAAAAACAGTAAATAGTTTTAAAAAATTATGAAACTTGTTATTCTGAGGTTTTATTGTATGTAGATTTAGGAAAAAATAGTGATTTAGTTTAATCACATCTGAAAATATAGGGTCCTTAAGAAATTGTACAAAACCGAGCATAATTAGAACGGAAAATAAATAGGCTTAGGAGTGTAGTTTGGAGCTCAATTTTTTTCTGTAGGATGCTCATGTGATATAGAACAGTGCTATGAAGCCATTTTTCTAAAATTAATTTTTAGCCCTAAAATGATGGAAAAATTGGGTAATTTGGGGTTAATTAGATGATTAAGATATTAATTACTGATTTAGATAATAATTAGATATTTAGGGATGTTAATCTCTGATGTGGAACCCTAATCCTAACCTTTGGAGTATTAAGTATGGTTAATTTAGGAAATTAGGTAATTAATATAAGAAATTAGTAATATGTGAAATTGTAAATTAATAAATCTAAAAAATTAGGGTTATTTAGATAATATTAGAGTAAAAATCAGAATAATATTAAATCTGAATTAAGATTGAATTTTAGGTAATTATATAAAAAAGTAAGATTTTCTCATATCAGGGATAAATCCGATACCCTAATTAGAACTAGCGTGTACCGAATAGCTTAGAATACTAAATTAAGACCCAATAGGATATTTGAATACTCAAGCTTAATGTGATTAATTTCACATTAGGATTCGAGCATGTTTAGGACTTAGAAATCGAACTAAAACCTAATTTAAAAATTGATGCAGAAACCGAACCCGAACCTAACCCCAAACTTAGAATAATTATAAAAGACTTAAGACCTACATAATTATGTATATTAAACCCTAAACAAAACATAACAATAGGCGTTATAGGATAAAATGAACCTATAATAGTTATATGAAAAGCTGAAACCACGTTTATGTTATAGAGATGATTGGCGATGGCCTGAGCAAATCGGATCTCGAGTGAATGAGCGAGGAGTTGAGGTAAGTTGGAATTAATACGATACTGTATTTTGGAGGCTTAAGATTATGCTTAGTTGTGCTTGTTAGATAGTTGAATGTGTGCATGTGCTTGATTATGGGTGATGCTATGATTCTATTTGTTGTTCTGGTATATATTGTATGATTTGTATGTAATGATTGATCACCCTAAACTGGACTTAATCAAATATACGACCAATAATCATAATCGGACATGCATGGCAACCCGTTAGGGGAACTTAGGACTCTCCGGCCAAATACCGACCCCTCCGGAAGGAATAGCGCAAGATTGCAAAATGGTCCATTTTTCATCCTCAGTCGAACTAAGTGACAGGAGAGGAGATCGCAGCGAGGGTGAAGACAATGGTTCGAAGGTAGTCGTGGGAGGAGCAAGGTTTCCATTACACAAACCTGGGTTTAGTCGTGAGCTGTTACATTAACGGCAACTCCTCAACTCGGATTAGAGCGGACGCAATTTCTCTAATCTCACGACGGACCCGACAACGTCGTACCATTTGCTTGCACATGCATTGCACCTAATAAGTGATTGAAAACCTTGTTGTGTTTTTGGTATAGTTTTAAGTCATCCGTTCTAACTTACTGAGCTGTGATTGCTCACATCCCTATAGACGTTGTGCAGGTGCTGGCTAAGAAGCGGCATATAACTACTCTAAAGCTAGCAACTGCTGGATCCTGGGGAGTAAGGAAAAACATCTGAAGAATAAACTCACATTTTTAAGGTCCGAGTTTTTATTTTAGAATTATTTTTCATTTCCGAATAATGTAATAACTAGGAAATATACTATAGAGAAATATTGTAAACTTTAACTGCAATAACTGAATTATAACATATATATGATTCCTCACTTTTATAGGTAAATAATTTATTTAAATTACAAACTGTTTACTTCAAAGTGAGTTAGTCGTGGATGCCTTGTGTGAATCAGGTCTAAGATAGCGGTTGTAAGGCCAACTTCTATCTTAGGATGGTTTACACGGCGGAGCTGTTACGACTCTGCCGCTTCGGGACGTAACATAATGGAGTTTTTGTTTGTTGTAATTTGGAAACTAAGGAAGTAAAAAAGAAGAAGGAGGAAAGAAAGAGAATGGAGGCATGCAAGTACCCCTATAATTCCTTTTATATATATATATATAGAGAGAGAGAGAGAGAGAGAGAGAGAGGGTGTTACATAGTGCATTGTAGCATCGCATGGGACTAACGTGGTTGCCACATGGCATTCGAAAATTTTATTTCAAAGGTTTTCGAAAAATTGGGGGGGGGGGCGCGGTGGGGACAGCAAAAATAGAGTATCTATAATAAAAAAAAAGCAATTTGCTCACATTGTGATTATACGACTCATACTATTAACAAGTGTTATAAAAAGCGTGATTATCTACTAAATCATAAAATGAATGAATCATATAAACAGAGAAAAAAAGTTAATCAAAATGAAGTTGTTCATAAAAAAGGGGAAAATGATGATAAAAACGAGAGTAGTGATAGAATAAATCAATTTCCCTACACTAAGGAACAATATATGTAGCTAATCCAAATCAATGAACCAACAACAACGACACAACAAGAAGCTAAAGCAAATGCTTTGACAGCAAGATTCAATAAAGTACCAAAAGAATTGGGAGGTATGCAATTTTCTTTTAATTTCTTAAATAAAAGATTAAATGGTAGGGGTTGGATACTTAACAATGTTGCTAGTGGTCATATAACTTGTTCTTTAGCATATTTTTGTCTTACAAGCCAATTAATAATGTGTATGTAAGATTGCCAAATGATACACACATTTAATTTACTCATATTAGATCGATGAGACTAACTTTCTCATTAACTTTACAAAAAGTCTTGCGTGTTCCACAATGTAATTTTAACTTAACATTAGCCAGTAAGTTGACTTCCAATATTTTTTATTACATTATTTTCACATCCAACAAGTGTTTTGTTGGGGATCTACAAATGGAAGTTAATAGCTGCACTAAATCATTTGATGTCTTATATTAAATGGATTTAAATGATCGAAGGGCAACGTGTAATCATGACATTAAAGTACCTTTTTATTATTGTGCAAAAAACTCGAAGAGTTGTTGTGTAGCTTCTAAGCTACATTTAGTTCAAGCTACATGAAATGAGCTATATTTGGTAATGTAAAATAAGTCATATTCCATTTACTAGAGTGTAGAATAAGTCATATTCCATTTAGTAGAGTAGAGATACGGCTGTAATCGAGCTGCACCGAGCTTTTAAAGGTTTCAAGCTCGACTCGTTTAAAAATTATCAAGCTTCAACTTGAACCGAGCTTTTTATCAAGCCTAAAATTGAGATTGATCTCGTCTCATTTGGATAAACAAACTTTGTCACGAGCTTTATCTTAAGCTTAAGTTTAACTGGTTTATTAAGCCAAACTAAGTCTAAAACGGGCCAATATCGAGCCTATTAACAAGCTTAAGTATATAAAATTAATAAATATATAAATAAATAAATTAACAAATGGTGAATAAGGATTAGATTATATATTATTATCCTATAATATATTATATATTTATATATATATATATATATATAGATGTCGAGTCTGAATTTTCAGTTTTTTTTATTTCATTTTATTTTTCATTTTCTGATTAATATTAAACTCTAACTCATTTAATATCAATCATCGACTAAAGAAATTAGGAAATTCCATTCTTTTAAGAAATTTAGAGTCGCCAGCTGACCGAGATCGAGAAAAGAAAAATCGTAATCAATTGGTGGATTGACTACAATTTGACTACCGATTTTCAATTTTAATTTAAATGAAAAATCAAAGGATTCTGAATCTAGGAGCTAACCTATTAAATCCTAACGGGTATTGCTATTTATTTACCGAAATTAAGATTATTCTTTTATTTATTTTTTACTTTTTTTAAGAAAATGAAAAATAAATAATAAAAAAAAAGAAAAAAAAACTTAAATTTCTACATATTTTATCGTCACCCTGAAAGTGCCTACATACTCACTAACTAGGATCAAACAATCGTAGTTTTTTCTAAAAATCTTTAGTGTGTTGATTGATTTTAATTTTGAAAACCGACTAGATTTATGTTTTAATTGATTTAATTTATTCAAAAAAATCTAAGAGAGTCCTAACTAATGAGTGTTGTTATTTTATAAAAAGCCTCTTTAAAAGTCCTAAAATTTTTTGAAAGGATTTTTATTATTAATTTTTATTTTAAGAATTTTCCTATGTGATGAATCTTAAAAAAAAAACTAATCGTAAAAAAAATTCCTATGCTAATATATATCCATTCTTATATTTCTATTATTAACAACTATCTACCTAAATAAATTAATAAAATCATATACTACTAAAAAAACTCCTAAAATTAATATATTCATATATACCTATACTAGGGAACTAATTTTATAATAATAATAATAATAATAATAGACTAATAATAAATGAATGAATAAGACAAATAAATAAAAAATTTTGAGCAACCCAACCTGATTACTTTTGCTCAATGAAGGAGTAACAGCGTAGACTTGTTCTATGGATGATCAGAGACTGCGGTCGTAGAGGGTGACTGAACACGGCAAAGGAGTACAGCAACAAAGCTTCAGTTGCTGGATGAAGGATAGGCATCGTTAGCTGGTATGTTCAACAGAGCGTGTTACAGCAGCGTGGTTCAGGCATGTGTCTGTAGTTTGCTTGTCGTGTGATCAATGGACGTGCAACGTGCTAATCGCACAATACAGCTGTACGTATGCGAGTGGGCTTTGTCGTCGGGGTTGGGAATTGCAATCGGTTGGAGATTAAAGTGCAAGATGTTGGGGTCGTGTCTGTTTATGTTGTGTGTATGTGTAAATTGGTGTCGCTGGGGTTGAGGTTTATGGCGTTGGATGTTATGGTGATGGGCAAATGAAGTTAGGGTCAAGATCAGGTTAGGGTCTAGTTCGATTAATGGTGATGGCTGGGTTTGTCAATGCGAGCACGGATGTTGCTGTTGGAGTTAGCAGAAGTTATGCCATTACTGTTGTTCGTGTTGATTGCTGGAGTGCAGCAATGAAGATGAATTGGGGTGTTATTGGTGTAGACCATGCGTATACTGTTGTAATCGAGTCAATAGCTGATCGGCGAAGGTCTTGTGTACAAAGGCTATCGTGCTACTATCTATGGAGCTGTGGTCAAAGTAGATAGGGATGTGATCATGTGTAGATTGAAGGAGGACAACATCGATGGTGATTAGTGACTGTGCAACTAGTGCAAGCAGTGAAGTGAAGTTGTATTGTGCAGCGTGTAGCAAGATCTGTGGAAGGTGTTGTCCTACTTCGGGTTTGTGTATGGTTGATTGATGGGGAGATGGCAGTGTGGTGTTATGGGCAGTAGGTTGAGGCTACTTCAGCATTGTTGCAAGTGAAGCTTGAAGATCGAGTGTACGGCAAGGTGTGTAGGTCGAGTTGGACATTGTGTTCGGTTGGTAGCTTACTGATTCATGGACGGACGTCGTGGAGTGTTTGAAGATAATGCTATGCGGTTGCAGTTGCTGTGATATATGTTTGGTCACGTGCGAGTGGAGTTGTGTTGGAGTTTGTTTAGTGAAACACAGTGGATGGATGAAGGATTTTCTTTTTCGAGAGTGCATGTGATGTCGAATTGGGATGGGTTCAAGCTAAAAAAAAAAATAACTCTCCTTCCGTTTTGGCATGTGTATATATTTATAAACTCAAACCAAATCGTATTTATTATATCCGATTTGATAAAAATTAAACTAGATTTGAATTATTTATATTAATTCAAATCCGATTTAACAAAATCAAACTAGATTCAAATATTCTCTAACGATTCAAATCCAAACAAAAAAGATTTAATTAGATGTGATCTCGATTATTCAACTCGCTTTTTTGTAAAATATGAAAAAGATAAAAATAAAAGAAACATAATTGTCTAGTAAGACTCGAACCTATAACCTCAAACTATCAAATACTCTAATGCTTATCCGTTATACCATTAGCCTATACCTTAATTGTACACAACTCTCTAAAATAATTATTTGAACTAAGCTAAAATTAAAATTAGTTGTCCCTAAAATAATTTACTTTCTAAAAAATCTTTATAATTTTTTCTTTTCTCATTTTTTTTGGTATTTTTGTCATTTGTCAATTTTTATTACTTTTATCTTTTTATTTTTTATTATTTTTGAGTTAAGACCCTAAAAAAAAACTATAACTACTAAAAAGCAAAAATTGAGTGCTATAATAAACGTTAGTCTTTAGATTTTAATAAAATATAATATTTATAATTTATATGAAATTCGTAAACCTATTTACAAGTCGGCTTACGAAGTTAAGTGAGCAAGCTCACCAGCTTAAATTGGAGCTTTAACTTAACTCATTTACTAATTGAGCTCAAGTAGATCGTAGATAGCTTGACTTATTTGCAACCTTAAGTGGAGATATTATCTCACTTTAACTCAAATATTATTGTCAATAAAGTCATGGACCATCGCAGTGTTTTCCATTTTGTAAAACAAAAAAGATTGACGTTCTTAATAGCACTTTAAGTACTTTGTATTATTTTAAGTTGATGCATATTGATATATAAGAGTCAATGAAAGTAGCAACCCTTAGCAATTAGCATTATTTCTCGATAAATGTGGATGATTTTAGTAGAATTACATTTTTGTTTTCCTTATGGGATTTATGTCAATGGTAGAAGTCCATTAATTAATTTTTTGAACCTTGTACACACATAATTTGGAACTTCCATTAAGTGTGTATGCACACACAATGGGTAAGAGTTCAACATGCTTGAATTTTATGCTTCCAAACGGATATTACATCGGACACCATGTGTGAAAACTCCTCAACAAAACAATTGAGTTAAAAGGAAGCGTCAACATATCATACAAAGCGCAAGAGCTTTAATGTTGCAAACTAGTTTATCTTTAAAGTTTTGGGGTAGGTGCATCCTTCATGTCATATATTTGATCCATAGAACACCTTTTATCAATATTGGGCAATTATATTCCTTATCAATTTTTTTTTTTTAAACATTTCCCATATATGATAACTTGAGGGTGTTTAGGCGCCTTTATCATACGGCAACACATGATAAGTTAAAAACCAAGTTTAATTTTAGAACAGCTAAATATATCTTTCTTGGATTTGTTATTGAAGTAAAAGGATTCAAGGTTTTTTATTTAAAGTAACAAAAAGTATTCATTTCAAGAGATGTTATATTTTATGGGACTATTTTTTTTTTTTTAATCTCAGTATTGAACATTTAAACTCCTCAATCTTCCACATCTTGTGACATTATTCATCGTATTTCACATTACACAGATCTTGATTTCGAAAGTGTACTTTCACTACATCAACTAGAAAGTAGTTGATCTCATGCAAAATACATGTCTAAGTGTACTTTTTTTTTTATCATTGATTGATTTGTCTTCATCAAATCAACTAGATGAAGATCAACCACGATTAGCAACACTTAGTTATTCACAAACAAATCCATCCATTTCTTTTAAAAGACTCATCTCTCATTAAAAAAACACCTGCTTACCTACAAGATCATCATTGTTCTTATTCATCAGTTTGCACTTCTCTTTGTAACTTAGCAAATATTTTTACATATTCTAGTATTTCATCACATCATCATGCTTTTGCAATTGCCATTGATAAAATGCAAAAATATACAAATAATATATTATGACAATGGATTGGAGAGTTACCTTGCAAATTGATAATTGAGCTCAAAGGTAAATAATACTTAAAAATTGGTCAATTTGCCACTTGGCAAACAACTCATTGGCTACAAATGAGTTTACAAAATTAAATATAAAGCCAATGAAACTATGGAAAGTTACAAAGTAAGGTTAGTAGTCAAGGGTTACATATAGCAATTTGGTGTGGATTATCTCAATACGTTTAGTCTTATTGCAAAAATGACAACTATCAAATTATCACTTTCAATTGTAGCTTTATAGAATTGGATTTTACATCAATTAGACATAAATAACGCTTTTTATCATAGTGATTTACAAGAAGAGGTCTATATGAAATTACCTTAAGGGTTTGAATTATCTAAGTCATCTAAAGTTTGTTGACTACTCAAGTTATTATATTGACTCAAACAAGCAAGAGAACAATAGTATGCCAAACTTTTTGATTTGTTACTTTAATAAAGTTTTTCTTAATTTGCAGTCAATCGTGGATTATTTTTTAAGTTTGCTGATGCTCATTTTATTGTCTTATTAATTAGTGTTGATTATATTATTGTTATTAATACTTTTCAATAACCTATTGATGAAATTAAGCAACACTTACATCATGCTTTCAAAATAAAAGACTTTAGAGAACTTTAATGACACGTTCATTTCATGGAATTGGAATTTCATTATCTCCCTATTCCTTATTACGACATTCACTTAATTTTTGTCACAAAATCACAATTCATAAGAATTCTTATTACTTAGAGAATCATGATTCCTTGATTGAATTGAGAAATTCCTATTACTACCTCAATTTAACCAAGGAATTATGATTCTTTACCACTACCAACACCATCTTTGGTAGTAGTTGCTGCTGCTATCACCACCATCGACCGTCGCCACCACCACCACCAGCCGCCACCACCGCAATCATTGCCATCATCATCGCCGCTGCTGCTATCGCTACCACTACTATCGACCACAATAGCCATCTATACCATTATTACCACCATTATCACCATTTGCCACTGCCGGCACTACCACTGTCGCCAACCATCATCACCACCACCACCTGTTACTTTAGGATTAATTGAGAAAAAAAATGGATCGAAGATAATTTAGTCATTAAAGTTATATTACATGTCTATTCCTAAATTACTTATAAATCCAATTAAACAAAATAATATGTATTACACCCTTATTTCATTCCTTATGGAATTAAAATTCTATTCCCTCTTATTCTATTCCATGAAATGAACGTACCATATTTTATGGGATTAAAAGTAATAAGAATCAATGATGGTATTGATCTATGTCATAAAAAATAAGTCTTAATTTACTATGAGATACTAGTTTCCTAGCTTCTAAACCAGCCGTAACCTTTATGCTACCAAAGAAAAAGTTGATGAAAAACAATGGAATATCTTTGATGAATTATTTCTTTGCATATAGAAGCATGATTGGTAAGCTTTTATGTCTAACAAATACCAAAATGGATATACTTTTACAATGCAACAATTGTTTTCGTTACCAAATTGTCAAACTAAAATAATTTATTGCAGCACATCATGTCATATCATACTCAAAATCAAAGTGAAATACGAGCTTTTCTTTCTTACATTTAACTCACTCAAATTGAAGCCTTTTATTGACTCTGATTAGGCTTCATGTATGATACAAGAAAATTTGTTAATAGGTATTGTATTTTCCTTAGAGATTCTTGAATACCATCAATGTCAAAGAAACAAGATATTGTTTATAAGACATCTTTAGAAGCATAATATCACACTATGGCTTCCATAGTTTGCTAATATCAGTGGTTATATTATCTTTTAGAAGATTTTGGTTTTTCACATCAACGTCTAACATTGTTGTTAAGTGACAATTGATCAGCAATTTATATTGCTTTGAATTTGGTTTTTCATCAACAAACCAAACACATTGAATTAGATTGTCATGTTATTTATGAAAAATTACAAAAGGGTCTCATTACTCTATTACCAATACAATACAATTATCCCATTAATTTGTTGATTGTTTCGTTAGGTGTCACGCTCTAAACTAGAGAGTCAAAACAGTCTGGCCGTGTAAACCAACCTAAATTAGAAACTAACCACTTTAGCCGCTAACGTAAATATAGCTTATATAAGGCGTTTGCTACTTTCCCGCTTTGAGCCATTTAATTTTGAGTCTAATAGATATCAACCTATGATGTAACATTTCAAAATAGCTTTGAAAAATAAAATCATGACTCAAATGATTGAGAAAATCAAGCTTTATAATCATTTGGAGTACAAAATCTCAATTTCAACAAAAAGTTCTAAGAAGTAAATTAATCTGAGAAAGTAAAGCGATTAGTAAATGATTTATAAAAGTTCATAGATTTACAAAGCATAATAGCAATATTAATAGTTGAAAACTAAAGGGTCACTAATGGAGACCCCTCTTAGTTTCCTTATAAGTTAGTAAAACCAACAATTAAATAAAAATTTAGCCAATAAGTCTTAAACTTCACTCCCTAATCCCGTTATCTAATCTTCCGGAACTTCAAGTAGTGTAAGTAGTTTTATAGGAAGCCTGCAAAACAACTATAGGGAAGTAAGAGACAACTTACTCGTTAAGTAAGACGTATATAATAGCACATATCTGGCACAGAACAACCAGCGTTTTTAAGCAAGTTTAGTTGGATTTTATACATGTACAAGTAAGTGCCATCACACGATGTAATCCGGTCCATCATGAGATTAGAGAAATTCTACCTACTCTAATATAGGTTGAGGAGTTTGACACTATGTATTTCACGAATTGAAACTAAATTGAGGCTTGTATAATGGAGAAACGCACTCTACCCGAGACTTTACTTCAAACCATGATCTCCAACCTTACTGCAACCTCTTCTCCTATCACTTAATTTAACTAAAAGTGGGGAGAGAATCATTTTAGCTATCTTTATCGAATGGTTCGTTTTTTGCTCAAGAGTTCTAGGTGTTTCCCTTAGTAAGTTACGATGCAAGTTCAATTAGTAGTTAGGCCGAGCTTGTTTTAAATTGCTTTTGGGATGATTGGGCAATTTCAAACAGCCTAAAGCAAGTAATACCATAAAATAACCAATACGTATGATTCAAAACTCCATAACAGCAATACAATATTCAAACATACACGTATAGGCTACAAACTTACAATTACAGGCAAAACACAAACTAAAGTCTCCAAGTATTCTTAAGTAATACTTCAAAGTGCAGTGAAGCAATGATCTCGCTTACATGGAATTTAGTTACTTGCTAAACTTAGTTGTTGAACTTGTCTCCCTTCAAATATCCCTATATGTTTATTTAATCAATTATCTTAGTTATTGTATATAGGTCATAAGATTCCATTAATTTGTTTTTATTAAGGATTAAGTTGATTTGGAATTCATTCTATAAGTTATGTATACATAAGTGTAGGAAATTAGAGTTGTTTCATAAATGAATCTTGCCTTCGACATCCTCTAAGCTAAGTTCTAAGTTAAGTCACCCTTGAAATTCTTAAACTAGAAAGCTTCTAAGTTTTTCTTTGAGCCATATCAGAGTTAAGGTTTTAAAATGGTTAACTTTTGAATCAACCTCTAAGTTTGATAAATACTTAAGACTTCCTACGAATTACCTTCTAAGGTAACTTCTAAATGCTCACTTTCTTGTATCTTCGCTTTAAGTTCCCTCTAAGTCACTTGTTGAAACAACTATATAGTCTACTAAATTTTAGATATTTTAATAGGATATCCTCTGAGCTACCCTCTAAACTTCACGAGCGATGAAGTTCTTAGCAAATTCAACCTCTAAGTTTGGTAAATACCTAAGATTCTTTAATGAACACCCTTTGCTATAGCTTCTGAGTGTTCACATTCTGTAAGTACCCCAAATTGTCTCTTTGAGTTACCTTCTTAATATGCTATTGAGTCTACTAAAACTTAAATTTCCTAACAGAAGACCCTTTGACTCAGCCTCTGAATCTCCCCTAACTATACTTTCCTTCGAACTATGCCTTTGACTTAACTTTTGAGTCAATACTCAATATAATAATTGCCTTCCACTTCCTCTAAATTACCCTTTATCCTTAATTAATATCCCCTAATTAGTTAATTTACTCACCTTTCTTCAAAGTTTCCATTATAGAGTCAATTTGAAACAGAGAGTAACACTCTAAACAACTTTCCTCAGCTTCGTTACTTCTCAACTCCTTATACATTACATCATAGTTCATCAATTTATCCAAATCCAACAAAATTCTCAAGTTACCAACTTCACTTTTAAGGACTAAATTACCATTATGCATAACTCCTTACCTTACTACTTAATTCGACCACTCAAAAATAGTGTAAATACTCCAATAATTAATCCAGCTCAAAACCTAAGTGAGGTTGTTAAAAGAAATAAGTTATTTTCCACTAAAAACACTATTTTAAACATAGTTTAGGACTCAAAAATCAAATAAAAATTTAGAAAATAGTTTGACAAAAAAATTTCACATGGCAATTCAATATTGGTTTAAGATAGTTTATAGAAAAATTTTAAAGTGGAAACTATATCATTAGTTGTATTTATTTCAATATCGAAAATTGTTTGATTTCTTCGATCTCTTAAGAACTTATATGGTAACTACTAAATTTTTACAAAACAATAATTTTTCCTAGATTGTCCACATGAAAATATGGGGAATAAATTTTTGTAGAATTTTCTAAATATTTTTTATATTTTTACTAATTTCTTGAAAAATCAAATGAAAAAGGACTTTACCAGAACCGGTCGCTTTGGCCACCTCCTTATCAGTAGAGTTAGGCACAACGTCCTCTGTCTCTTGGTGGTGGCGATTGGTTTTTAGAAACTCCCTAAGTTGACAAACCTCTACATGCTTAGATCCTACACCGATTTTATGATTTTTCCCTAATTTCCTTATATGACCCCTGTAACCCATTCTAATTTTTTCCAAATCCTCACTTGCATGAATGAGATGTTAGAGAGTGTTTTTCAAATTTCCAAAATGAGTTTGATGATGAAATGATTTAATCCTTCTCTCTCTTCACAATTTGGAGTTTATACACTAACTAATTTGTATGTTTATCCTATCTTTATTCATTAACACCTATTCCATACCATTTCACACACCTAAACTAACTAAATCTAGTTGCCCAAACTTAATTATGATTTTTATTAATTTTCCTAACTTGTTTTAGCTTAAAATATAAATAATATGATACTTTAATTAATTATGATTATATGCATATACTTGAGAATTATACACGATACATACACATATATTCTATATATTATTTTATGTCTTATAATAATTTTATTACATATGTAATTTATCTTTAAAAATTTACAAACTAACGGAATATATTCTATGCATCTACGATAAATAATATATATATAGTTAAATTACACTATTTAGCTATATTATTATTATTATTTTATTATATTTTCAAAATCTAAGTCTATAGGGTGTCTTTAAACAATGTTTTGAATTTACTCCTAAATTTTTATATTATTCATGTTAGTTTCATTAACGCCCTAAATTATTTATTCAAACAATTACTGAAAATTATGGGGCTCACATTTCCATCCTCATTCAGAAAAGTTTTGTTTTCAAAACTTCAATTATCCATCTTACATACTCCATGACTACAAACTTAATCTTCATTCATATATCTTTATGAAAATAAAATGATATATCATTAACCTGATTTCTAAGTAATCACATCTCGATTTTGTGAATTTGTTTATCAAATATTTGAATGAGTTGCACTTCCACTTATATAACCCTCTTATAAGTCTATTATCTTTATTATCAATCAATTCAACCTAAGGCTATCTCTTTATAGCACTTTCACATACTCTACATTTTGATTTGCTTGATTTTTTTAGTGATTTACCTATTCAATATTTGTATAGATGGTTCCTTTCGTGTATAGTCTTATTGTAGGTCCATTGTTTTAGCTCTAACATTGTAGTTGCATTCTTCATGAACTTACATACTAATAACATATAGCATACTTTAGTAGTCTCTAAATCCTCCAAGTTTGTAATACTTAAGTACGATGATTATGATTTATCTTCCGATCCTTAATATATTTTAAACTTTACTTCTAACATCCTCCAACTTAATTATGAATACTAGTGTATATCTTAACTCTTGTCTCTACTCCTTATTACACTTTATTAACTTCCGAACTTGATTATCTAGTATGTTGAGAGATTGCTTCCTTATCATTGTCACTTTAGTTAGATTTCTCCTTGAGTACACACTGTTTTCACAGTCAAGAGCTTAATATTTCATATATTAGCACATACAATTATACAATTGAGGTTGGCAAACCTCAATCCTTTTAGAAGTTTGTACTTAAATAGAATAAAGATTAACTTGATAAACAAATACAATTTAATTGATAGAACCGACACGATTCTAGAGTGACGAGGACATGGACTGGTTTCTAACTTTATGACTGATACAACATGTCTAAAGTAACTCAAGGACAAGTGGTTTATAGGTACATGACTTATCATAGACAAAGAATTTAATAGGAGAGAGATAAGAATCATAGATTTGCCATACTCTTCTAACTTATTCATATGTGCTTAATAATAGATCTATAACCATCACCTTCCAATCTAGTACATCTGCTTATCTCCTATTTGCTTTCATGACTAGCATGTAGTGTGCAACTTTAATGATCATTCAACATTTTATCCCTGTTAGACCAAAAGTATTGCTCTTTTATCTTCATGCATTACATCAATTTATTTTAAACATTCTTACACATGTATTTACTGTATCATTCTTTTACCACCTTCCTACTTCCATATCCTTAAACCTAATCCTATATATTCGTCAAAATCCTTTTCGTATCACTTCCAAACTATAACTTTCATAATCTCCTCTTTTTATTATTTACTTGATTTATTAAGTTTTTTGTTATTTCTTCAATCTATCTCTTTAATAGAGTTTACTTTCATCTATATTGCTCTTTGCTATAACTTATCCTTTTCTCGTATGCAAATTGATTCAAGCCCTTAGTCGTGACTTAACACTACCCTTAACTCCTTACTTCCAACTTATGACTTCCACAACCATCTCATATATTTGCAGTATACATATTACTATTATTATCTGTTCACAGGGTGTGACAAACGTAAGCCCTATAATAAGGAGCCTTTCTCTTTCCTAACTTAGAGCACATATCCTTTACTTTCCCAAATAAATTCACATCTTAACCCTAAACAAGAAAGAGTTTATCTTCAATATCTATTTCAGTCTTTGTCCATTCATTTCTATTGCTTCATATGTCATTCTCCATGCTACCCTAGTAATACCTTCCTCAAGTTTATCTCATAATCTATCTCATTATTGACCTTCCGAAACTTTTTCAACTTACATCTTATCATAATCTAACTTCCATCTTTTGGTTAAAGTTAAGCACATCTCCTTTCATTGCTTAGAAATCCTACATGTTTTCATTTTAGCTTAATTTAGGCTATTCAATCTTTGGTTCAAGTTGGCTTATCTTGTTGCATCTTAAGCATTAAGTTACCTTAACAAATTTAAGAGGGTTAGTAATCTCTTAAAATCAAAGCTTCTGGTGTTACTCTTTCTTGTATTCTTTTCGAGGCATTCTCTTCAATCATTAAATGTTGTAGTAATATTTCTATCGCTTGGGTATTTACTTCAATTTTCCTCTATCCAACTCGTGGTGTATATGTCATCTCTTGGGTTAACGCTTAACCATTCCTTAAGTATAAAAGTACTTAAAAATGAGTTTACATTCTTTAGTTATTTTTCTAGGTTTCTAATTACTCCATCAATTCAATATCTCCCTTTCAAATATGATAGTTTAACCTACACTCCATCACATATGATTAGCAAGTGGTATGCAATTTAATCTCAATTAATTCTTTTGAGTAAGATTGTCTTATTTTGTTAGTAAGAGTTTCACAATATATATCCTAATCATTTCTCCTAATGTTCTTGTAACATCTTTGATTAGTATATTTTCTTATACAAGTAATACTGATGAGGTATCTCCTACACATAATTTATTTATGCATTCAACAATTGTAGCTTAGCATAAAATTTAAGTCTCCGGACTATTCTCTAAATGATTACTTCTTATTTTGTTAGTAAAAGTTTCACAATGTATATCCTAATCATTTCTCCTAATGTTCTCGTAACATCTTTGATTAGTATATTTTCTTATACAAGTAATACTGATGAGATATCTCCCACACATAATTTATTTATGCATTTAACAATTATAGCTTAGCATACAATTTAAGTCTCCAGACTATTCTCTAAGTGATTACTTCCTATTGAATCAAAGTCATGCAGTCCTTAATAATATATCTTTTATTATTGTTTCAGTATTCACAAATCAATATACTAATCACATCCTATATATTCATAATGACAAAACAAACATCGCCTATGATATTTCAGTCATTTCTTATAAGAAACAGTAATAGATCAATACTTGTATATATATCATGTTATTTGTATTTGATCCTATAATATAGCATTACTTTTCAATCCTGGAGTTTCAATGTCTTTTGAACAAAAAAGAGCAAAAGGTCACTTGCCATGTATTATGTTAAAATACTTATTTTGGTAGTTTTATAATGTGCACGAAAACTGGGGGAGGTCATATGATGATTTTCCTTGATTGCTCAATGCAATCCAAATGACTAACCCTAGTACCAAGGTAAAGTAGATGTAGAACTAGTTGAGTCGTTCAGGAGTGATAGAGTTGAACTAGGTATGGTAGTCCTTTGGCCCATACATAGAGGCATGGAAGTATTGTAGACCAGTAGTAGGTATTAACAGTACGTTCTTATATGGAAAGTACTGCCACAAGTTATTGGTTGCCACTACTATGGACGATGCAAACCATATAGTCCTGCTTGCTTTTGCATTAGTTGATGATGAAACAACCAATGCATAGGGCTGATTTCTTAGGAATCTAAGGCAGCACATTTGTGGCAATAGGGTAAGCCGTGAAACCATCTACTTGATATCTGGAAAAGGATGGGTATTCATTTAGTGTTATATAAAAACGAGAATGGGTGGAGAACTCCTTCTGCAATGTGGCAGTGGTGAATACGAAATATTGCAAGCAATTTTAACAAGGTCTATAAGAGCTAACCGTGCAAGAAGTAGGTAACCTTAGCAACCATGTAAGCTCAGCCCAGAAAATTTAAGAAATTCTTGGAGAAGGTTCATAAAATCAATCTTGACCCACTAGATTAGTTTTGTCCTTTGTCGATGTAGTGACGTCTAACCTTATGGACGTCCAACCTTATGTATAACACAACGAGGGTTATTGATTCAAGTATGTGACGTCCAACCTTATGGAAGCATATAATTCGGTGTTGAAATATGCCTGTAGTCTTCCAGCAACGTTACTTGTGAGGAAGATCTTCTACAATTGCGTATTCTACTGGGATAAGAGACATGAGGAGGCACTTAGGTGGGTGCGTGCAAATAGAGCATACACTAAATACATGGCAAAGATGTTAAAGGAGTGGATCAAGTGGGTGAATTCTCATTGAGTAGTATGTTTCGGTCGGTATAGCAAAATATATAAGGTTGAGACTAGAAGTAAGCATGTAAGGAACAAGATAAAGGGAGGTGGGCACGTGTAAACAGTAAACTTCAATAAGCACTTATAGATATGCAATAAGTGGCAAATATGTAGGATTCCCTGCTTACATGCTATTGTTGCTGTTAGTTCCGAACGTTTTGATGTAATGTCCAATATCGGGGATTGGTACAAGTCTGCATATCAGGTGCAGATGTACAAAGTCCACTTCTTCCTAATCAGTGATGAGTCAAGTTGGCCAATGAATCTACACCTTTAGAAAGTACAATTGAACCCGTCGTTGGAACTAAAAAAGGGTAAGCCTAGGATTAAGTGTTTCCATATGGAGATGGACATTAGAGATCAATCGGATAAAATGACTTACACGTTCTATAGGAGGGAGGGACATAACAAAAGATGTCCCCAAAGGAATTAACAGGGTAATTAAAATTAGGTGTACTAACTTATGCATGGTTTGATTTGTTTATTAATGGACTATTTACCATGTCATGATTAATTATTTTGTAATGTCACTGTAATAACTATGTTATTTTGTGCTTTTGCAAGCTAGATGGAGCTTGGACTAGTCAATGGATCCGTTCTCACTATATAAGACAAGTACAAGTCCAAAAGTGTATGGGCAAGACATGTAAGAGCACTAACTTTTCTTTTCAACATAAATTACTCTGTTTAGTCATAACATATTAACTAATATCATTGGCAGAGCATGGAGGCTTTACATATACAGTAACATGAGAGGACGCTCAGGTGGAACCAGTAGGTCTATGAGATCCCTTACCTTGATCAGGGTAGCTTCAAAAGTTTGAGCCATCTTCTTTACATTCTGCTATATCACTGCTTGATCACTACACTGGTGGAGAGGTGGAGGAGAGAAACTCATATGTTTCACATGGCCTATGGAGTGCTAACGATTACACTCCAAGATGTCGAGGTTTAGTTAGGTCTTAAAGTTGATGGATTGCTAATGATAGGGAGCACATACAAGACGTGGCCATAAGTAGCGCTGGCAATTCGTGTTATCATATCATGCCTTGTGTCTGTGTCTAAACAGGTTCATGTCCAAAAAACCCCAACCCATTTATTAATTGTATCTGAAAACCTAAACTTGTAACTCGATTCATATAATAAGCGTGTCTCATGTCTGGGTTGAACCCGTTTATCGATTAAAAAATTATATAAAAGTTTATAAGATATTTGCAGATGCAAAAGGAAAACAAAGAATAACAATATTTAAATTCTATAAATACAAATGTTGTAAGGTTTTCGTCTTAGCACTTAACATAAAATTACAACCCAAATAAAAATTTCAAAGAAATAATCTTATCAAATTACAAGAACTCCCAAAATTTAAATTGCGTAACATTACTTAATTAAGTGGAACCATGGCTTGAAGGGATGATACTAGTAGGGTTAATTTACTAGTATTAATTTCCAAATTCATCACATTCTCCATTAGATCTTTAAGGGAGATGGTCAAATAATCTATACATAAAAAAGAAACATATCAATAAAATATATTATGTTGAAATTTTAGCAAATAATTTATATTTACTATCTTCTTCTTCATAAAGCCAATCCTTTATACATAAAAGAGCTTCTATAGTATCTGGTGTCAATGAGCTACGATGTTGATCAAGGATGTGGCCTCCAGAGCTAAATGCAGATTATGAAGCTATCGTAGATATTGATATGCTTAAGACATCGCATGTCGTTCTTGTAACCTGAGGATATTGAAACTAATTGGTTTTCCAATAAGTCAAAACGTCCAATTCGTCCATTGTATGCCACTCCTCATCTAAATACAACCCTAATTCAGATTTGGTGGTATGTGGATTATGTAGCATAGTTTCCTTTCACCTGAGAAGTTAAAGACTCGATCATTGATACTAATGACTTTCTTTAGTATATATGTAGTCTTCTTCTATATTACATGAGATAGAGATAGTTTATACATTAAAAAGGAAAAATAATATATTAGTAAATAAAGATGAGTATTTATGACTAAATAATGCAATTAACCTAGTTTTGTCTAAAGAATAATATTACTATTCAATTTCAATGCATTCTATGATTAATAAATATAGATAAAAATCTTTTTTTCTTTAAAATGATTTCTTTTTAACTGGGCGTACTACTTTTTTTTTCCTTTATAAAGGATTTTGATTTTGTTTGATGGCTACTGAACTCCATAGATGAACCAAAGAATTATTCTATACATTGAATAACAACAAAGTAATAAGAGTTCTATAGAAAATGAACTGTAGATCTTAATTTCAAACTGTTGTATTTTCTCAATTTTCCAATTTTTTGTATTTTTTTATTGTTTTTTCTGAATCATGACCCTTTTTCCCTATTTAAAATTTTCTAAAATTACAGGGGGACAAAATTTGGGTGTTTATAACTATCTCTTTTTGTGGTGAAATTTGAATAAAACTTTACTACAAACACAAAAAAAAGACATCATTTTTGCCTTAGGGATGAATTTGCCCTAAAAAGCACTACAACTAACTAGTTGTCCTAGGCTTAATCCATTGGGGATTTAGTAAAAGATGCAAAATAGAGAAGGCGCTTTAAGAGCTGGTTATGACATTAGGGTAGGTTTCAAAAGGTTCTAACACCTTAGGAGCTGATTAGAAAAATTGGTTTGAAACTTGATCGTGCCCTTTTTAAGTTGATTAACTTAGGTAGGAGCGTCTTTAAGGGACTAGCAACCCTAAATAGGAATTGATTTAAAAAACTTAGTTATGCTACTATGAGTTGACTAACTTAAGCAGGAACGTCTTTAGAGGACTAACAATCTTAACTAATAATTGATTTGAGAAAACCTAGTCGTGTTACTCTGAGCTAACTAACCTAGGCGAGAGCATCTTTAGGGGACTAGCAATCCTAAATTATAATCGATTTAGAAAACCTGGCCATGTTACTTTGAGCTAACTAACTTAGGTGAAAATATCTCTAAAGGACTAGCAACCCTAAATTAGAATCGATCTAGAAAATCTAGCCATGTTACTTTAAGTTAACTAACCTAAGTAGGAGTGTCTTTAGGGAACTAACAACCTTAAATGGAATTGATTTAGAGAAAACCTGGTCGTACTAATCTGAGTTGATTAACCTAGGTGGGGGCGTCTCTAGGAGACTAGCAACCCGAAATGGGAATTGATTTTAAAAAACCTCAAAATGATCCTTTAAGCTAACTAACTTAGGTGGAAGCATCTCTAGGGGACTAGTAACCCTAAATAGGAATCAATTTAGAAAACCAATTGTGCTACTTTGAGCTGACTAACTTAGGCGGGAGCATCTCTAAGAGAGTAGCAACCTAAATTCAAAACGATTTAGAAAATCTGGCCGTGCTACTTTGAGCTAACTAACCTAAGCAGAACCATCTCTAGGGGGCCAGCAACCCTAAATTGAAATCGATTTAGAAAACTCAGTCGTGCTACTTTAAGCTGGTTAACCTAGGTGGGAGCGTTTTTGAAAGATTAGCAACCCTAAATTAGAATCAATTTAGAAAACCCGGTTGTGCTACTTTGAGTTGATTAGCCTAGGCAGAAGCGTCTCTAAGGAACTAGTAACCCTAAACGGAATTGATTTAGAGAAAACTTGGTCATGCTACTCTGAGCTGAATAACTTAAGCAGGAATGTCTCTAAGAGACTAGCAAACCTAAATGGGAATCGATTTTAAAAAAACCTAGAAGTGCTCATTTGAGCTAACTAACTTAAGCAGGAGTGTCTAAGGGATTAACAACCCTAAATAAGAATCGATTTAGAAAATATTGTCATGCTGCTTTAAGTTGACTAACCTAGGTGGGAGCGTCTCTAGAGGACTAGCAACTCTAAATAGGAATCAATTTGAGAAAACCTAGAAGTGCTCCTTTAAGCTAACTAACCTAGGTGAGAACATCTCTAGGGGACTAACAACCTTAAATTGGAATCGATTTGAGTACTCTTCTAAGTTGACTAACCTAAGCAAGAGCGTCTCTAAGGGATTAGCAACCCTAAATTGGAATCGATTTAGAAATCCCGATCGTACTATTCTAAGTTGACTAACCGAGATTGGAGCGTCTTTAAGGAATTAACAACCCTAAATTGGAATCAATTTAGAAAACCCAGTCATGCTAAAATGAGCTAACTAACTCAGGTAGGAGCATCTCTAGGGGACTAACAACCCTAAATAAGACATTGATTTGGAACCTAGTAGTGCTTTTCTAAGTTGACTAATCTAGGCAAGAAAGAATGCTCCTTACTAGATCTTGAAAGCTGGCTAGAAATGGGGAAGCGCCCTATAGGCTCACAAAAACCTTGAGAGAAATCGGTAAAGAGAAGTGACCTATAAGCTCGCTAAAAACTTAAGAGAAATTGGTAAAAAGAAGCGTCATATAGGTTGACTAAAAACCCTAAAGAGAGATTGGTAAAAGGAAGTGCCTCATTGGCTCGCTAAAATGCTAAAGAGATTGATTAAAGGGAAAGTGCCCTATAGGCTTGCTAAAGGCATTAAGGGAGACTAGTGAATGGGAAGTGCTCTAAGGGCTTGCTAAAATGCTAAAGAAATTAACAAAAGGAAGCACCCTATGGGCTTGCTAAAACACTAAAGAGAGATTAATGAAGAGAAGCACCCTACGAGCTCACTAAAAAGATAGATTGGTGAGGAGAAGTGCCATATAAGCTCGCTAAAACCCTAAGAGAAATTTATGGAGGGAAGCTTGTTAAAACGCTGAAGGGAGCTTGGTGATGGGAAGCGCCCTACGACCTCACTAGTACCTTAAGAGAAACATCAAGTCGATATACTACTCTATGAGCTTACTAAAACCCTAAAAATAAATTGTGAGTTGGGATAACATTCTACAAGCTAGCTAGATTCCTAAAAATGAATGAAAGATGGGACGACGCTTTAAAAGCTAGCTATAACCCTAAAATTGGATGAAAGTGGGATATTTCTCTAAAAGCTTGCTAGAACCTTAAAAAGGATATAAGATGAGACAACGTTCTAAAGGTTGGTTATAACCCTAAAAATGGATTAAAAATGAGACAACGCTTTATAAGCTAGCTATAGCCTTAAGAATAGATTAAGATGGGACAACGCTATATAAGCTAGCTATAACCTTAAGAATGGATTAAAAATGGGATACCGCTCTAAAAGCTGACTATAATCGTAAAAAGGGAATAAAGATGGGACAACACTCAAAAAGTTGATTAGAATCCTAAAAATGGATTGAAGAAGCAAAGGGAGGAATCTAATCAGTTTGTGAAACTTCTTGACTTAAAAAATTTTTACAAACAAAGAATTTTGTGAAAACCATTTGTGATGAAAAATGCATGTAGGATTAGGTCTCTTAATTTGAAAAAGAGTTTATGGACATAAAAAACTATATTAGTAAGAAAGATTTAGACTATTATGGTCAACTTAAAAGGTTTGACCACATTAAAAAAGAAGTAGGCAACATGAATCGAAAGCTTGGCCACTCGAGCCAACATAAATTTAAAGATGGATGGAAAAAACTTATAATACTTTACTTTCTCTCTCTCTTTTTTCTTTCTTCTTTTTGTCTTTTTCTTTTTGAAAGTTTGCTAATGGGTGTAAATTCTTATTAAAGGAGTAAGTGCTATAACCATCCCTTTCCTTGGTGATCATGTGGGGCATCTCAATGTCTCCTGACCTTGATGTTAAGCTTCCTAATGGGGTATTGTGATTTTAAACATTCCTTTCATAAAAGAAAAGGTAATGTATGATTAGTTTAGTTGAAGAAGACTTCCTTGTGTACTCTCGGTTTAGATTATACTCTAGACTATTGTTCTAGAAATTAAAGTCCAGTTTGGAGGTAATATGTCTTAATCAATCTATTAGGTCTTTTTTGATTCAACATTGTGAATTTAGGCTTTTAGTTAGTGGGTTTCAAAAAGGATCGATGAGAAGGCCCATTTGGAATAAATACTTTTATTCAACCTAGGTATATAAGTCAAGAACCTTTAGAAAAAAATTAGAAGTATTCTTGGCCAAGTTTCAAAAATAATTTTTATTTAGAATAAATTATTTCTTGTGATCGGAAGAACTTTTTATTAAGTGTAGGTGGTATTGTGAGTAGTAAGGCCTTATGTTTATGATTTAGGATGGGCGAGGGGGGTTTATGTTTATGATTTGAGGTAAATGTGTAGGGTTTATGTTTTTAGGCTAGGAATGTGAGTCACGGCCTTACATTTTTAGGGCTATTTGGGCTTCAATTCCAGGCCTTTTGACTCAATTTTGTTGTCTTTATTAGGATGTGATATATCTTTTGAGGCTTTTGTCTTATATTTGGACCCAATTTTCAAGCCTCTTTTCTTTCTTTCTTCTTTTCTTGCTCCTCCTTCTTAAAAAAAAAAATATAAATTTATTGCCCCATTCTCTCATTGTTGTTTTTTTTTTTGTTTTCTTTATCCCTTTTTTTTTCTTAGACTCGAAAGTAATTGTCTCCCCAAAGCATTTAGACTATATGTATAAGGTTCTTATAAGATCTTATTTATTTCAAAGAAAAGAAATTATCAAAAATACAACTTATTCTTGAATCAATCCCATCAAAGTAAGCACAAATCAATTTTCATCCTTTTCTCCTAATTAAATACCATGACCTCCAAATTGTCCCCTATTGTAGAGTGATTATTAATAGGGTTTAAATTTGAAGATTCTCCAGATTAGTCTAATGGGGTTAATAAAGGATAATTATGTTTGGAATTTAAAAATGAATACCTAAAGTCATTTTAATTTACATATTAAATTCAAAATGGATCTCTTTTAATAAATGAGTCTAAAGCATCCTCACTATGATTTTACTCAACTCTCAAAGTATTTAAGGGTTAATTATGAACACCTCATTTTTGCATATTTATTTTAGTTGGGCAAGGTTTAAAAAAATAAATAAAAGTCGAAAAAATAATAAAAATAAAGTATCAAGTCATATCGTGTCAAGTTGAGTAATTAAAGAATCAGGTTTCGTTAAAATATTTTAGTCTAATCCAATATAAAGTAGATTTTTATCTAACTTATATTGGGTTAAAATAAAATTAGGATTTATTAAGTAGGTTATTGGGCTAAATCAAGTTGAATTAAATCGGGCCTGAAAAATAGAAAGCTTAAATTAAAATGGGGTTTCTAGAAACTAGGTTGAATATTCAAAGAATTTAAATCGTATTTTCCGTATCTAAGATTTGTTATCATATATTTCGTATCTAAGGTTTGTTGAGATCGAATCTATTTTAAAAAAATTCCAAAGATGCAATTGAGTGGCTTATAAATAAGAATTTGGTAGTGAAGTTTAGAGATGTTTTTACAAATATACAACCCATACACAGCCACGTCCTTATAACCTATCTATGCCACACAGCCTACAATTCATATCTACATGATTAATCATTGCCGAACTCCTACACATCCACATGATTGATGCACCAAATACCCATACATCCACATGATTGATCACATTGCACATACTCTATACTATCTTTCACATTGACGCTCTCCCTCACGCCTCACTTAACATACTAACACATGCTTTGCTTATATGCTCACTGCACACACAAGCACTCACTCCCTACCACACACACTCACAAAAGTATACTGACGCATACACTGATCTGGTCGCTCATTGCACTCACACGCCTATGTCATTACCATTGCATGACATACAATAACACATACGTGAGACACATACACACTGACATTGCACTGCACATTGATATGACGCTTGATGCTCACGTCCACACACAATTCACTCACTAAACATGCATAACACTTATACATAATATTACAGCCACACTACTACCCATACGCACATACTAACATACGATCGATCATACACTGCCGCATGATCCTCACTTCACTTACGCACGATAGCTCACACATAGCTGTACACTCAGTTGGTTACACTGTATTGATACGAACACGGTTACTTGATCATAAACACGCCCCACACGATTACATACGATTGCTGCTATGCACGATCATGACTAGTTTCACTATTGCCGCGAACAACACCATACATGTGTATGATCAATTCCACAACTGAGCATGTGAACATAGTTCAGACGATCATGATACGATCAATACGAACACGACATTCACGCGTAACTCGATCCGTTTAAGTAATAAAAAATTATTTTCTTTAATTAATTATCTTATTTTATTAGTTAATTTAATTATTTTTACTAATTTGTTTTTTTAGTGCTGATTTTTTTATTATATTTTTAATTATCATATCATTTGTTATATTTTTTTAGATAATTTGAATTTTTTTGATAAATTTAGTTAGATTGCATTTTTTAGCTGAAAATTATATTTTTTTAAAAAATCACATTTCTTTTCTCTGAGATTCATATATTCAAAGAAGATATGTATCTTAGTTTATCTTGCATATAGGATTTAGAAAAAATATTTTTTTGACATGTAGTAATTTTTTTAAATAAAAAAAAAATCTTAACTGGAGTTTTTTAAAAAAAGATTTAGTTAGTTAGGTTTTTTAAAGTAGATTCGTGAAATTAGATTTTTCAAGTTTTTTTTTACTAATAATAAATTGTTAAGTAAACGTAAATTTGACTTGATTTTTGAATATAAAAAAAATCCATCTACTAAATCTTTTCTAAAAAGAACTATATTGGTTTGATTCCGACTAATATGTACATAAGCACTTTTGGGGCAACCGCATTAAAAAATAAAAAAGACTTTTTTCCTTTTTCTTGAAAAATTTGTAATAAAAAATTCATTTTAGTTATGTTTTGCATATTTTTATATATCCTAATATTTTTAGAAAAAAATAAAAATAAAGCTCATTAATTTTTTTATTTTTATATGGTAATTTAGTCTTAATAAGTTAGCCCCCAAACTTAGTTTCTTTTGAGTAATTTTCTAAAAATTATTTTTTTTTTTATAATATCTACAGACTAGTGGCTAAATTAGGGCTTTCTCACTTGAAAACCCTAATTTCTTTTTTTTTTTTTACTAGTTGAACTGGTTGGCGACTCTCGTTTTTCAAAACATTTTCTTAAAGTTAAAGAAAAATGTTTTCTTATAAATTAGGGCTTTCTCACTTGAAAACCCTAATTTCTTTTTTTTTTTTTTTACTAGTTGAACTGGTTGACAACTCTTGTTTTTCAAAACATTTTCTTAAAGAAAAATGTTTTTTTAATTTAATGTCGAGTAATTTATATTAAGCGAGCTGAGGTTAGTATAGGTTAAACAAAGGAAAACCGAATTAGAGCTCGACATTAATGTATGGGATATAGTTTGCCTCTTTTTATCCTAAACCTTTTAAAAGTGAGTTATCAATTCCGTAGAGAGGAATCTATATTTATTTACCTTAGGGTGAAGATTGACTTTGCCCATCAGTTTTTTAAAATATGCTTCAGTATAAAATGATACTTTTCATTCGATCGAAGTTTAAGATTAAAGTTGTATTTGACTTTATGTTTTGACTTAGTTTATGGTTGGGTTCGATTTTCTCAATAGACCAAGGGTTTTGGCCTGGTTCAGCTACTTTGATGGGCTGGGGTTTGTGTTTGGATCAATTGTCCTGATAGGCTGAAGGTTAGCGTCAAATGCTCGTATTTAGGTTAGTTGCTTAAATAGGTCAAGTGATTGTATTTAGGTTAGCTGTCTTAATGAACCAAGGGTCGCGTTTGGGTTGGCTGCCTTAATAGGCCAGTATTTGGGTCAACTACCCTAATGAACCGGTGGTTTGTATTTGTTTGGTTGCTTGCATAGGCTAAGTGGTTGTGTTTGAGTCGGTTGCCTTAATAGGCTAAGTGGTTGTGTTTAGGTTCAACCTATAAGAATTTGTAACCGTTAGCAAATTTCTTCTTTTTTCCATTTTTTTCTTGTTTTTGTTTTGTAAGAGAGAAAGATAGGGCTTTACTTTACATGAACCGATAAATCTAATTACAAATAAGGATGGTGATTTTGGGGTTTTATTTACAAGTCTATGGAATTTATTTTCCTAAGTGAAAGGGAACAATGGTTAGATGAATCTTATTAAAGTACTATTTACAAAAAAGGGAATATTAAATAATGAAGAATAATAAACTAAAGGAAACTTTTATTATTTTGGAGAATTGAAGTATAGAAAACAAAGGAAGAGAGCCTAACATTTATTCTTGAATTTTATTTAATTAAACTTGACAGTTATCCTAAGCCTCTTAGCTATAAACTAGAAAAACCTTAAACTAAGTCTTGTAGATAAGCTCTAAGGTCTTCCAGTATTTTATGGGTTTCTCTAATGACTTGTCCAAGAAGAGCTTTTAAGGCTCGATTGTGAGCTTAAGAGCATTTGAGCTTCTATTTCAGATAGATAATCTCAGCTTCTAGCAGCTGCTTGTGAATCCTAAAGAGGTCTTATAGCCTATTAACTCTTTGATTGTTCACTTGGTCACTTGCCATTATCTATAGGCCAAAACAATTTATAGACAAGACCAAAAAAGAAAGCACATGGAAGCATGCAGATGCTAGAACCGTTTAGGTTAATACATTATTCCTTAAGTTACAATGTTATTGCTTGATTCGGTGTTTATAAAAGAATAGGTACAAAAATTGATCACATTTTCAAGACACTTAAACATTAGTGGGGTTACAACTTCTAAGAGTAGTGTATTAACTCATGGTTTAAGTGTATGCGATTTGGATGAGTTCTAAAGGTTCTTAAGCTCTGTGACCTTAAGCGTTTTCAAGGAAATGGTTTATTGGTCACATCAAAGCTTAAGTAGGGTGGTTTAATAAGCCCCAATGGTGGTTACCCTACAACACCCCAAAACCTACATAATGGCACCCTTCTTAGGGTCTTAAAATGGCCTAAGTCTGATTGTATTTACTCTATATCTTTAATGCGATTATTCCTCCCAATATCACGAGTATGTTGCATGCAAAATGAATACAAAAATTAAAACAAAAGTATATGTACATAATGGTAAATAAATAAATGACACACATATTTCAAAATGAAATTTAATTTTGGAGAGTCTTAAGTGGCTAGTCTTTTCAATGCCTCCAAGAGAGTCACTAAGCTATCAAGTTTAAATTTTTTCAGGTTTTTATTATTTTGCTTAATTCGATAAGTATTAAACCCTAACCTGCTTAATACTAACTCTCAACTCAGAGTTAAGAAAAAAACCAAAATTTTCTATTTTGAAAAGTTTAGGAGTCGCTACCCGACTAAAGTTGCTAAAAAAAGGGTTAGGTTAAATTAATTAGGTGAATTGATTTAACATAACCACTGGTTTATTTAAAAAACCTATTTTCTTTAAAAAGGGTTTTGAAAAGCAAACATTTGAGTTTAGGAGTTAACCTATTAAACCCTTAACCAGTGCTACTTTCAACCTTTTGAAATTAAGTTTATCTTTCTAAAATGCAGCTTCTAGTACTCAAGAATAAAAAATATGATTAATTTTACTTACACACAAAAGAAGTTTATTTACAAAAGAGAAAATAAAAAAGTTTTTTAAATCGTCCCATAGGTGTTTACAAAATTGCTAGTAGGGATCATACTTTCTGTGGTTTATTTAATAAAACTTAAATGGATAAATTTATTTTAATTTTGAAAAATTGGCTAAGTTTATGTCTTTTAACTATTTTATTTTATTTTTTGAATAATTCTAGAGAAGGGTCATAAATTGGTATTTTTATTTTTAAAAATTCTAAAATGTCTTTAGTTTGAAAATGATTGATTTTATTTTATTTTTGAAGAAAAAAAAACTTTCTAAGTGTTTGTACATTTTCTATTTTTTATTTTTCTTTATGTTTTATTTTATTGTATGTTCAACCAAAGAAAAATATAGATAGACAAAGCTTTCTCCCCTTTTCTTCATTTTTTTTTCTTTTATGTTTCTTTTTTTTTTCTCTTTTGGGGATTTTCTCTTCTTTTTTATTTTTATTATTTTTTTATAACACAATAAAATAGAAAAGAAAATGTAAAAAAAAAAAAAATTTGAAGAAAAGAGGGTCAAACCAATCAAGGCAGGGGCGCGGGTCGATTGAGGCAGACTCAGGTCAGATCAAGTCGAATTGTTCGACCCAATACATGTAGCACACGTGCATTGCAATTAGAAGGAGATAGGGATAGTGGGTGATGTCTAACAGGCAACTCTAGCCTTTTTTTTAGTAGGAAACATCATTCTCATGTGTATTTCATTGAGGATAGGCCATTTGGGAATAACACTTCGGCTAAAAGATGGTGTTTGGGTAGCTTTTGAGTTTAAGCTGACAGTAGTGATGGTGGCTATGTCGCATGGTGGTTGCTAGGTGCGAGAGGACAGTTGAGTCTTGGGTTCTTGCATGTGGTGAGTACGGTAGTATGCTTGGTTTAGTGAGGGGGGTGAGTTAAGGACAGTGGTTTGTATACCTATAGTAGCAGCGGTTAGGGTTTCAGATGGGTGGAGTTTAGGCTAAGGGGTGCGGCATCACATGAAAGTGGTATCTTTGGGGAGCTTCGAGCATGGGGAACAACACTGTATAGGTATATTAACTCAAAACACTTTGAGCTAGAACAATTTGCAGAGAGAGGAAGAAGAGTGCGAGCAAGTAGGTATGTGATTTTTGAGTGTTTGAAAGCTCGTTAATGTTAGGAATTGAAGATTGTAGTCTTATTTATACTATCCAAAACTTGTTTTTGTTTGACAAGTTCATCAAACCATTAATTTTGAAGATCATGGTGAATGGGTTTAAGTCGGATTTTGATATTGAATTCAATGAGAATGATTTGATTTTATGTGCGAAAGGAATCTTTGAAGTTTTATTCTTACTTAAAATGTCCATTAGAGGCTTTGATAGTAAAAAATGGAGCTTGAATCGTGGAAAAGAAATCGGAGAAAAAATCAAGCACTTTCAATTTTTCCAAAACTTTGAATCAATTTTTTACCAACTTAATGTCTGAATCTGGATAAGTTCTTGCATTGGATTGAAAATACTCCGCGTAATCTTCATGATTTTCACCATTAAATTGGTGAAACTATGAAGAAAGATGGATAAAAAATGACCATAAAGTCAGTATCTCGAGCTAATTTCACATAAGAAAGAAATGGAGGGAAAGAGAAAAATGCTAACCAATTACTAGCCGATGTGTATACATTGAGAAAAAAGTTTCCTCATATTTGAACCCAGGTCTCCTCCATCAAAGTGCAAGTATTTATTCATTAAGCCATGGGCCTGTACCTTATCCTTTTGTGCAAATAAATTGAATATAAAGCTTAAATTGGTCAGGGTTATATTTGAATTTTGAACTTAGCTTGGGCCTCAACCTATCCTAAATAGACTGTTACTTTTATAAAAAACAATCCATATGCTATGATGAGTGCCCAAGCTCTTATTATTTCTAAAATTCTAAAATATATCATATCATTTCCTAAAGTCCTAATTAATTGAAAATAAAAAAAAAAACAATTCTTCTTTTTTTTTTATACTTTTTAATTTTTGCATTTCTTTTTTTTATACTTTTAACTTTTTTTTTTTGTATTTTCTAATTTTTTGTAATTTTTTAGTTATATATATTTTTTAATTTGGACCCCATTTCCTTATTTAAAATTTTTTTAAACTATAAGGTGACAAAAATAGGGTGTCTATACCTTACATCACTACATGGAATGATTGTTACTTTCGGGTCATTTAAATTGACAGATTTAGAGGAGTGGAGCTTGGGTATCAATAGTTGTAAACCCCGCGAATTTAGCTTTCTAAGTATAGAAATAAATGTCTAAACTGTAGATGATTTCCCGAACTCAAAAGAGCCAGTAAGATTTAAAACCGATTAAAATCTCAATCCAAAACCTAAAGTGGATACGAAAAACCTTAAATCATCAATGAACCCTTAATCGCATACGAAGACCCTAAAATCTCGAATCTCATCAAAACCCTAAGATGACAATCGAAGATTTAATCGCGTAAGAATATATGAAACCCTAAATGTGTAAAAACATTAGAGATGGTGCCTTAAAGTAATAAAAACCCTAAAACTATAACTTTAAGGATATAAAAGCATTAATTTACCATAATTTACCCTAAAACCCTAAATGATTATATATCCCCCACATTTTGCTATTTCATTGGTAAACGACTAAAAATAACCCTCAATCATGCATTAATATTTAGAATACTTAAGCGATCCCTTAGAAACTAAGATAATGAGTCATAGATTATATTTATCCCTTAAGTATGTGATTAAGATAGTATTACATAGAGTTAAGGGTATAGTTGAAGATTAGGTTAAATGTAGTAAACCTTAATACCCTAAATGCTATTTTTCATCTTAATTACACTAAGTAGCTTACCAAATGATGTATATAGGATATAAATACCTAATGGAAGACCTCATTATCTATTTTCACAAATCAATTTACTAAATTTCTTATTTCCCCTCATTTCCTTTATTTTTCCCTTAATTACTACATTATGTACACAAATTTACATAAGCTTAAGGAGAGTTGACCAAGGTCAAAATGTTGACCAAGTCAACACTTTGAAAAGTCAACAAAAGACTAAAGAGATAAAGAAAATATCTCTTACTTAATGATGGCTTTTCTTTTCTTCCTTTTTGATTTTTTTCTCCTCCTTCTCTCTTCAATTGCCGTCCACAATTTCTCCTCTCTAGGTCCCACCATTTGCCTTCTTCCATGATGAAAACAAAACAAAAGAAACAAAACATAAATCCCCCTCCATTGCCGTGAGCATCTTCTTCCTCTTTTACTTTCACAATTTCATTTTTGTCTCCATAACTCCAACACAATTAAAGGTATGTATCTAAGTTACTTATCTTGTTTTATCTCCTTCATTAGTTAGTTAATTAGATAGATTAGATAAGTAATTATGTGTTTAGTTTTGTCTTGAAGAAGAGGGAGCAAAGTTTCCATCTTTAAGTGTAGAAATTAGAACTTTTGAAGAAGAAGAAAGGAAGACATGAGTATAAGCTTATAAGTATGTGTACATAAAGAAATACCAAAAGAATACAAGTATGTGAACCTTTATACATAAGTATTTATCATGTACATAACCTAACTTAAGACCATATCTAACTATACATACCTATACTACACTAAATATATACATAAAAACACAAAAGCATGGAATTAGGAAGCTTTTCTTAAGGAAAAGCTTAGGCATACGAATTTTAGTATAAAAATACGTATCCAACCGTATAGGTATATGAGTATGTATACACGTATAAATACGGTATAAGTCTAAGTATAGATATGAGTATAAGTATGTATAAGGTGTATATACATAAGTATAAGAGAAAGGGGTAACATGTACATAATATATATACATATGACATAAGCATAAGGAAAGGCTTATGTAATCATATGATGAGGTAAGTGATGACATAAGCACATGATGACATAAGCCATGACATCATCTAAACATTACATAAGCCATGACATCATCAAAACATTACATAAGTGATGATATAAGCATAGGTTTATAAAAGAAGAAATAATAAGATTACATAAGCATATAACATAAGTATATACATGTACTTAGAAGCCAAAAATCCCTTAAACCCTAATACACTTCCTAGATTGAATTAAACTTAATCAAGTATGTAAATTAGTAGCACTAATGTAAAATTTCCTAAGTATAAGAATCAAATAGCTAACTCAATTATTAAATCCTAAACTAGGGCATAAACATAAGTAATAAGAGTAATTAAACTTCAATAAGATAAAATTTCAATAAATTTAGCCCATATCATAAAACACGGGTCTTAACGTCCAAAACGGACATTACCGTGTGAATGTACATCCAAAAACGATAAAAAACGACTATAAATTCATAAATATTGAAAATAAAATGAAAAAGTTACGTACGATTAACAATTAGGTTTAATCGATAAGGGCTGATAGTAATTTAAGTAGAATTAGGTAGATAGATATCTAGAACCATTAGTTTAGTTAACTACTTATTATCTCGTAATGATCAGGTGATCTCGACGAGGGCGAGGATCTCCCGATCGGTTATTACGATTAGAGCGAGTCGTCATAGTCAAGTGAGTACTCCCGATGACTCTATACTTATTTGTGCTTATAGTTAGTGCACTTAAATTGAATATCAATAACTTGATGCATGGGGTTTTCGGGATATGCGTGTGATTGATATTGATTAATTGATCGTTATAAGAAATATTGTTGAATACGATAATTGATGATTTGATGGTATGATTGATTTTTATATGATTTGGATGGTTTGCTGATATTGATTGATCGCCTCATAATCTGACCTAATTATATTTGGCTTATCTTAAATCAAAAGGGTCATGTATTATCCATGCATCGCATTACTTATTCTGGCCGTCACTTCACGCGGTTGGTAATGAAGGGCCTTGGAGGGATGGATTCCCACATGATTTGATTAGTACCGTGCAGGAGTATGGGTACAACAAGACCCTACCCTTGGCTCGCGGGTTCTATTGGCGCTGGAGACGCTAACCGTAGGTGGCTGGGGGTCGCGTCTAGAGACCACCGCTGTAGGGTGTGAGTGTGGACTGCGGGGGCCACCTCACCGCTAGGCCTGGGACTTTGTGAACTATTGGATCTTTGGAAATGGAAATGTGTTTTTGTGAAATACGGAATTCAAAGTTATGGGTAAAAACCCAAGTGCTAGAGCCCGGTCGCGATTGGTGCCGATGATTCTCCAACCCTTATCTCGGAGGGCGTTAAAATCCGATATTATATGCAGTACCGATCAACTGCATATATTGTTTGGCATTCTACGTGTGCATGCATTCATATGGTTGTAATAATTTGTTTGATAACTTGTTTGTCAGTATGGTACGAGGGATAGTTCACTAAGCTCTTGTAGCTTATTCCCCAATAGTCTTTCTTTTGCAGGTTTACATACGATGGGATTGGGATAAGTCTCGAGTGCTGAGGGCGAGATGAAGATATGTACATTAGTGTTAGGATTAGTTAAGATTTTTATAGGTAATACATAAACACTCTTGTAGAAAATATTCACATGTTACAATTTAATATAATTTAATTCTTCCTGTAGTTTTATAATGTTGGTAATCCTGTCTTATTATTTGGTAGGGGATACCGATTCTCTACGGTTCTGAAGAACTGTGGGATACCGGATATCCATAGTTATTTATAATTATATATTATGTCATGTTATAATAAATTAATTACTTGAAAATCATTAATCTTAGTGATTTATTATTTAGAGTCTTGCAATCTCTGACTTGCAAGGCGGTTTTCATAGCATGGGTGCACACATATTGTGGAAATTTTAGGTAATCCTACTAGGCCCCCTTTAGGGTCCTGACAATAGTAGTATAGGAGGATCACTTGTCGGTACATTAGTTAGATCGGAGTACTGTTGGACAGTTGGTGAGACCATTTTCAACTGCAGCTATTTTTTCCTACTTTCCTTGCTTTGCAATGTCTTAAACCTCTTCTCTTTCACAGGTTGAAGAGTTCCAGCAAATTAAGATCTCTCTTGATAGGGCCAATTATCAAACAGCTTGATCCTTCACTAAGCATAGGATTCAGTTGCTACACAACCATCTCCCAGTTACTCTCTACCTTCCCCATCTAGCTTAGGTTTAGGTATAGGAGCTGGATGAGGACACCTAAGCGAAGTTTGACCCTCCATACCCTTCACTAGGTGAGGTGGATGGACTAGGATGATGGGAGTTGTACGTACTCGAGGTTAGGGTCATTATGGTGGTGATAAGACGGCTCTACCCCCTGTAAAGGGGTCATTTGAGGGTATACATGGGGGCAGCATGTTCGAGACCCTAGCTTCGAGCATTCAAGACAAACTCCCTTTCGCACTGCCAACACCGTTTAAAAGAGAGAGGAGGTTTGTCGGTTCTTGAGAAGACAGTTCTTCTTAGATGGTTACTATCGACCCCCCACAGTTTTTGAACCCACTTTAGTAGTTGCTACAAACCCAAGAGTCCCAAGCTTCGCTTATTCTTAAGGAGAGGAGATGTAGTGAAAGTCTGACGCTTAGAGTGTTCTTAGTGCTCACTAGGTTTAGGAGATGGTGACATTGTATATGTTATAAACTAGATTTCATGACATTTGTGTTTATATAGATCTTAATATTAGTTTAACTTATTCATATTGGTTTCAATGAGTTGTACGCCTTATGTTTTACATTTTGCACTGTTGTAGTAGTAAATGATTTGGGGTATTTTGCGAAGTTGAGAAATTGGTTAGTTCGGAGTTTCAGGGTTTCAATTGCATTGCAATTATTGTTTTTACTTTATTTTATGCGTACAGAAGGTGCTTTAGCTTATTTGTTTTGTAGAGCATAAGTTTTTCCAAATGGAGTGAATTTTCAAAAAGTGCTTAAGTAATTGTAACTAAAAGCACCTTTTAGAAAGGTATCTTAAGTTGTAATAATGTGCAAAAATCACCCATATGGAAAGGTACCTTCATAGCCCCACATATGTAATATTTTTTTTAAGGACCCCTTTTTTTTATTTTTTTTGAAGATGCATTCTTCTCAATTCTCGAAGGATGCCAATTTCTATGCTAATTAGGATCAAAGCCCCGTAATTCTTCTTCTCTCTCTCTCTTTCATGAAAACCTTACAACATGTTTCATTACTGGAGAAGTATAAGGTTGGGATGGAGTTAAAATTTCACGTAATAGAATGGGGTAAGAATTATATTTAAACGACTATTCTTTTATGTGGTTGATATGATGGAATTATTATTCCTTGTTTATTTGGCACAATGATTTTGAAGTAAAATGGTTGAATAGCTATATACTACTTATCATAAGTTTCATTTTCTTTTGTAAATAAAATGAATTTGCAAAGTATGTGCATATGTATCCAATTAAATTATAATGAAAATATATCTTTAGCATGTATCTCTCTCTCTCTCTCTCTCTCTATATATATATATATATACATATACACGCTCACACTAGTGAATGCCACACTCGCTATGCACGTATAAGTTTAACAACATCAAATACTTGAAATTTTAATATCATGATAAAATTACATAATTAATTAAAAGTAATAATAAGTATTCAAAATATGGAGAAAAATGTTTTAGCATATAAATTGTTGATAATATGAATAATTTAATTTGAAATGTTTTCTTTCTCTCTAATTATTGAGACATTGTTTTTTCTTAGTTTTATTCTTTAAAGAAAAATTTTATCATTTTGAAAAATTACATAAATGTGTCAATAGATAATATAAATATGTTAATAGAAAGGGTATATATAAGAAAGAGAAATGAGGAACTTAGTGATGGGTTAATTTTCATAGTATTAAGATCAAGTCTATTGAGAGTTCAATAGATTTTTCTGTGAATTTGCGTGAATCCATCTCTTATGTAACAATTATATCGATATTGTTGGGGCTAAAGTAGGAGATATTTAAGGGAAAATTGGTAAACATGGAAAGAGGGAGATATTGATGGAAAGAGAAAAGGAGAAGATATGAAGAAAGAAAATTGAATAAGTTGACAAATATATTCATCTTATAAAATATTTTATAATTTTGAAAATATAATTTAGTATTTTTTAGGGGTATATTTTATTACATTAAGCCTAAATAGTAATTTTAGGAGGTGGCAATGTAATAATCTATAACAAAAAAAAAAAAACACTATAGTCTTATAATCCCATTAACCCATTAGGCTTTTCCTCTTTCTTTCTTCTTTAAATTGCTTTTCTCAGTTAAAATACCAAAAATAATTGAACGAATGTTATGGTTGGGAAGAGAAAATTCTTCAATATCTATTTTAATTGATACATATATTAGAAGGAATATATATTTTTTCTACATAGACATTTTTTTAATATATTTTAATATTTTTCCATTGTGCATATAATTAGGAATGAGCGTGGTTCGGTTCAGTATGATTTGCCTTTCTCTTATCGAATTGAACATAATATAATAGTTTAATTTTTTTTTAAAATTGAATCTAATCGTATGGTTCGGTTAATAAATTTTTCAATCTAAATTAAAACTAATTCGGTTCGGTTTGATTTACCATTCGAACCGTTTGTGTTAAATTTTCACTAAACATTTTTATCTCTAATAAATATAAAATTTCAAATAGAATTTACTCAACTTAATCTTAATAATTAATACAAAATTAAGATAAAAAATAACAAAATATAAAAAATTTGATGAAATTTATGAAGATGGATAAATAAATATATATAAAAGTACAAAATAATCGCATAATTTTTTTTTAAAGTAAACAATTCAGTTCAAAATGATATGATTCGATTCGCTTTTTCGAACCGAATTGTAAACCATTTATATGTAAAAAAAAATTGATTTTTTAGTTCGATTTACGATTCGACCTATTGTTTATCGTACATATAATGTGTGTACTAACTACTTTTAAGTATTATATTAAGTCTAACGTATATTTTTCACATATTGATGGTGGATATAACGTTCCCTACTGAAACCAAAAGATCGATAAGGTTTCCACAACATATGTCACCCAACATGGTATGTTTAGAAAAATGAAAATACATATGCATATCCTAACGACAAAATAAAATAACATGTCTTTGGAAAAATGTAAAAATAAAATTTTATCTTTTTAATAACAATCTCTTTTCTAAAACTATTTATTTTAAAAACAAGCAAATATACCATACTCCATAAATTTTTTTTTTTCCAATCACTATCTCTATTATAACTATCAATTACTTTTAACATCTTTAGTCACATTTTTATTATATGCAGCTTAACTAATAAAATAATTTAAATAAATAAATAAGAAAATTACCTAAATGTCCAGTTTTAAATAGAAATATATTTTGTTAAGATCGACAGGTGAGAGGCCTGTCGGCCCTTTTCTCATACACGGGCTCTATAAAACGCCCACTTCCCTCCAAAATTTATAAGATGCCGCCACAAGAGCTCATAGAAGCGCCTACTTTCGAAAATTCCGGAATTAAATATTACTTATCTTCTTCTTCGTCCTCTAAACCCTAAAACCTCCCTCCCTCCTTCCTCTCTCTCTCTTTTTTGTGTGTGTGTGTATTTGCTGATGACTTTACCGTAACCACTCAACGGAACGAATTCTTCAAACCTGAACTTGCAAAGGTACGCTTCCGTTTCTCCTATTAGTTCGCAATATTATCCAAGAATTCTTCTTTGATTTCTTATTTAGATACTTGATTGGTACCGCTGGTCTTGGGACAAGTGTGTTAAGCAAAGTTCAGTCAGATTTTAGTACTTTGGATGATTGAGTAGCTTTGTCCCATACATTTTTATAATCGATCTTCAAATTGTAGTTACGTGTAATGAGAATGCGACGATATATAGTTTAAATTTGAATAGAATCTACAAGTCTGATCAGGAATGCTTGTGTCAAATGTTGATCACGCGAGAACGAAAATTTCATGCGGAAATTTAAGTTTCTTATTGCAGATAATTAAGTAGCTCCGGTGTTACCTTTCACAAATATGCCATTTTATGTAATGTTTACTTGGAGTGAAAAGGAGTTGGATCTTGCTAGATGGAAAAATATGCCGAGTGGTATATAATGAATGCTTAGTAGTTGCCTACAACATTATCGATGGGAAATATATGTATAAAATTTGATTGTTTGTTTGTACCTAGGATTGAAATTTATCTATTGGATGTGCCTATGCAAGCTCTAGAGATTTTGACTTCTTTGAAATATTTAGGTTGTGTTTGTCAATGTGTTGTAATATATTTGCTTCCATGATTTCAATTACTTCTCTAAATTTTATGTGGTTGTTTAGTGTTGGAGTTGAATCTAATTAACAAAAAAAGCTATCTAAGCAGTATGTGCTTGCAATAGAAAATGCGCAGAATATTTCTAATGAGATTAAAACTTTGTTGTAAAGTTTAATTGATGTATAGGATTAAGAATATTTATTGAATTCTGCCTCTGGCTCTGGAATGCGTGCTGCTTTGCTTCCAAAACATGTTGCTGCTGTTATGAGATGCCAAAAGGATCCGCTCAAAGCATTGCAAATGTTCAACTCGGTTAAAATAGAAGACAACTTCAAGCATACTTTATTAACCTATAAATGCATCATTGCGAAGCTTGGCTCTCATGGGGAGTTTGAAGCGATGGAAAAGGTGATAGCGGAAATGAGAATTAATGTTGATAATAGTTTACTTGAAGGTGTTTACATTGGGGCTATACGAAATTATGGTAGGAAAGGGAAGATTCAAGAAGCTATTGATGTGTTTGAGAGGATGGAATTTTACAATTGCGAGCCCTCCGTCCAATCTTACAATGCAATTATGAATATATTAGTTGACAGTGGACATTTCAGTCAAGCACACAATGTTTACCTCTGCATGAGGGATAAAGGGGTTGCTTCCGATGTGTACACCTTCACTATTAGAATGAAGTCTTTTTGTCGAACAAGCAGGCCTCATGCTGCAGTAAGACTTCTTAGAAACATGCTCTCTCAAGGTTGTGACTGTAATGCGGTTGCTTATTGTACTGTTATTAGTGGGCTCTATCAGGAAAACTATCAAGACGAGGCATATAAACTGTTCCTTGAGATGCTTAGCTTAGGAATTTATCCTTGTATCGCAACTTTCAATAAACTCATCCGTACCCTTTGCAAGAAAGGGAATACTGAAGAAAGTGAAAAGCTCCTTAACAAAATCTTAAAGAGGGGGTTAAACCTAAATGTATTCACATTTAATATCTTCATTCAAGGACATTGCATCAGAGGTGCCATAAATGAGGCTGTGAGATTGCTGGAAAATACATCAAAGGAAGGTTTCGCTCCTGATGTGGTCTCATACAACACTTTGATTTATGGGTTGTGCAGAAACTTCAAGGTTGTGGAAGCTGAGTGGTACTTGCAAAAGATGGTGAATGACGGGCTTAAGCCGGATGGCTTTACCTACAATAGTATAATTGATGGCTATTGCAAAGTTGGTATGACAGAAAAGGCAGATAAGGTTCTCAATGGTGCCATTTTTAAGGGATTTGTTCCAGATGAATTCACATACTGCTCTCTCATAAATGGATTCTGCAAGGATGGTGATATCGATCGAGCCATGGCACTGTTTAGAGATGTGTCAAGAAAAGGATTGAAGTGCAATGTTCTCTACAATACATTGATTAAAGGCTTGTCTCAAAAGGGACTTATTTTACAAGCTTATGAACTAATGCTGGAGATGGCTGAAAGTGGTAGCTCTCCTAACATATGGACTTACAATATAATCATCAACGGGTTGTGTAAGATGGACCGTGTTTCTGATGCTAATGACCTCTTGGATGATGCTATTATCAATGGTTGTCTTCCTGACATTATTACTTTCAATACTTTGGTTGATGGATACTGTAAGAAGTCCAAGTTAGACCATGCAATTGAGGTTGTGAATAGAATGTGGAGCCATGGCATAACTCCTGACATAATTACATATAACTCTTTATTGAATGGACTTTGCAAGGCTGCAAAATTTCATGATGTGATCGAAACTTTTCATACCATGGCGGACAAAGGTTGTGTTCCTAATATAATAACTTACAATATCCTAATTGAGAGCATGTGCAAAGCCCATAAGTGTACTGAAGCACTTAATTTTCTTGATGAAATGGAAAGTAAGGGTTTTGTGCCAGATGTTGTGAGCTTTGGCACATTGATCAAAGGATTTTGTGATAATGGAGATATGGAGGCTGCCCACCAGCTTTTCAGAAGAGCAGAAAATCAATACAGTGTCTCTCATACAACAGGAACATTCAATATAATGATTAATGCCTTCTCTGAGAAACTGAATACTGGAATGGTTTTAAAGCTTTTTCATGAAATGGTTGAACAAGGCTGTTCACCTGATGGTTTCACCTATCGCATCATGATCAATGGATTCTGTAAAACAGGGGACATTGACTCTGCACGCTACTTTCTAATGGAAAAAATCAAGAAGGGGCACATTCCTATGCTGTCTTCATTTGGCCGTGTCCTGAATTGTCTTTGCATGAAGCGTAAAATTTATGAAGCTGTTGACATCATCGCTGTTATGGTGCAAAAGGGTATTGTCCCTGGGACTGTGAACAGCATTTTTGACTCCAACAAAAGAGAGGTGGCAGCACCTAAGATTGTTGTTGAAGACTTATTGAAGAAGGGTCATATAACTTATTCCACTTATGAACTTCTTTATGAAGGTGTTAGAAATAAGAAATTATTGAAGAAAAAATTTTCTAGGTGCTCATTTGATGAGAGGAAGAAACCATTATGTATAGACACATCAATATCTTGAAATTTTTTTGAGAGTTGTGCAGCTGCGGTTGGTATTTTCAGATTTTAGAAGCATAACTGAAGGACCTGTAGTAGAGAAGGGAACTCAGTGGCACTTTGTAACAATTCTCTTGGGAGTGCAGAGTGCATACCTGCAACTGCCATTTTCATTTGTGGAAAAGTGGATGCTGAATATGCATTCCTTTTGCCTGTCGTCCAAATGAATGTAGCAATTACATAATATTGTTTGCTTGGTGTTATTATCACCACCCTACTTTCAGCAGGCCACAAGCAGGCAGAAGAAGACTTAATGCTTATCCAGGTAGTCCACATATAATCTGTAGCTCCTTCCTTAGCACAACAATACCAAGAGCATCCTCATAAATTCCATTGTAGCACCTTACACTACTGTTGAGAGGTGATTCTTTCCCAGTAAAATTAGCTTGAGGGTAGAGTTTCAAAAGATTGAAAACTGATGAAACAAATAAATCCCTTATTGATTGGAAAGGGCATCTTCCTCTTTCTTTTCCTTTTTTGCCCCCTTTTTTATTATTATTTTTTAAAATTCCTCTTATTGGTCGAAAATATATTGTAACTATACAAAAATTCAAAAAGCACATTGCCCAGTGAAAGCCTTCGTGCTTGTTTTTCTTTTCTTTTTCCTTTTTTTTAATAATTTATTGATTTGCATTCATGATTGTCACTCTCAACCTCTATAATTTGAGATCATAATCTAGTGTCAAACTTATTTAACTGTTTCAATCAGGACTGGCCCTATGTCATGGGATATTGGAATCAAATGAAAATATGGTGAGAGTTACCAAAGTGAAGGCATTGCTCTGGTTAGCTTTTTTCACTATCTCATTCTTGTCCTTTCAGTATTTGTATGCTTGTGAGTTGTGCTGGCATGGAAAAGTATGTGTAAGATGTGTGCATGCATACATAAATCTTGCCTTTGCATGTGGGGAATTGAACATTATGATATATGTGCTTAAGTACTTGCAAGTTGCATGCTATGCCTAAGAGTTGCCTTTGGTCAGATGTACACGCTCTTATTTTTTATGCTTAACTGTATGATCGTGTTAATCCGATTTTTGGTTTATATCTTAAATTGCCAGGTTAAGCTGCCTTCATTGCTATATCTTCCTTATGATGCAAAAATTGACTGTGCAATGTAAAGGCAATTCAGAAAGGAAGTACACTCTGTTCCTTGATTATTCTGGAGCAGTAACAGGAAATTTACTCTGCACAATCATGTGGTTGAGATTGATTGACTTGGTTTAGTTAATGGGGCACTAGTAATTAGAGCTTTGATACAATGGTGTGAGCAAGTTCATTCTCTATTAATTATTAAATCATTATTGCATAAATGGGTCAACCGCATTATTCTAATGCAAAACAATCAACAATCGATGACTATATCCTGCCACATGTTCTCAACATGCTATTGGCCCCAGCTCATTCTTACCCATAATTAATCAATGATATTGTCAATACCAAATGGTTGTCCTTCTGGATGAAGGAGCTGTATTTAGTAAATGTGCTAGCTGGTCACAAATCTTAGTCATAACAGTGTGGAAGGTCTAGCCTAATCTATCTTTCCAAACCCCACCCCCCTCTCTCCAAAGCATTCTATTACTGTGATTAATTAGCTCTACCAAATGTTGTTCATGACAGTAAGAGGAAAAAATTATAGGGATAATTGGCATAGGATTAATTAATATATATCATAAGAGCATGAGAACTGGAAGATTGTTTTGCATTTTCTGAAAATTAAAGAGAGAATGTCAGTGCTGAGGTACACAATGAACAGGACATTCTAACAACAAAAAACATGTAAATAACCTTGCATTTAAGAGTAATCTATGAAAAACGCAATCTGAAATTTAGGGAACCTTGCCTAATGAAGAGAAAATGGATAAAGAGTGATATATTGACTTTAGAAGTTCATATTGATGTAGTAGAAGGTTGATGTGCATTGCTGGATGATTGCTTATCCCTATTGTTCTTCTGCCTTTGACTATACATATAACAAAAAGCAAGTGTATGGAATGTGGAAAGTTTCTTTTTTTGGCCTCTTAATGTGTGTTCTTAGGGATCCATCTATCATTTAACTTTTTGTGTTACTTCTAATGAATATGATAGTAAGACCAAAATTAGGAAGTAATCATTAACTAACACTTGTTACTCCACTTTGAAATTTATTCAAGAGTGGTAAGCTGGAATTTTGTGATCTTAACAAAGGAAGCTTCGCACAAGTCCAAGCAAACTTTTGCTGCTAATAGCTATGTTTGCTTTGGTTTGCCTCTAACACAGAATTGGATTTCCAATGAGGTGAGTTGTTGGTGAAGTACCTGGGTGTGCCTCTAGTTATTTATGTAGGGATAGTATGAGGATCTTGTGAATCGGATCACTTGGGGAAGAGCCCATTGTACTTCAGACTCTATCTTATGCAGGCAAAGTGCAACTAATAAAGTCCTTCCTTTTTGCGCATCTGGTGTATGGGTAATCTACCTTCCTACTCCAAACTCTGTCCTTAACAAGATGACAAAAGTTTCTCTGTAATGGAAATGCTCACAACAAAGCTAAGGCTAGAATCTTTTGGGAATAGGTATATAGGACTAAGGAAGAGGGGGGCATTGGAGTTATTGACCTACTGGAATAGAAAAATTGCCCAATTGAAGCAGATGGACCTTACATTGATGATTGGTGGAAATTGTGGATGGGTTGGGTCAAATAAAACTTAGTTTAAGATTTTTCTGGACTGTTAAAGTGCTAGGTGATTCTCCATCGGGTTTGGAGGAAACCATTGTAACTACGACAAACTGCAAAGGGGTGCTTATATGCAAGTGTGTGGTGAAAATCTAAATTCTTTGTGGTATGATAACTGGCATGCTGAGGGTCCTTTAGCCTCGTGGGTTGGGGAACGAGCAATCTACAGATTTTACATGCTTAACGGAGCAATGCTCTGTTCCATTAGTAGGTGGCTGGGCTCTGGGTTTGTTTAGGAAATTGTTGAAAGGAACATGAGTGTGTCATGTGCCAGGGAAGGTCGGACAAGTTGTGATGTGTGATGAATTCTCTATTTAGTATGCATTAAATGCATTGAGCATGTCCCATGCAACTATTGTATGGAGGCAACTGGTTTTGTTCGACAAAAATGTCCCTAGACATGTGTTTATTGTATATTGCTTTGCAAGAAAGACTTTATACTATTGATGAAGTTTTTATTGGGTAAGGTACTCTTAGTAAGTTGAAAGAGTGGGGTGTAGTGCAAACTTGCATGTTTTATCTATGTCAGAAAAGAATGAAAACCATGGTCATCTGTTCTTTTCTTGTGAATTTGTCGGTGGGATCTGGAGTGTATTGTCTACATAAATACAGTGGTGCTTGAGTATTAAGGTTATGCCAAACTATTGTGGATACTCTGGAGAGGAATAACTACCATCTGATGACGAAATGATGATCTGATTTTGCTGTGACAATCTACTAGGGCTGGCAGCCACGACACTAGGGTTAATGGATCATACCATAGATAAGATTAGGTATTGGTAGAATTTACTTTAGGAGGATAGAATGAGTTTTTGAAGGATTTAATGATAGAGGTGTCATTTTTGAGTTGTGGCCTTGTTTCTTCTTCCAGGGATCCCCCCAACACCCATCCCAAAACACCACCACCACAGCCCCCACCAGAAAAAAAAAAAAAAAAAAAGGAGCCTGCATGGAATTCTTGAAGCCCCTCTATGTTTACTGGAGAAATTCCTGGTCTACTTTATATGACTTTCTTTTTCTTTCCCAGTGGAGGACCTGAATTCAGCAGGCTAAGATGTGCGGCTCTTTTTTTTTTTGATATATCAATTGAATAAATGGAAAGAGGCAAGTGACAAGTATATAGGGTTTATAATTTTTTGGAAAAGAATTTTTATTGGAAGAAATTATTTAATTTTAACTGCAAGATCTTCACATTTGCAGGTTGATAATTTAAGCACATAGTAAATATACATCGAGAGGTTATTACATGAAGCATCTCATATGAGCTAGAGGATCTGTTTTTAGGGTCAAAATCCCTTGGTCTTCTGGCCAGAAATATGCCATTTTTCAAGGATAGAAGAATGAAACAAATGTGTGAAACCTCCACTTGAATTGTTTATGCAGTCACCTTTAGTAACTGGTCATCTTTTTAATATCTACAAGTTAATCTTCAAAGCAGAAATTTCTACTCTGCTTGTGTCATCCTTGTGCTGTGGCTAGGATAAATTTTTGTTGACAAATCATCTGGATTTTGTGACCTTGACATCCAATCCAATGTTCATACCATTATAAGCAATTGGGGCATACATCCATAGCTCATCAGAGCTCAAGAGCTGCATAAGAAAAGACAAAAAATAAGGTTAGTTCATCTACTGATCTCATGCTTTGTGTACAAACCATCCATGCAGGTCCGAGCAGTGTATCTATAGACCTCTTGATCTTACCTTTATCTGCAGTTGCAAAAACTTAACATAATGAACAGCTTCTTCGAGCATTGTGCTTATATCAACCTGTCAAGCCATGAAAGCATTATTAAGGATCTGAAACTTGGCCAGATGATATCCATTTTGAATAATTTAGTACATAGAATGCTTGTTTACCTTGGTTCCATTTGGGACAAGGTTCTGGAGAATACGCAATCTCTCGTTTATTCTTTCTCTTCTTTTCTGCAAGATGAAAAGAAAAGATACCTTTCTTAAAGAAGAATTTTTTTTTTCCAGAAGCTGCATGAAGGATTCTGGTTATTGTGACTGGCTTAATATTAAGGAGCCTGTATTTACCCTTGCGTAGAGAGACTGGGGGTCTGTGGCGGAGCCTCTAGTTGCTCTTGTTTTACCATTGAGGTTAAGGATTGCTGGCTCTTTTGAGTTTAAACTTGATCCTTCCTTCAACTCTGTGGATGAACTCAGATTATCTGAGTAGGTGGTCGTTGAAGCCTGTCCATTTGGTTGGGCAATACCATCCTCGTCATTTTTGCTTGAAAAATCAAGTTTCTGGATCTTTTTTGACTTCACATTCCTCTTGATCTTCTGGAATTGGATAATATAGTTGTTAGATGTCAAAGGAATGAATGCATATTTCGCTGAAACATAATATTTAGTATAAGCCGATCAAGAGCAACTTTAGGAGAAAAGAAAAGCACTTACATCTCCAGGGACTTGAGATCTTTTCCTCACGTCTCTTGAATCATTCTTCTCATCTTCTGCTGATGATGGATGTTGTAAATCTCCACATCCCCATCTCATTGGTGTGCAATTCTCTGAGAAGACTATTCCATTAAGGCTTCCATTAGATTCATTACCATCACTCATCTCTTGGTTCTGGCTGTCATTACCCTCGTTGAAGTACAATGAGCTGCAGTTTCTTGTACTGCTCGTTGAAATATCAATTGATACTAAACCATCAGTGGTTGCCCAAGTTGGGTTTTGGAAGATGAGGGTACTATCGTTATCATGGTCGCTCATCTGTGAAAGATGGAGGGAGCTAGGGTATGTAATCTCTGTGGGCCAGAATGTAGTTTCATCTAAGGTGGTTAGGTTCATTGATGAGTCATAGTTAGGCCAAAATGTAGGTTGGCGGCCATAACTAGAGCCATCTTCTAGATCATCAACCGGAAAGGAATAGTTGCCATGCAATTGGCCCTTGAAATTAGTCTCTTCAGTGGTGTACATGCCACTCAGAGACCTCCACTCTCCCTGGCAAATTGATCCTACTATTGGCTCAATTTCCATATTCTGTTGCCTCACCTGCAAGCTTTCTGTGGAAGAGTTGCTTTGTTCCTGTTACTGTTTACAGTTGAAGAATGCTTGGCGGAATGCTGAATGAAAACTTGAGATCAGGAAACATATTTATATGCCCCTAGGGAATGTTGCAAGCTATTGACTTTCAATTATCTAATTAAAAAGTCTCTTTTATTTATTCTTTCCATTGATGATTAATTTAAACAGGTATTGCTGTGTTAGTACTACTTTCTCATGGGGTTGGGATGGGCCCGTTTACAGCTCATGCAGGGGACCATAGATCGGGTTTAAGCCATGGTATACCATACCAACGCAGGTCTTAAGTACAATTGAATATTTAGGACTGATTAAAGTGCCACAGACAATCATTTAGACTGACTCATAAATGTCATTGGCTGATTAACGTGTTGGCATCAAAGTTGGTTATTATGCCTAGAAGCTGTTAAAACTTTGAGCTGATTGAGGCAATGCAATGTGAGAGGATGGATTCTTATCACTTTGTTGTGATTTTTGAATAAAGCGCAATCTCTATTTTAGGACATGAATTTTGAGAATTAAAATTTCCATACCATTATTAGATACTGTATCGATGTTCACTAATAGAGGTAGATCCGAACTTGTTCACAACTGATGATGGATTTAGTTATAGGATAGAATGAGAACTTAATATGATAACCCGCGAGGAAGCAAATGCGGGTATTTTACTCAATCTGGAACTCAACATCTCTAAGAAAATATTATGGCTGTTACCGTCGCAAGGATTTGAGTCGTCTAACATTCTTTTGAACCAGGCGATCAATCACTTGCTCGATCCTTTGTCTTTTGCTTAATGGGTATTTTTAAGCTTTCCTAGAACGTCGTATCATTCGCCAATCCTAGTATATTATGGTTACCATTTTTAAAATATGGATGCATTTCACTTCCTTTGCAATCTCAGTACGGTGTGTTTTTTTTTTAATTTTTTTTTCTTATATATAATAATTTTTTTTAATTTTTAATAAATATATATATATATATTTAGATAAAATGAGTTTGCAGATAATGTAATTGCTGTTTATTTTAGAATAAATGCATTGGTTGATATGGAACTCGTTTTGTGTTGCAAGTTTAATGTTTATTGTGGTCGTTTGAATATATATACTATTGCTCAAAAATGAAAGATAGTATAACAATGGGGGGAAATTTTTGAATTTCAGTTATTGCACGTCCATGTCTGAATTACGAAAAAAGTTGAAAGGATCTGTTAACTAAATACATGTCTAGAATAAACGTACATCTGATCGTTGTGATTATTACTATTATTTTACCTTTTAAATTTTTGTCGCAAACTGCCTTTGGTTGCCTTTTTCTATTCTGATCCTCACCCTAAAAAAGGGAGGGGGGAGGGGATATTAGTGCTGTAGATACGTGTTTTGTGGATTAAGTCTAACTTTAACTTGATGATTAATGTTAATTTTATTTATTTATTTATTTTTTGTTTTCCCTTCTCGGGCATACCGTTTAGCATATGTATTACCAGTTCTGTTATCTAATGTCAAAAAAATTACTTTAGCTATTTACGCTGAACCAAATAGAACTTTATTATTTATTTATTTTTGGGGTAAGGTATGCGAAATAGAACTTTTATCAGTTGCATTTTAGTAATCTTCTTTTCTTCCCTTTAAAATGGTTGTCAGCTTATTATATAGTACTCGACACCGACGTACCCATGTTACGACCTTACGGGTGCAAAAGGAAAAAGGAAAAATAAATGATCTAAAGATCAAACTAACAAGAATAATGTTAATCATAAAAGGGGATAAAAAAAAAAAGAAAAAAGTTACAATACGGCAAACAAAATAGAGAAAAATCATAAAATAATAAAATTATATAACAAAATATTAGTAATGGGTGGTTAGCATAGAGCCTAGAATAGCGGGTGGTTAGTTTGATCTTTGGTAAAATAAAACATTATAAAGAAAATCAAAATAGTAAAGACACTAAAGCAAGTAATTCATTTTAATATAATAGATAATAGTGAAAGCGAATAATCTTGAAATAGTGATATATTAGAATAATTTGGTCTGCTGTGATTATGTAAATGAACAAACGCAATAACTCTAGCCTGGGATCACCTCGAAGCTGTTTAATCTCTTCTCTATTTATAGGATTGGCGGTCTATGAAGCAATGTATCTCTGGTACGTGGTGTAGGATGAAAGATTAGGGATTTGCCTCCACGAAGAAGTTCGATAGGGGTCCTAGCTGGCTGGATGGTAGATTAACTTGCTGTAGAATGATTAAAGAAACAGTTATTGAAGGCATTTTCGTCAGATGCATTGTCTCCGATGCGTGCATAATCAAACAAGATTACCAAGCGCTACCTAAGAAACCCTAGTTAGGGTTTATTTTACAATAAGCATTCTTCACGCTCTCCAATGCTCATCTCTATTGTCTTATATCCCTAAGATTCTGCCATGTTTTTCGCTTGTTCTAACGCGTAAATTAAAGCTAGTATCTAGAGATAGAATTATGTATGTATTTATTTATGTATCTATGTATGTATGTATGTACATATGGTACATATACTTGAAGGGAAGCTTCAGATGCATACATTGCCGATGTATACTTATGAAAATTGAGCCAGCTGTTGCAGGATCCCTTGAAACCACCAATATACGAAAAGCTACGGTAAATTGGTAATTTGTTCCAAAATTTGGACAGTCATGGAATAGAATCTAATCATTGGACGTAATATGCTTGTACATACAGACCCGTGTTTATCTATTCTACACGAAGTAAAAACTTGTCATTCCCATGCATGTACACATATATCCCATTTATTTATCTTTTGTATGTGTAGATTGGCTTATTATCTCTCTTTTTGGAAATTAGTTAATTCACTGGGTGTCCTTTCTGTATTAGTTTATTACACTATGATATTTTTAGGGCTTTAAATTGAAACTTGTTTGATCATGGTGATGGTTGAGCGGGTTATGGCATGGGTGTTAAACCTCGTTGAATTTTTTTTAGTTTTAAATATTTATAAGTATATATAAACTTAGAGTAGGTCGTGAGTCATAACTCCTGTCCATCCTTGAATGACATGAAATTGCTACCTATGTCAAGTTCTAATCTGTAATTTCATATGTACGCGGCATCATGTAGCTACTCCTGTTGTTTTAATATTAAATCATAAATAAATCTTGATTAAAATTAGGCATTCATAATAAATTTAGTATATTGTTGAGATTTTGGACTACCATAATAATAAAAAGTAAAGAGGGAATTTGGAGTATAGTCTTCTTTAAAGGTTTGGTTAGTAAATTTTTGTTGTATTATGGTTTGACTGGTATCTTATATATCGTGATTATGATATACCATTAGTAAAGTTGAGGAAACCTTTTCAATTCTTTTCAACTTGCTAGCTTATCTTTGAGCTCCTTTACGCAAAAATTTTGTATTTGGTTTTACGATAATTTAGGCAGGAATGTCTAAATTATGGAAAATATATAGTTCTACAAGATATAGGACAATTGATCACCATATTCTGCTGATCTGCCGGGTACATGTTCTGTGTTTGTAGCATAATTTTTCTTTCTGAGCTTAATATTCATGTATGTAGCCTATGTCCAAGGATGCATGAACTAGGCTAGGTAGGGTTTCTTGTTCTAGGATCAACATATTAACTAATATATATTAGTTATTAGGCATGAGAAACGTTGCTGCTTTAATGCAATGACACGCACTACCGATTATAATAGGCTCGGGGGAATCTGCATTCTACAATTGTTGTTTATTGATATATAGGACTTCGGTGCACGTACGTTAAATATTATTGTTGAAATTATTGTGAGCGTGGACATATTAACGAGCCTCCTAGAGCTCTTTGCCTAAATACGTAGTAAGAAGCCAGGGAAAAACAAAGAACAATTAGCCGCATCTCGATAGTTAGACATTTGGTAGAGCCACGCCATTAAACGATGCTTAGTAGAGCATTTGGTTGGAGGAACGAATTGCAGTACCGAAGAAAACAACCTCCAATGGAATCTCTTATGACCTATACCAGGGGTTTTTTTGGCGGAGAGGTTAAGTTGAGCTATATTATAACTTAAGAGAAGGAAGAATTAAATCTAACCTATCTTGGTGAAAAACTAATGTTTATATTATGAGGTTATAATGATCTTGGCATAACTTTAGTAGAGTGGGTGCAACCCATCATGTGGCTAGCAATGATAAAGTGAAGGGTGAAAAAGTAGTGGGTGGTATTTATATATAAATTGGTTTCTAATAACCAGTTCATCCATTGATTATTGAGCATTACATGAGGAAAGGCATGGAAATTTTGCCTCATGGAATATTCGTTCTAAGGTTTCCCAAGCAAATGTGATGTTGAGAAGAAGGAATAGTAGAGGAATGGAATAAGCATTCCATCTAAACAACACACAACAATAAAAGGTTTATTTAACTGATGAGATTTCTTATTTGCGGAAATGGATCCAAATCCCTTATTTGCAAGTGGAGTTAGCTTGTTCCCCGTAATGTGTTTTCTACTTATATACTATAGGATGACACATTGCACGTTATTCTAGGTTACATAGGTAGTATCCGTGAATTACTACTTTGTTGAGTAATGTGAAATTGGAAACTATGTATATGAGGTATCTCTGTGCAATGGTCGATGGAGAGACGACGACAAACATCTGACTTCCATTTTGTTCAACCATGTAGTAGTTACCATAACCTTAAAACAATTATTTCTTCTTTTCCTACTTCTGACGAACAGGTTTCCGGAATCGTCTTCATATGATTGTGACAAAATAATATACTGAATGATTCATTGTATAGATTAAGGATCCATTTCCGAGATACAATCCTGCCATTAAGATTCATTTTCCTTTGTATATGTGTCATCGTATCATCCGCTCATAAAATGACTTTGCGGTAGTTATCTTCAAAGATTACTTATACTGAGGTATGATGTACATTGAATGTCTCATTTAATTTTCATGCATGTCTCTCTTTTGGATGACCAGGGCATGTGGTTCTTGATTACATGAGCTGTTGTCCAAATAATCAATACTGGATTGGACATTCAGGGTGAATAAAATTATTATGATGCTGTTAATACGAGTGCATTTGGGGGGCTTGTTATACCTTGGAAGGTAAAGTAATGGTGGAACACCTACTACGACCTGTGCTACATATGACAACTTTATATTATGTTTGGATTGACGGAAGGAATGGGGAAGGAATGAAAAGTTAGAATTTCATGGTACTTTCTCTTTTTGGTAAAGGACGAAAAGGAGGAAGGAATGAATTTGAAAAGGAATAGTTTCCCTTTGGCTTACCAAAACCATTCTTTCCAAGAGCTGGAGGGAATTGGTTTAAAATTAATTTGTTGCCTTTTAGTAAAAGCACATCTTAAAGTTAGAGAGGGATTTTGACGCTTTGATAAAATAAATGATTTTATTATCAACTTTCCTTCACTTTCATTCCTTCGTTGTCAAATAAGTAAACTTATATTTTTGCTTTTAACACTTTTCCTCTTCAATTTTTCCCCCCTACCTTTATTCCTTTCTAATTCTTTCTCTTCCCAAACCTAGTGTTAGTAGTAAGTGCCTTAATGTATATACTTGTTAAGATGTTATAATTAGTATTTTCTAAAGTTTTATTCTATATCATTTTTCTTATAAATCAAGAAATCAATTTATATATTTTCTTGTTAGCTAAAATTAACAAACGTTAATATCATCAAAGAAGTAATATTTAGATGTAAAAGAATGAGAAAATATCAAATAATTTATGTCCAAAATGGTCCCTTGATAAATAGAGTAGAGATACAGGAGAGACTGCCAACGAAAGTTTATAACCTTTTGGATTCCCGTTATTGTTCTTAGAGATTTATGAGAATGTAGGTCTGGGGCTGATTAAATTGGTTTCATGGCTTTCAATTGTGTGGCATCTGAGTCCTCTTTGTCACTAGTCATTGCACTGTATATTTCTATCTTATAATTTAACTAAGATTTCACTTTAGGTATTCTCACGGCATCTTGTTTTATCGGTTAAACCGACCGAGTCCGAAGTATAATTGGAACATGGCTTAACAACAAATCAGAAGCAAATATTTATTTTTCATTACATAAAGATTGGCTCTATGATAAATCTGTTATGTTGCCGTTAAAAGGACACGAGATATCCATGATAACAAAAAACCCTCAGAATCATCGCCCTTCTCGCATTCCTCTTTATTCTAAACCTTTGATACATCCTGGTCTTTCCTTCCATATTTCGACTTCTTTTTTCTTTTTTAACAGAAAATAATAATTCTTAGTTTGAAAGGAGAAGGAATGAAATGATCTTTGGGAGATTATTGGTAAGCATGTGCATGTCATATGTCTCTTAACTGCAGTGCTATGTCTTTGCAACGGAGTTAAACTTGGTAGCTATTGCGATGATTCATTGACTTCAGCCTTTTCCTCTCTATAGCAAAGACGAGTAGAAATGGGCCAAGCTGTTGGTAAGCTTGATCCATAAAAATGAAAATTTTATATTCATATGAATAAGTTTTAACTTTTTATTGATCTATCCTAAAAGTTAATAGTTGTCACTAATTAGGTATTCACTATCCTAAGCTTATAAATCTCTCATATCTTGTAGTATTATTTGTAGGTAGAATTGCAACTACATCTATTGATGTTTGATGATATCTTGCTAAAATAAACTTCAAATTTTAAAGAAGATTCAATTTTTCATCAACAATCCAATGTATGAAATGCCAAAGATGTATTTTAATAGATAAAAAAGGTTATTATTACCGTTTATATATATATATTGTTTCTCATCAAGACTCGTGAAACATTATGCCACCTCCCCATTTTCTTGCTTTCAACTTGCCAAAAAGACATACACACACACATATATATATTAAAAGTCTATGCCCTCGGGCAATTATTAATGATCTAAAATAGAAAATCGTTATACATATCATTATAAAAAGCTAAGTTCATGAAAAACTTTTATTATTTATTAGTTTATTATTAAGTATGCTAAGAGCGCTGATTAATATTCACCATGTAAGAGTAGTTTTACTCCCAAGCATTCTATAGAGTTATTCTTTTGAAGGTTTCACTGGCCTATTTTTCCTTTACATTTAGTTGAGACTTATGGACACCGTAATTCCTTAGAACTCATCTGATTTGAAACTTGAACTGCTACATAAAAAAAACCCAGAGTTTGGATGGAAATATTCACATTTGCATATGACTGGTGACAGGGTCATCCCATCCCATTTCCCGATCACACAGCAGCATTCTAATGAAAGGAGCTCTCAGATACAATAGGTCTATTATTTTCTGTCGATAATCCTAATATATTTACTTGTAAGTAAATATCATATCATCTAAATAATTACGATCGATCTGGTCTAGAATTAAAAATATTTATTTTCAGTAGAAAATTGTAATGAAGGATCCAAAAAGCAATTATATACGCGGTAATATTCATCTGTTTTATGGACCTTATAATTGCGAATCATATCTTCTGCACCGACCGTCATTTTATGAGAAAAGTGGGAACGTAAAATAAACCTTAAATGCTGAGAAATTGCGTTTTAACAAGTCACGAAAAAAGCAACTGAAACCCTAACTTGTAAATTTTCTTTTTCCATCTTATTTTTTTCCTTTAAAATATTCTCATATTTTACTTTTATAAATAATCACTGTCTTCATGTTCGTTTCACGTGTGTATCGGTTACAGAAAAGTTATCTCTTCTTTCCAAAAAACTCTAAACGCAAAGATCGATTAATATTGTTTCTAACGATGTGCCAGGGAGCAAATACCAGTTTTCACTTCTTATGAAATCGCGCAAACTGACAATTATAATATATATATATATATGTTTTCCATTAGCCCTGTAAAATGATTCTGATTTCTGACAATCATAAAATATTTTACTTAGTCTGCTCGTGTAATTCTACTCTTTTTTTTTTTTTTTTCTTTAAAAGTAAAATAAGATGTCCGACCAAAGGAATAGGAGGCAAAACATTAATTTAAAGGCACTTTTTCTACATGAAGCAATAATGAAATACAAAGTTGATGGTGTTAAAAATAATATCAAAGGTCAATATCATCATGTTTTGTACTGACAGGACATAGGTAGTACCAAGGCAATATTACGGACTATATAATATTTCGATCTACAAGGACTGATGTCAGCATGGTGTATTGGTGTTCATATATATATATATATATATATATATACATATATTGTGCATGGATGAGAACACTATGACGGGTTTAGGCTTTGAACCACCGATATGCAACCTTTTCTCTTCCCCACACTGAAGGCGAATATTTACGAGTCTGTTTGGGGTGATTAAACACTCGTTATTAATAAAATAGCTTAAAAAATGCTCGCAAGTCTTATAATATTTTACAATAAGAGATAAGTTTTCGAAAAAAAGTATCTAAAACATTATTAATATACAACTTGATCGGTTTTGTTATCTTTTTGGGCAAAAGTAATTGTGCATATAAGATGTCCACATACGCATAGCTAAATTCTTTTTTTTTTTTTTTTTAAATTCCTTTAGACAGTTGATTACGGTCTGAGCTATCCAGTTCAACCCCAATAATAAAATTATCTCAACATGCTCAAAATGTTTAATGCACAGCACAGATAATGATGATGATGATGTATCGGAGTGTTTCGAGAATCGTTGAATGTGTGGATGATAGGGGTGTATTGGTATATGGAATCGTTTAATATAATTAGTGAATGGAATAAAATTTTATCGTTATCGTTATTGACGAACGTTTGATCGTACGGTAAGAAATTAGGAAATTATGATTTCCAATTCCTTGGAATCGTAATAGATAGGAATCAAATTTTCCCTTATAATCATGGTTAAAATATACCTAAACTTCCATTAAAAGCCAATAGTAAAGTCGGATTCCGCGGAGACAACCGAACAAGACCATAAAGAATGTGCCAACCCATCTGATTCATACTCCTCCTACAAATTAAAAAGAAAAAATAACAGTGAAAACTCAACCCGGATATCCCTCATCGATACTCCATTTTGGACTGAAACATGAACAAAGTCAAACGATTTTGTTTTTTCAATAGAAGGGTTGACAATTTCGAGTCAGAGAGGTTTTGCTTAGTTTAATAAGTTGAAACCCTAAAAAAGTCAAAGCCTAAGCCTACCGACTCTAATTAGCTCTTCTACATGAAATATTTGATATATTACGAGCTTATTAGTTCTTATTTTTATTGCATAATGAGTCTGTGGTCAAGGTTTGTATAATATAACAGACGACATTTTCTTGGCACGATGAAAATTTATTTGAGAGAGAATTCTGAAGAGGGGACAATTTAATCTAGCAAAAGACGGTTACTAAAATTCAGTTAGATTCTAACAATACCAACCTTAAATATTAATGTTAAAACATGTAAACGCGGTAATTACTATTAAGGTAAGTACACGTGAATGGAAGATTTATTGGATAGAAAGTTAAATGCCTAAGCAGAGAAGATATATATTATTCGTTATGGCACCTGATTTTATGACTGAGTGAATTATTTGTTTTGAGTGATACGTGCGTACAAGTTGGATATCAGAGTGGAAATATTGCAAGTTGCAAGAAGTGAATTATTATTAGCTTCTTTTCCTCTTACAACCCTACAGGCTACAGGTATACGATACTTTCACGAATTTTCAACAATAATTATTTAATTCATTAACATAGTTTATATATATATATATATTACTATTCAACAATTTTCGGGTATTTTCAACCCTTCACTATGAAGTATCGAATCGAATGTGTTAGTTGCGAAGAGCCAAACTTTCTTCCATTGTCATATGCATATCAATACTAATTGTCCTTCGACAAATCCGTTTTATACCAATTGTATAGACCTGAAAAATTAATCATAATTATTAAAATCCATTCGTGTTGGTGATTAAAGATGTTAATTGATGGTGATCATTTTGTTGTGTTATTTTGAGAAATTTATGTATTTAATATGAAAATTAATAAATATTATACAAATACAAATTATATAAAAATATATTATTCATATATCGTATCTTTAAGATGTACATCAGTGTATTCATGCCTATATTATATCTAAAAAATGTAATATAATAACAGTACACAAATATGAAAATACATCTCAATCTAGATACAAGATCTTTGTTAATTTAATTATATTTTAAAGACATGATTTAGTATCGGTATTTAGATAATATTTTTCATCTAATTCATATTATGTAATTTTTTTTTAAAGAACAATAGGCACGTATTGTACCTTATTTTTTCAAAAAGTTGTTACATGTTTATTTTCTCATCATTATTTTTTCCGAAACCTATAAAACATCAATGAGATTTTTAATTATCAAATGGCTAGTATGAATAAGTGGTTGCAACACTTAGTGAAATGAATTGTTTTCATATGTTATATTGACCTTTAAACGGTTTTCATTTATTTATAAATTATGTTCAACTCAGATTGAAGGTAGTAATTAGTATTCACTTCTACACGTAACGGTAAACTCTCGATGGAAAACAAAAAAACTCCTATGGGCATATGGCTATGTTGATGTTGCCATGCATCTAGTGATTGATGAAAATCTATATTTGTTCAAAATGCAACTTTTATGGGGAAAAAAAAAAAAAGAAAAAAACGATATGCTAGTGTATATATATATATATAATAGTGATAAGCATATTTCAAATATTATATCGATTTAAAATAAAAACTTGTATGGAATTCGTTTTGTAATTTCTTGATATCCATATTACATGTGTATATTCTGCTAGTATGTATAAGTTTGTATGTATATATATATATATATATATATATGTATGTATGTATGTTTCGGTTATGTGAAATTGTAACTGATCTACTAGCTAGCTTAAGAATATTATTTTATTGATTGAGCTGACTAAGACAAGTTGAGACCACTGATGCTGGCAAAACGGTCCATGCCAATAGTTTTATCTGTGTCTTCTTCTTTAACAATCAAGACGTGTGGAGCTTCATTAATTGAATATATTAAAAAGGGAATCTGGTAATTATATATTTATTGTCTATTGTATTTTTTAAGATCCTGCACGTTTGGCTGATTCAGGTCTAAACTTTCAACCTTTTTTTTTTTTTTTAAATTAATAAATAATTAGCACTTATATGATAAGTTGATTAGTTGATAGAGCATTTAATTAATTTTAATGAAGGTTTTAATTTTATTCCCTTTTTCTAAAATTATTTATACTTCATTGTGAATAAAGGGTCATTATTTTTCGTGGTTGATTTAATTGTGTAGACCCTTAGAAGGCCTAAAGATTTTGTTTAATGGCTTTTTAATTGCTAATTGGCCAAATAATGACGGGTCTCTGTTGTTAGGGAAATTATTCTTCTATCGGCTAATCCAGATAAATAGATCATTAGATCTTAGTTTGTCTGATTATTTTATTCACTTTACAGCTGCAAAACATTCATAAATTTTCAAATTAATAGTACCGGCCTTAATGTCAAAGTTGTGAAGAATAACCTATGTGTGTAGTATCAAGAACCTAATGTGCTATAATAACAACCTAAGGAAATTTCTTCCTCAAGAAACTCTCTTTGAATTCTTTTACAGAAGTTCTTTTGCAATTTTTTATATGTTTTTATGGATCTCAATAAAAATATTCAACCAATAAAAACTTATAAAATAAAAAAAGCCTTTTTGCGTTCCTTTGCACAGGAGTGTGTCTTTCCCAAGGAATTAAATTTATCGGGGACTCACTGTACTTTCCTTATACTTGATGGTACGATGGATCCTGATAAAAAATTTTGCCAAAATCTACAAAAGTACTCCTGCAAGAATCTGCAATTCCTGAATCCTGATTATGGTTTCGATATTAAGTGTCTCAAGAGCAATCGATCAACTCTTTTCTTTTCTTTTTTTTTTTTGGGGTAATTTTAAGTCATGAATACACAAATAAAAGGATATTATCCAAGTTATTGATGATTTGTCGATACATGTACACGTTCTTTTAGGGTTTCATTAAATTGTGCCTTCGTAGACTTTGTACATGTTTTACTGGAGATTAGGAAATTAGCTTGTGGATAAAATAATCAAGGCGAAGAGCTAGTTCTCTTGTGGATGTAGACTTCTCTTCGGCTTCTTGCTTGTGGAATCGACGTCGAAAAGGAACAACAAGTAGGTGGGCTTTAGCTTTTTATCTTATTCTCTTGTAGCCTTGTAAGACGTGCCACCATATATCTACTCAGGTATGGGATGGAGGAGAGTGGATGTGTGGACTTCTTTTATTAGGTGAAAAAAAATTAGGTTGACAAAAAGTTTATCTACTTTTTAAGTAACGTTGTTTATTAAAATTGTGTCATATAGATAAGTAAATTATTATATGATTCCACTTGTTGATTCGCTTTCTTATATGATATTTTCAATAAAAGATATTGTCTTGTGTACTTATTTATAACATTTTTTTTACTACTTATTTGATTAAAAGCCTAAAAAGATAACTTTTAAGTTTTCTATATTTGTTCATTTACTTTAAGAAAAGAAAAGCAAGTATATGAAAATGAATAAAGTTGGTTTTATTTTTTTTCCTTCATTTAGGTGGCCATTTCTTTTCTAAGGCCAAGATTAACCTGCATATGCATGTCAAATTTGCTAATCTACATCTTTTCGCAAGAAAAGTTTAAACATGTATCAACTATCAATTGATATGGTAGGAATATGAGCTGTGGGATTTAAACCAAAACTCAAAGTCGAGCCTCTGATAAAAATTCAAACAAGTTTGGCTAATATTTTAGCATTAGTTATAATTATCGGAGGACAAACTATGAAATCATCATATGGAAATGGAATATCTTTATGTGGGGAAGGGGGGTGGGGGGTGGTGGGGGGTGAGGAACAACTCTGACGTTGTTTTATATCCAAGATAAATAAATATGCCAGTAAAATCACATTATAGAGGCCTGGTAATGGAAGTCCAACCGGTAAAAATAACAAAGAAAATACTGAAAAATGAAATTAAGAAAAATAAGGATAAGACCGGTTGAGTAAGACCAAGTTCGGCCGGCTTCAGTTGGATTTTACAGAAACGGCTGGATTAAAATAATCTGCTGGTTACTGGACGATCGCAAAAGCCATTCCTATACATACGGAAAGATGAATAATTACTAAGCAATTAGGGATAGAGTTCTTCAAGACTATTCTTTTGTTCCACGAGCACTTGCCACGAGCTAAAGAGGAAAAAAAATAAAAAAAATTATACATTATCATGCATTTGGTTATCATAATACAGTACATTAATTTTTGAGAGATATAAAATTTCTTTTTAAACTTTTAAACTAGTACATCGAGAATACTAATTTTTTAACGGATCTGTACTATCTCTTAGGTTAAGGATAAAGTTCTTAATATCATCTTTACTATAGCGTCCTTGACCCGGTATCTCCTTTTTTATTTTTATTATTTCTTTTTCCTCTCTTCTTCCATACTTTTATTTGATAAAAAAAAAAAGTATAAACGAAAATAATGTGTTTTTAGGAATAAAATACGAGGCTTTTAATGAGAGAGCTTTTCTTCAAGTATTAACATAACATTAATTTTTATGAAATTTTATAGGATCATGTCAGACGTGATTTAATAACTTTCTTCTTTCAACATTACTGAGAAGATAACGAATATTGTGTCAGTTGTCCCAGTCTACATGAGAATTCAGTTTACCTTTTCCAAATTGGTATAATTATCCAAAAACTATCTACTAATGTTGAATATATATTCTGAGAGATTAGCTGAAAATGGTATAGTTTTCCTCGTGATTAGAAAAAGATGCCCAACTTGTATAAAATTTGACAGTATACTAGGCTAGTGGTACAAACTTAATGGCTACTTTCCCCCATTACTATTATTATACAGTACAAATTACTTTGGCACGATCAAGTTGACTCTTTACTGTTCGATTTGGAATCTATAGCAGCAAATTAGGGCTTTTTGAATCTCTATTTTTTGAAAACTGTGACCAACCCATGTCTCCTTCATTCATGATCCTCCACCACCCCACATACCCAGTTGACATTTCAAAACATCTCAATTTTTGGAAAGAAAGGAATTTTATATGCTTCTCAAAAGAAATATGTAAAACCCTATATACTGGCTAGCCTAGCCTAGCCTGAATGGACGACTATTGTTCCCGTTCCCATGGGGATGGATAGTCTCTCGTTTAACATATGTATGTTTGCATGTAAACTTTTATTCGCTTTTAATGGATTTGTAGTCACATAACTGGTTAAGGAAATTATCATAGACTGCATATACACTTCAAATGCTGTTATATGTAAATGTGATGTAAAAGGTGTCATAAGTGAAGATTATCATAAAAAATAATAATAATAATAATAATGAGGATGTTCTTACTATCGTTGAAACATTTAATGGTCCTTTGAGATTATTCCAGTGCATTCTCATCCTTTTAATGCTTCCAAGGTTATCCTTATAACTTTCCTTGATTTTTGGATTATACTGTCCATTACTTTAGGAAAAAAAGCGATATGTCTCTGATAACTTATGTACTCCCTTTGAAACCTTGGAGGATATTTCATCATATATGCAGTGTGATCGTCCCTCTTTTTCCTTGAAAAGCGGTGTAATTGTTAATTTCTACTTTTAGTTATAATTTGATTTGTAGTTTTTATGAGATTGTTCTTTAAGAAAAATTGATTCAATGGTGGTAATATATCAAGTTATTATTGAAATCTTTTTACGTATTAAAATTTTATCAATAGTTATATATTATTTATTGATTCATGTATTATGTTAATACCATTAAAGTATTTCTTTTTTTAAGGTATAAAGTTTTAGACTTAAAACATCAACATTGCTTATTTAAAATGAAGTCCGAGGCTTGTTTTGTATTTTCCCAGATCTTGCCATAGTACCCCAAAAAATATAATGATAATAAAATTAAATACTAAAGAAAGGAAGAAAAGAAAGAAAGAAGAGGATAATTGTGGTTCTACGTGCAAATAAATCTAATGGCATTTAACATAGAGAAAGATTGATAATTGCTATTAATCTACTTTACCTCGAAATTTTTTTTTGAATAATTAATAATTTAATTAGAAAGATTATCAATCTTCTGTTAGGGTTGACTTAGTATTAGTATGGATACAACAAAATAATTCTATTAGATCTAATGTACTTATTCAATCTAATAAGTATTTTGTGTCAAAATTGAGAAATTTTATGGCTCAAATCTTTAGTATTATCTTATTTATTACTTGTGTTTACTATTTAGGCAGAATACCGTCCCCTATTGTTATTAAAAAACTAAAAAAAAACCTCAGAAACAGAAGACCAATTTGTGTGTTTTGCTCCTTCATGAGAAGGCTCAAGTCTTTTATATATATATATATATATTATAGATGTACTTAAAAGTGAAACAAATATATAGTAGAGGGGTTAGGATTTAGAGTATTTGCATTAGAGGATGAGTGTGTATTTAGGGGCCTGGTCTTTTTTAAAATTTTTTCTTTTTGAAAAATACGCATTTAAATGTGTCTAAGTTTAGTGTGGATTCATAGTATTAGTTATAATTGACATGGTTAAGAGTGTATTGTCTTCAATAGGAAAAACCAAATATGTGACCAAAAAAAAAAATCGCCTTGATGGATAGTACCGGCCGTTATAGCCGCCGCTGCAACACACAAAACCTGCCTAAAAAACTTAATTTATTGTAGTATAATACGCAAACCTTATTTTTCTATAGACTTATACGTCAAATAATTTTCGTTTAAGTAATATTCTCAAAGTTGCTCTTTAAATATCAATTAATTTGCCATCAATCTCATCTTGCATAAGTTTTTGTGGATCATAATAGGATGCATCAATATCAAACTTCTAACTTCCTAACCAACTATAATTTGAAAAGAATGAAATCTTATAGCACAAGTGAATGATTCCATAATTTATATGTACAAGAAGTTAAAGAACATATTTTTTCTAGTGGCACAAATAAACTAAGAACCAAGATGTTTTTAAGATCTCACTAGATTAAAGTTAGTAAATGAGAAAGTAAAAAAGCAAAAAAATGAGATAGTAAAAGAACATGGAGGGGTTTACTCAAAAAAAAGAAGAAGAAGAAGAAGAAGAAGAGAAAGTAACTAAACGGTAGATACAAGTAGTGTGTTAAGGGTTTATTAGAGATTAGGTTTTTATTATTATTTTCTTTAAAGTTGAAAAAAATACAATATTGTTAATTTTTTTATTTATTAATATTACTCATTACCATTATAAGATGGAATAAATAATACCTTAAAACTTAAAATCTGTATATTTTAGAGTACAGATTTTAAGATAGATACAAGTAACCTTATTTTATATCTATACTTTACTTTATAGGAATATATTTTAAAAAGTCACTATCAAAAACTTACGTTGTAACTCTTATTACCGTTCGGAGTAGAATCCAGATGGTATCTTATACAATAAGACTATTTACTTACTCATACTTATAGCAGCCTTAGTGACACATTAGATTGCGATAACTGCACTACGATGGAAGTTCTTGAATTTATCTAAAAGGAACCGATCCTCTAAATGCGTGCTTGAAAAATATAGGTATTCTAATGCAGACCAATCGATAGTCTAGGGTTTTATGGAGACATGGTAAATGATTATTGATTGCGATAATGTTTCGAGCCTTTTTATATTTATATTACAGTATGATTATGAGGCAAGCATTCACATTCCTTAGTTTTGAGATGTAACAAATCAAACTATTTATGAGTTATTCGAGTAATTAATTGAGTCGAGCTTGAGCCTTATAGAGTTTGGATTGATTAATTTACAAGCCTAATCGAGTATTAATATTAATCAAGTTTTAATTTTAATATTATTATAATTAGAATAAAAATATTTTTTAAATGAACCGAGCTTAAACGAATTCAATTAAGTCTTGCTCGAACTTTAAAATTTTGAGTTTAATCCGAATTTAGCATTGTATCGTCTTGACTTAACTCGTTTATGGCTTTAGTTGTAATATATATCTTAAAAATGTTGTTTTAATCTCAAAAAGGAGTGCCCATAGGAATGTCCTAGTTTTAGAGAAAATTACCTTATCCCTTTTGCCTCTGCGACTCGGATCACACCACTAGCACCTGCCCTCAGTGTTCAGATTGCTCATAGTTCTCAAATTCGAAGGTTTTGATAATGCACCAGGATTGTTACTTTTTGCTAGACGCCGATCAGCTTATTATATTCACAGAGCACACATGCACTATGAAGCATGTCACATCGAAGCAAAAAGATCATCATTTATATCGAATACGAATAATTCTTGCCTAGGACCCAATATATATAGAATATAAGCTTGGGATCTTACTAAATCAGTCGGTAATTGTTTTTCCTTACAATAAAGCGTGATTTGAAAAGTAAAAGATTCGATTTAAATACAAATAAAAACAAAATATTTCAAAATATAATCATAAACTGGCAGCAATTGGGTTGTTAATTAATTGTCAGAAATTTCGAGATAATAATTTCATGAATAATAAGTACGTGGTGCCACCTCGAATGTTGTTCTGCAATTTTTCTCATTTTTTTCAATACATATTAAATTAATTATTTAGGGCCAATTCCGAGCCATCTCTTATTCCTTGGTACTTCACATTAACGCCTAGTGATAACATACAGATCATTGGGTTGTTAGTGTTAATATAATTAATTTAATATATATTCCAAAAAAATAAAAAAATAAAATCGAAACATAGTCCTGAAAACTTACTTATATCCATATATATAGCATTAGATCGTTAAATATTCGGGGGATTCAACAACTGTTTATATCATAGGGATTATACTACCACTTTTATCTATTTTAAATCACACGAGAATTTGGCAATCCAATAATCTTGATAATGCATGAGGATCGTTACTTTTTGCTATATGTATGTATGTATGTATGTATAAATGGAGCCTCATTCTTTTATCGGAATATATGCATGGCCTAATCATAATGAAGGTTGTTGGACGATTACGTCCTGTAATTTACTTTCCTCACCAATAACCGAAGAATATTGATACGTATATATATATATATATATATATATATATATATATGTATGTATGTATTTATAGCTGATGCTTTCTATAGATGCCTTGTTAGTTAGTGTCTAATTTGGAGGGTTTTATTAAGTTAAATAAGGTTATATGGTTCCATTCCATTATAGGAAATTAAAACATGCAACACGATGCATGCCCGCATGGGAGCAAGAGGAGCACGTGTGAGTTGTTACCAATGACCATAAAAACATAAATCCTATGTTGCATGTGAACATGCAATACGATTCATGCCTCAGGGGAACAAAACAGCTTATTTTTAACTTTAAAAACACAGAAAAATTAATCAAGAGATAATATTAAGACATCGTAACTTAGCTTTGAGGTTGAATCATTTATTCTAAATGTTAATGATGTAATGGTGAAAAAAAGAGAGAGAAGTTAAACAATGAATCTATTTGGTTCATTTATCTTTTTTCCATCATTTCAGTATCTTCTTCACATTTATTTAAATCTTATATTTGATAAGAATAAGATATTAAAAAAATGAAATTGTAATTACACACATACCCCTTTTCTAAAATTAAATACCCAATAAATCTTTATAAAGTTAATTTATCAATCTTTTATTTTATTTATTTTCATAAAAATAACAATTAAGATAACCTTTTTTAACACATGAAACATATATTTTTAAATCTTTTCTTTTAAAAGTATGTAAATTTTTATTTTCTAGTTTTCATACTCTAATAATTATTTTTATCATAATTATGAAACAAAAATAAATTTAATACAAATAAGATAATTTTCTAAATACCAGATTTAAAATGGCTATATAATAAATATAAAACAAATATAGATAAAATACATGCAAAAAAAAAAAAAAGTCAATCCCAATAGATCTTATATCAATAACAGTTACAAAAATTTTGTCATATTTTACCTTAAATGGATTTGATCTCATCAGACATCCAAAGGCTAATCTTGTACTATGATTGTCAAAATTGCATTTATACTGTTCATTTGAATGCAGAGAATTGATGGAATTGTATAAAATCATAAAATTGTATATTAAAATTCATAATTTTACCAAAAAATTTACACATAAATAATTTTACATCCATTTTAACTAATGAAAACATTATAACACTATAAACTCATTGAATCGTATTGTTGACTCGTGATTTTAACAACTATGATTGTATTCTTGAGAGCTGTTTTATTGAATTTGAAAACGTTAGTAATTAGTTAAGGACCTTTTTAATAAGTAAAAAAAAAAGACTTATAAACTTATTATTACTACTACTATTATGATTATTTTTATTGAATGTACCATACCAGTGTTGGAAAAGGAGGTTTTTTGATGTTATTTTCCAATCTACTATAAATATATGATTCGGAATACTAGTTAAAAACCTAAAAAACTTTTAATCTTTTCAATACTCATCATGAAATTGACAAATTAAAAGGTATATGTGGCACCCATTATCATTTTGTTATCTCCTAACGAGAATTGTAGTTATTATTAGAACTTCAAGGAGGTAAAAACACAAGGAATACTTATACTAAGAGGTTTATCCTGTTTAGTACCAAAACTTTCATATTTTTATAATTTATTGTCTAGGCATGTTCTAAATTGTTCCGATCCCAAAATACAGGCATTTGTTGTACCTTTATCTGGAGCCTTCAAGCAATAGAAAACTGTCAATTCCTTCCATCTATGGAATCAGCTAGAATCAATGGATTTAGGCACTAACCAGAAATAATTCTATTGCTTTTTTTATGGTTGTATGGGGAAGTCATCATCTAGCTATAATTATTCCAGAATAAAGTGGGAGTATTAATCTGTACATTGCTTGAAAATAGAAGTCAGACCTTCGAATGTCAACATGATCGATAGTTTCTGAATAATCAAATTCTTATGAAATATTCATATTGAACAGCTAAGAAAATTTTCACTTATGCTCTCTATACATGTAACAACGTTTAATGAGGTGCTTTTGTCAACTAAAATTGTTAATTTCCGTAATGAGAATATAACTCCAGAAAACTCGAAATGTGATAGTAAAATAAAATCGACTAATTCTTTTATGTTGGTACATAGTTTAACTTGGATATTTTAAATACCAAAAGGAAAAATAAACTAAAATCGCAACTTTATCATAATGTCAACTTGAATAGCTTTTATATTAAGGATAATATATTATATATATATATATATATATATATATTCTTTGGTACACAGTATAACTTGGATGTTTCAAATACCAAAAAGAAAAGTAAACTAAAATTGCAACTTTATCATAATGTCAACATAAATAGCTTTTGGAACAATTTCTCACTTTTGCTGATTTATTTGTCAACTAATTTGTTACCAAAACAAGCATACACCTGGGAAAACTCGAGATAACAATAATGAGAAAAGGGTAATTCCTTGACTAATAGAATGTTTTCTCCTGGAAAACAACCTACAACTTCATCAAAATGTCAATGTAAAATAGTTTTTAGTAGGAATAATCATATATTCCTTTTTGAAGCATTTCCCCTTTGTTTTAATTATATACGTTTTAATACCCTTTTGTTAATTCATAACTCATTGTTTCCACAAAAAGATGAACATACCTCCAAATATATATTAAACAACATGATGACGATGATAATTATGATAATAACATTTCACTGATAAGTGCTTGAGAATAACCACCCCCACAACCCAATAAAAGAGAAAAATTAAATAAAAAAAAAAAACCCCTCATATAAGACAATTATTAATTATTTTTCTGTATAAACACGCTAACAATTATTATTAAGATTTTAAAGCCAAGCATTGGAACCTGCCGTGATCTACTGGACTCTGCATGGTGGCATAGGTTCTATAATGAGTGTTAATTTGATATCACTTATTAGGTTTTAGTTTTAAATTTTCAAAAATAGAATTAAATTTGATCAATACAATGGAAATCTAACTAAGTTGGCCCAAGTTACAACTATTATTTTTTTGTCAGTACTCACTCAAACTGTTAAATCTATCTCAAATTTTTAGCTTAAGTAATTAATTATGGTTCATGTTTATTGGACTATATTATTATTTTGCATTTTAATTTAAATTCATTATGTTTGTGTTTACGAAAATCAAACCTTAAAAGTGATTATGACTTATAATTTAAATATCATGATTTTGAATATGAGTAGTTCTTAATATGTTAGCTTTAAACAAAACAAGGTTAAAAAAAAATAACATGTATATTACACGTTGAATCCTTTCTCTTTAAATTGGGTTTAGAGAGTTATAGAATAGGTTGTAATTACAAAACTCTGAAAACTATACATAAATAACGGGATACAAGCGTAAAAGCTGTAATCCCATTCTTCCATGGTCATTTACTCTATAAGATCATACACCGTTCGAAAGGAAATTTAAAAAAAAAAAAAGTAAATCAAACTTTCCTTCTACGCAATTTGTAATAAATAAGACACTTGTCATCACAATAATAACAATACTAATGAATGGTTAACGATGGTACACTAGGTGTATGTATTTATGTTATGTGTTGGACTTTAGAACCTCTATGATCTTTATATATGACCACATCGATTTAGATTCCGAAACATTACAAAGTAGGTTTGCATTATGAAATTTTGAACTTACACTCACGTATTAGTGAACATAATATGACTATTTTACCCGCACCATGCGAGACTTGTTCAAAACATGTATCTTATGTACTACAAATTCTATGTTTTGAGGTACTACTATATCCATCGTTGTTACAAATAGGTAGTAATATACAAATCATATAGAATATCCTTAATAATTCTAAATCAATATATGTTTCTAATATCTAAATATGTAAGTACTTAAAGCCACAATTAACCATCTNCAATATATGTTTCTAATATCTAAATATGTAAGTACTTAAAGCCACAATTAACCATCTAATCAATGGTGAAAAAATAGCTATGTTAACGGTTTACTCTTTTAAAGATCAATAAATAAAACTTCATACACAATATTAATGAACTTTACTCAATGTTGCACACATATATTGTGAATATTAAAAATTTGGATAAATGTCATAATGGTAGCCAAAGTTTGATAAATATAACATTTACTACTTATACTTCGAAAAGATCAATATAAGTGAACATTCCAACCACCTTAAAAATGGATCGTTAGACACATTGATAGCTATGGGTCAATTCCTAATTTATGCTTATATTCATGTCAATAAACAAACTTCAGAGAGTTAATTTAAGTAGTGAAAATGATCACAAAAACTTCAATTAAGTAACAAATTAATCTTTTCAAAGTATAAATAGTAAACTGTACGTTTTAGCAAAATTTAAATATCATTTGTAACATTAAAACCCTAATGATATATTGTTCAAAGTGCTATCTTTTTCCTTTTAAAGGATAAGGTATATACAGTTAATATTGTCATATCATAAGGATCGTTCGATCCACAGGATGCAGGTTTCTAAAGTATAATATAGGATAAGTTTTGGTTCCAAATATTGAAATTTTAGGTGAGTTAACAGGATAGAATATAAAGTAACGTGTACATCGTATCATCCCCTACAGTACTCTGGATACAAAACTGCACGATTCATGCACATCTTAAGAACTTATGTGAATCTACAAGATAAAATATAGAGTAGGATACATATCCTATCGCTCCCTATAGTATCCTATGGATAGAAAACAGCAGGATTCATGCACATCTTATACAACATTATGTCAACATAAATAATTTCTATATCAAGGGTTATATTATATATTCTGAGTTGATGAATGAATTTAGTTCCAGCAGTCGACGTGTGGAAACTTTAATTGATCATATGGGAAGTACATCTGGGATGAATTGGAAATTCTTCATATAATCTCTTTAATGTCAGCTTGGTTTCTATAAATAAGTGATTGTGTGTGTGTGGTTCTGATGAAGTTGTTGTTGTTCATCAATGTCGAGCATCTTCTAGGGTTTCTCCTAAACTAATAATGAAGTTAATGAGGCATGTGATATTTATATCATTTTCAATAAAAAAAAAAAAAAAAGTCAAGACCCGACAAGGATTTCTTAATTGGATTTACACCGCCCCCTTTGCCGTGAACGTGCAACAATTGTAAAATGCCAAAGTCACGTGGATTAAAACCTTGTTTAGTATCAGATAGCTATTAATCTTGCTTTGAAGATGCAATTATTATATAAGAAAATGATTGCATTTTCTTTGGAGAAGAAGAAGCCTATTGGTGAATAGGTAGTGGCCACAAAGTAGGAGCACTTTTTGAAGGGTAATAAAACTTATTTTTCTTGCAATTGGGATCAATAATTTGTTAGTTTTTATGTAACAAAGGACGAAACAGCCAAAACATAAACTATAAACGTTAAAAATATGAAAGCTCTCCCTAACGTGTCATCGTTCTCGATATAAGAATGGGTTTGGTAGTATATACATTATGTAGATGGATCCGGAGCATGCAAATATTATGAAAGTTTTTAATGATGGAGGGTTTTTTTTACAAAAACCTATAAATAATTACTATTGAGTATTTAGATATCACCAACACTTTTCTACTATTTATTAATATATATTTTGTATCAATCAACCGTTTTTCTTTCTTTCTTTTTTTTTTTTGGATTCTTGAAGGTTAAAAGAAAGTATATATTTATTTGGCATTTTAAGTAGGTAGCTTAAGGATATTCGATGGATATATCCTCTCTTTTTTTTCTTTTATTTAAAAAAAAAAATACAAAACTGAAGTGGCAGATTGTGAATGCATCAGATATTCTGCCTCTAGTCTATGCTAAAGTGTTGCACCTCATGACCTTGAAATTAGAGCGTCATAATAGTGCATGTATATGGAGATTGATGTCCTTCTGGCAAGTCATTTATAATTAAGTTCATAAACCCCTCGTAATTTCTCTAATATATTTTTTTTTTTACTCTCTCTCCCCACTGTCCAGAAACATTAGTTTAAAAGTAATATGTAACTCACTTCCCCAAGCTAAATCCCGACGGTCCATCTTAATAGGCTTTTGTTTGTTATTAAACACATTAAAAAAAAAAAAAAAAAAAAAAAAACTAAAAGTAGATGTACTTGTAATAGAAACCAATCTACATGATTTTCAAAAGAAACAGCAACAGAAATAGAGAAGTAATTAGGATCGACCACAATAATCCGATAAGACAAGCTCCCATTGTACTTGGAAAGGTTCTTAGAGAACTTTTAAAACTCTATGGGTATGGATTGTGTTTTTGGAAAATTCTAACATCTCGCGGGAGATCTAAACCTGATAAGCACTCTAATCTTTGCACACTTAATATTTCAAATTATTGTATTTATTTAAGTTATAAATAGTTAATCACTTAATAGTTTGTAAGGTTTAAGATGATTTACTTTCTTGGGTGTGTAAATTATTTAGCTTTGAAGAATATTCATTTTTGGATATAAATATGAATTTCCAAGTATATCAATAAAATTGCATTAGCTTGCTGAGTCAGTTCACGGAAGTTTCTACTCCAGACTCTTGGGTGAGTACGGAGCATGTTTCTAAAAACCCTCAATAGAGTTGCACGTTTTGTCTTAATACCTTGAGTGGTAAGGGAAGGAAAAGAGAGAGAAAAAAAGGAAAAAGGAAAAAAGAAGCAGACCGTTTAGGTTGTATCGGTTCCAAGTAATAAATGCTATCATTTGCAGTATTCATCATGAAGCAAAGACTGAAGGAATAAGAGTGAATGAAAGTTCGACTCTTAGTAATTTCTAGAGACCCCAGATAATAGGAGACATGATATGAAATTATCGATACAACATTATGTAATATATTTTTGTTTCCTCCACAACGAAATTAAAATAATATCAAAGAATAAGAATGAAATTCCGAATTGTTCTGGAAAATGATTAGATGCACCCATAGAGGCGAGTGTATTTATTAGAATTAAACATGCATATGTTTCATAAACATCTTATACATTTAAGCTTGGCCGAAGGCAGTGATTACAATACAATGGCTCTAATTGTCAGACAGAAAGAGTAAGACTTTTTACCCGAAAAAGAACGTTTCTTGTGACTTCATCAAATGTGTCTATCCGTATCTAAACCAATCACATACCATCATATCAGATAAAATTTTAATGCAAGAATAATCAACTTATAACAAGAGACATGCACATACATCAGCTAACAGAAGAGAGACTCCCTAGTCCCTAGTTGGCCGTTGACATGATTCAGGGACAGATGAACTAATTGCCTCACTTATGTTCAAGTAACACAGCAAAATTGGACATCATCATCATCATGATAGATTCATGGAAATTCATCTGGGAATAACAGTATATGGAACGCACTTTGCTAGAGGGAAAAGCAGGAAGCGAATTTTAAAAAAGAAAAATGAGCGGAAATATGTCAGGAACCTAATGCTCTTGAAAAAAGAATCCAGAATGTTTGATTAAGGTCAAGGATTCAAGATAACTGCAGCTATTTTAACGTCTTTTCACTACAGCAAATTCATATGAGAAATCCGAAGAAGCTTGTAAATGAATGTGAGTTTATAACTATACTTCAAATAGAACACTCATCAGCACAAAATAAACTTGTGACAAAGTATACCTAAAGCTAAAAACCGCCAACGGTAACTATAGGAAAACGAGAGCATCTACTTCTTCAGAACTCAGATTTGATTATGCAAACCAACTCGTTGGGGACACCTCTATGCTCAGCTAGACAAGCAAACATACACCAAATGGTCAAAGCCAGATGCCTTTACCTCACATTTACACAATTTCAGCTTCAGCAAATCTATTGGCTGGAAGATAATTACAGGCAACAATTGCTGCATGCTAAGTCTAGTCCTATTCTAGAAAACACGACAAATAAGAGTCATCGGTAAAGTTCCTCAACATCTGGCACTGCAGCTGCCAATCAAATGACATTCCCTCCCCCTTCACATACTACAAACGAGTGACAAAAGGATTATAAGACAACATTAAGTAGTAAGGCGATTGGCAATATGTGAAGAAACCTTTTCTTATCCATTTTAAGGGGCAGCAACATGTGAAGAAAGTTGCCGGCCAAACTTCATGGGAACAGAAAAATCCCAATTATCACTGCTCATCTTCAACCATTTCATCTCCAAAACCCCGTTGGGCAAGTCTGTAGTAAAGTATACCCATAGTTGCCAAGCATGCCCTGCAGGATAAATTTGGTGATACAAATATAACTTGTAAAAAGAAGGCTACAGCTAATTAATGCATGGACAAAATAAAAATAAGAATTTACAAAAGATAGAAAAATCTCGTAGGTTTTATCTGGTTAGCGACGTTAGTGGCGAACCAAAAGCATCAGAGATTTCATGGCTTGACATGTAAGCAGCCTCCAGACACCACCAGTCATAGTTTAAAATAAAAGCAATTTCATGTATACAAACATCAATGTGAAAAGAAGAAAATTGTTTGAAATGGTGGCTTCAGAAAACTTAAAAACAATCATCGTGAAAGAGGAATTAATGTTCAGGTTGTGGATGTATTTGGTGAAAGATACTCAAGTTAGAAATTGAAATTCTCTTCAATAACAAGAGATTAGAGGAAAAAATGGAATATAAATACAACATGCAATTCTACTTGAAAGAAAAACAACAAAACCATAAAATTATTTTGATTAGTAAAACGATAACAGTCCCCAAGTCACATATCAAGAGACCAAATGAAAAAATTTTCCACCTTTCCACATATTTACTTTCTCATTTAGTGAATAATGAACCTCAACATGATGAGAAATTTCTTTTCTCAGCCTCTAGCAAGGTTTCCAAGCAGTCACTATGGGACTCTTTTTAAATGCTGAAATGGAAATCTGTTGACAAACAGAGACTAATTAAGACTGGACTACAGTAGCTATAATGACAGCCTTCCACAAAGTGGGGAAAGGTGCAGATATTTCCGTAAACCAGTGCCAGGGTTAAGTTAGAGCTTTCTTGGCACCCTGCATGCAGCCATATATCCACTTTTCAATGTTAATGCTATATTAAAATTGACTCCTGTTACCTGCTGCATTCACTTTTATCAAAAGTCCTGCAATGATAATTACCAGGAGCCAACCCATTTTTCGGGGAAAACTCCATAAGATCATGTGCAATCTCCTTGTCAATCAAAGCTAAGAAAAAGATATCTCATCTTATTCTTTCCTTAACTCCACTCCCTTTATTTTGATACTGCAAGGCACTTTCTCAAGAAGTAAACAAGAAAAGGATGCAGAAGTTACATGAGTGCGATGAACAAAAGAATCTTCCTTGGATCCATCTTGGAAGATTTTTGCTGCCGTGAGCGACCTTCTGAAACATCATCTGCATCTTTACGAGGTGGTGCAGTCACTGGTAAAGTAGGCAATGAATTTGACCAGAAAGGAAGCAATGCTCTCAGAAACTTGTGACGTAGTGGACCTGAAAAAAGGCTTCAGCTTCTTCTCTAATCAGAAATGCTAAAATCGAAACTACACAATACACAAGATAACATACTTTATATGTACAAATATAAGAAGAAGAAGAAGTAGGGTAATTCAAGTGGAAAATATTGACAGGATTGAATTAGAGAATAAGAGTGAAATAAAGTTTAAAAGGAGAAAAGTGTATTCTTGTGTTCTGTTGATTGAACACAAAACAGGTGGAGTAGAAGAGAATGAAAAATGTAAGGCAAAAGAGCTCAACTTCAAACTTTGGACATTATTCTTCGAGTTCTCTGGCAAAAAGACAAAGGAAAAATGTACAGACAAGTATAAAAGCAAGAAATAAGCTGCGTGTCCTCAAAAACCATAGACATTTTTCATTCCCTCCTTTTTGCTCCTACTCTTTTCACTCCTCAAAAATTTACTCTCAAATGAGTGCCCCAAATGAAAGAGAATTAGTTGTGGACTAAAATGGATTCCCAACAAGGGGAAAATTTAAAATTCTGCCCACTAAATCAGAAATTCTCTCCACTTTCACTCCATTGCAGAGCAACTTGTATGTTGCCAGGTTATCCATCCACTAAATACTCCTCGAGAACAATTGTTGGACACCAAGAAACAAAGTAGGCTTTAACTTGATTCTTTCAAATGCACAATAATATTTCTTCATCACTTAAAAATAAGTTTTTAAATGCACTGATACATTTTTATCACTCAATAATTGACAAGAGCCTGCTGGGAAAAGTGATTGGCATGGAAATTCAAGTGGTTCCAACTCACCTCTTCGGCTGTACTTCTTTCTGTTTCCATCTTCGTCATCAGCATAATATGACATATCAGAATTTTGCCGATCCACATGGAATGCACCCTTTCTTGTCGTAGCACCTGGCTGGGATTTTTAGACCACATGGAATACCACCCCGCATCATTTGTCAATGGACATGAAGAATCAATCATCCTGGATAACAGATTGGCATAAAATAAAGAGAGAGAAAGCCACTCACACCAACAGGGCCAGGGCTTTTCTTAAAGTTTCCTGCCGACCCTGGAACATCTATTTCCACAATATCTGAAACCGAGACTTTAGATGGTCCTGAACCATCAGCAGCATCAATTCCATACTTCAGCCCTGATGAGGAGGTACCATTATGTTCTCCACCACCACCACCAATAAGAGATGAATCAGGGCCATGGGCAGGAGAACCATGAATCTCAGTCAGTGCAACTGGATGATTCCCAAATACATTCTTTTCCATACCACTCTGCCAAAAATGTTCCGAGATATGCATCAAAATTAAAGATACTGAAACACACCAAAAATTTAGGATCTACTCAGTTCTCCAGATAAATGCATAAGAATTGGATGTAAATCTATCCTTCCTAAGAAAAGAGAAAATAAGAACCATATACACGATGCATGTTCTGCACCATATAAGAATTGGAGAACTAGATATAGTCGGAAAAAAAAATGAATAAACATCATGTAAAGTAATAAAGCAACTAGCCTGTCCTCGTATAGACTAGAACAGAAGAATAAAGGAACATAGCAATGTTGCTTAACCCATCATGCAATTACAGGGACACTTACGCCAGCAAGAACATACTATATCATTTCACAAGATGGCAGTTTAATGACCAAAAACTAGACACAGAAATAATTCCACCAAATAAGGTGCAAGCCTATTTGTAACCATTTTGACACTAAGGGTTCATGTTCCAGCCTTGACAAGGAACTATGACCATTCAAATCTTTTTGCATCTCCATTCTTTATTTGCAACTCATACAAAAGGGTAGAAATTTAAAACTCTATCAGCAACACGATCAAATATTTCACGTTGCATAAGAAATAATTAAAATGGATAAATTTGCAGTCTAATAAACTATCCCTCAATATGCCCATTAAATTTTGCATTTTTGACAAACTTTTTCTATCCAGGGGCATACAGAAAATCGCTATCCATTTGTCAATAAAATGCATCTTAGAAATCTAGTTTCCTCGATCCTATAGAACCATGGATCTCAGCTGTTGGTTAACGTTAACCAGAGCTTAAGAAGTTTGTAGTAATGACCTGATGCAACTGAGATACAACAACTAAGATGCAATTTCATGAAAAGGGTCAGGATAGCAACAAAGGTAAAAATCTGATTTTCCATCAGAAGTTCATCAGCTTCAAAAAGATTTTTATATATCCAACTTTTTCTTGATTAAGTATCACTACGTTTCATGGACTAAAGACAGTGCAAGAAATATGAAAGAGATAAGCAAAAGAACCTGCAGAGAGGTAGAAAGAGCAAAGGTGACTTGAGCAAAATATTCTCGAAAAGCATCTTACAGGTAAAGTGGAGGCTAAATCTTAGTCACAGGGATTGGAAAGGGGGGAAAACAAAAGAATGAACAATGGGCTAAAGTATAGCAATGACAAGTGTGGTACTTGCACCATGTTTATTCTTCTTGTTCCAACTTTATTATACTTCTGACCATACCAGGAAGCCTCAAATTCCACTTATAAAAGGAATTTCAATTACTAGATTGAGGTATTTTGATAACACTGTCAGAAATTTGTGGCTATTGCCGTTATAATAATCATTTTCCACAATTGTTTTTCTCTTATTATGACATTTAATAGGAAATCTGAAATTTGTGGAGAACAAAAAAAAGATTGCAGCTATATTTTCACTTAACTAGGTCTATGAAAAGCACAGAGCTTACCTGCATAATAGCTTCCTTCAGTTGTGAATGAAGACAGGATCCCGAATCTTTTATACTCTTGGGAGGCCATATCTACAGGAATTAATAACATAGAAATGATTCAAAACATAAAGCTAAATTGGCACAAAATTCTCACAAAATCTCCATCTTCCAAGCACAAGCAATTGAAATCTCACCCAGAAGTAAGAGTTTGTATTGTTTGGACCAAAATGACTCTCATAAGTTACTAACTAAAACTCTTGAAAACACCCCAAAAACATAATCAACAAATATAAACAATAGATGATGAATTATCAAAAGAAACAATAAAATGATGAGGTGGAAATGTAAAAGATTAAAAGAAATGTCTTTATTTCTTTTAAGACGTGCATGTAGTTTCCAGGATTGTATAGAAAGAGAGCATGACTTCCACGTAAGGCTGTAAATGAGCTTAGCTTGGGTTGGCTCCGCTCGACTTGAGCTCAGTGCTCGAGCTCTAATTCAGGCTCATGAGCTTTCTTACTTAGGTATGTGAGCCAGCTTGTTTAGGTTCGTAAATAAACTTACAAATTTTATATATATTATAAATATTACAAATGTTATATATTATTAAAATTAAAAACTAATATCTATATAAGATATTATAAAATAATATATAATATATAATCTAATCCCCGTTTACTATTTATTTATATATTTTATAATTTTGCATGTTTAAACTCGTTAATAAGCTCAAGATTGACTTATTTTAGACTCGGCTCTACTCGAACTCAAGACAAAACTCGTTTATCTAAATGAGCTGAGTCTAAGAGTCAATTTCGAGCTCAAATAAAAAACTCGGCTTTAAATGAGCCAAGCTTAAGCCTTTAAAAGCTTGGCTTAGCTTGACTTGTTACAGCCCTACTATACCATGAGAGCACAATAACCATATGACCAGTGACAAATCCTCAAGATATGCAGCAGCAGATTTTGGAAGAATGGGCACTTTCCACATTTTGCACCTTGCATGGTTTTGCATTGGATAGACAAAAAAATCTGAAATCTTTAGTACCTATCTATGTAACGTCTTCTGTGATATCCAAAATTTTAATTATTTTTCATTTATTTAAATTTTTTTATGGGTAATTATATAAAGAAGTTATCTTGGAGACTACAAACATAATAAAACATGGATGCTGGGATTTGCACTGGCAATAGGGAAAGAATTAAGTTATTTAGCAATCACTGTGGAACAGATGTCAGAATTTATATTATCTAGAAGTTCATATTCTAAAGATGATTGTGCTTCCAAGGAAACAGGGAAACATGGTAACATCTAATGACACCAGACAAGCTACTGAGTTAAGTTTTGTAAACTCCGAAACACAAAGCCATTGTTAGTTCATTTCTTGCTTCCTTTACTTCACACCATGCATGAGAACTCATCTTTGCTCTTATAAAAACACAAGAACCATGCCATCACTGTCACTAAGCCAGGACCTTGCGCTTGCTTGTAAAGATGGTACTTTTTTTTTTTTTTTTTGTGGCTTTGGTTCATGGGGTGTGGTGTGGTGGTGGTGGTGGTTTGGGGTTGGGTTGGTTTAAATACGGTATTGAAATCTCTAATACCTCAAAAGATGTTTTTTTTTTTTTAATAATTATACCAAAGAGGTTTTCTTAGAGACTCATGGATGTTAGAATTCGCACAGGAATCAGGGAAAGAATTAAGGAAAATTATTTGGCAATCACTGTGGAATAAATGTCAGAACTTATATTAATCAAGAGCTGATATTCTAAAGATGCTTGTGCTTGTCAAGTAAATAGGGAAATATAGTGATACACAATGACACCAAACAACCTACTGAGTTGAGTGCCAAACTTTAGTAGTCAAGTCAAGTTTTACAATCTCCAAAATGCAAAAAGCCATTGTCAGTTGGTTTCTAGCTTGCTTTACTTCATATAATCTGGGGAAGTTTGCCCCAACCAAAAAAGAAAAAAAAAGACCAAAAAAAAAAGAAAAAAGACCAAAAAAAAAAACAACAAAAGAAAACAGAACAAGAAGAAGAAAAAGAAAAAGAAAAAAGAGGGGGGAAAAAATGGAAAAAAAGCCACCATCATCACTAGGTAAGGACCTAGCACTTGCTTGTAAATTTGACTATTTTTTTGTCCTCTTGACCATTGACAATGTTCAAGTTGCTTTTCATAAAGCATGTTTAGGTTTCCCGCAATGTCAAGAGTGTACACCACTTTAGAAAAACCATGTTCCACTCTACAACTTCACCTCATTTATAATACCAAACAGTGACCATTAGAAACAACACTATATTGTATAATAAAACTAACACAAGTACACCTTCAAGCATAAACCAAATCCTTCAGTTTGATAATTATATATACATATATACATTTGTACATATATATACGCACACATATACAAATATACACGTAACATGTTTCTGTGTGTAGAAGAAATCAACCATGTCAGACAAACGTAGTCCAGTAGTAAAATTCCAAACTTACCGATGTAGAGCATGCAGGACACACGTAGCCAGCAGGAGCAGTGTGTGGGGGAAAGCTTTTTATATGTAAGACGAGGCAATTTGTGTGTATAACATCTAAAATCAAGGGAAAAGATAAGAAAGGTTCATTGCTTAAAGAACAATATCAGAAGGCTACTTAATCACTAATGTCTTGTATAAATTGTAGTGAGAAGAAACAAGAACTGAGATGACATACGCAGGCAACCCAACCGAGTTGTCTGAGAACCAGAGCCCTCATCAAGCACAGCTTGACATTGACAGCAATTAGGAGGCCAATCATACTCTCCATCAATTACCCACTCAGAGTAAGTACGAACCTGCACATTAAAACATTTATTATAAGAATTCACTGAAGTGATTTCAACAATTTCAATGTTACAAGCCCGGATAGGGATAATGGATCTAATCAATGCACGAAGTATGTACAAGAGATAGTTTAGGGCCAATTAAAGGAGGACCCTCCATTTTTTTATTTTGAGGGCTCACTAGTGAGAACCCTCCTATCTCATTAACAAAAGATAAACATAAATATATAATGCAATGTTTCTAGTTTGCTTTGTTTCTCATAGGACCATTATCTATACAAGCTTTACAATACTAACTTTCCAAAACTAAAGACCTATAAAATATCTCTCCTCAGGATCCTAATAATATCAAAACAATATCATATAACATGCTAAATTGGAAATAAAATATTTTTCTTTCCAAATATTTGTAGCATTCAGTTCCAAAAAATGATCCAAGATATAGGTGTCTAGATATAAATAATAAGAAACTGAAATATCAAGTACATACCATGTCCTTGAATGTGATGTTAGTTTATCAATCAAGAATAGCAGAAGAGATTTGCAATAAGCACATTACATGTAATCAAATGGAGAAGCAGATGCTAGATATCATTTTCAACATCCTAAAAGCTCTGATTAGAAGTTCTGATTGAAAGAAATTATATATATATATATATATATAGACACATACATATGTATGTATACGAAATAACAATACACATCATGGAAGGTACCTCAAAAACCAAGTAAAAAGCCTATATAGGCCACTAAGATCGCTGTTCAATAAAATGGCATATACACAATTATACCTTCATGACAAGATTTCTAATCAGAAAAGGCCCTATGATGCATTAGACTTTAGTATATCTGCTGAAAAACCCTTCAAGTGAAAAATCAGGAGGGGGAAATTTTCCTTCTTTTGAGCTTGTGATGTGCATGGACTAGGGGTGAGTTGTTGTGCAGGGTGCATGTTCAATAGATTGCCAAATAAAAAAATAAAACATAAAAAATAGAAAAAGGGGAGGAAAAACAATCTGCAGAATTTTCAATAAATATTTGACAAGTTCTAATGCTCCATTATGACCAAAATTAATTGAATATCCTAACAACTTACAAGCCTATGAGCATCTATAAAAATGCATGAATTTAGGAATCAACTTCTATACAAAAATCTAATCTCTCTAAGTTGGATCACTTATACCAAATTCAACTAACATTAATCTCTTATTTTGACTGCATACAAATCAAAAGTAAAATGGCATGGTATTAGTAGACGATGGTTACTGGAGTTAGGTCCAATTTACTCTTGTTGAGAGTATGGCCCATAACTTTTCTTCTTTATCAACTATAGTCTACCTTTTTGTGTTTTGTACAATAGACTATACATTAACACTACCTTCTTTCAATGAATACTCAACTCATCCATATATACATACACATATGATGGTTACAATTCTACAAGATTACTCTGAAAGAAGAAACTTGTACATTGACTTCAAAGTTAAAAGGACCAAGTAATTCATATAACTAAAATGTAAAAGGTCTTTCTCTAGCTTCTGAAATAATATATTTTTCTAACATTATACATAATGATTCGTGAGCAATATTTGCATCAAACCCCAGTTATGAGCCAAAGAACCATGCCAGAATATTTATGCATAAATTTAGTAATGGGTGGAAAGAACACCTCCAATTTTTACCCAGTTTGTTCTTTGAAAACTGACAGGTGACCTCAACAGACCAAATCAACCTCTCAACTAAGCTACCCCTCTAGAAGTCTAATTATTATACAGAAGTATAGTTTCAACATGTCCCCTCATGTGCAGTTGGTGCAAACTCAAAACTTTGGCTCCCAATCCTAAATGAAGCATTTGGAATGTTCAGCTTTAGGAAATATTAAGGAAATAAGAATCAATGAGATTACAACTCCTTTTGGAGGATTGAGGGTTATCATGAAAAAATCTCAAATGTTCAAAACTACTCCTTAGTAGTTTTAACATTAGCTTTAGCATTTCAGTTAATTTCATGACACTCCTCCTTCGTTCCAAATGTATGTACTTTCATGTCTTTATATTCCCTTTATGCTTCTTAATGGTGAGCATTCCAAATGTCATTTGGAGCCATATGTAGCCTTAGTAGAGAAAGCAATGTCATTGAGAATCATATATTATGAACTCTAAATGGAAGACAGATAATGTGGGGAATATAGAAGGTGGAACTAAAGTTCTAAATTTTCCAACAATAGAGAATATCTTTTAAACATATAACCTAGTGTGTAAATTAAGTATGCTTCATACAAGTAAATAAGATTAAAAAGTTTATTTATTCAAGAAAAAAACATTATAAAAGTTTGGGACTTTTCTAATAATCTTGTATTATTCCAGAGAGAAGGTTTATATCATGATTACAAGTTTAGAAGAAGCCCTCTTTGAATTGCTTAATACACAAACCATTTACAAGCCCCTGTTCCAAATACTGGGGGCTCTCCAGTTCTGACAAGCTTGATGTTCACTAAGGCATATTCCTATGACCCACATCTAAAGAAACATTAACCCAAAGAAGAAAAGAGTTTCCTAGATGCCACAAAAACAAAACATGAAATTGTTATCTTCTCTCATCCCTAACCTCCATATCCTAATTCATCCTCCACCTACTTCTCATGTACAACCTCTCCGGTGAGCTGCATTGAGGAAATAATTGCTAGGGTGATCTTAGTAGGCAGAGTTTCAATAAGAACCCAAAGATGGGCATAATACAGAAGGATAAGTTCCCAGGAATGCAGAACAACATTAATTGTGGTAAATACTAAAAGTTGCATATCCTGATAAAGTTGCATAAAAAAAAATGCTGGCTAAATTGAGATTCCTTAACCTTATCAAGCCATCACGTTCCAAGATAGAAGAATGAATGTGAATCCAGCACCAGTTACCAAACTCGGAGCTTCTTTTATTTCTTCTTTTATACAATGCATGCCAGCTATGAATTGTATAGGTAGTTTTACGATCATTCTAATCCTTTCCTTTTTTTTTCATGTCTGAATACATGCATTTTCTCTGTGCTTCAAACAATTATGTTCATATAAAAAAATAAATTAATTAATTATATTAAAAAAAAAAAAAACTGTCTTGCTTATCTGAAGAATTACATGTGGAGTATAACATCCACTCTGTGACTATTAAGGAGGAGCAAGATCAAGCCAATCCAATGTTAAAAGCATCAACATCAACCACGAATTCCAACAGTCATTTGCAACATAAGCAACCCACACTTTCCTACATACTTGTCCAAAACTTATTTTCTAGTACTCAACGTTCTAGGTAGAATTCAAGTCAAGACAAGTAAAAATTGCTGAAGCAGCAGTAGGAAAAAGAATCCACAAACAAATAGCATTACCACACATATTTGATGCTCCGGAAAACATATGCATTCTCCACAAACAGGAACCTTGTGGACAAAGCAATATAGCTTAGTCGCCTGACAAAATCCAGTAGAACACAGGTATTAGCCTTCTGTAACAAGCGTTCCAAAAAGATATACAATAAACAGCAACAAGAACTTCATAAAAGCCTTATGCATCAATCAGACCTAATCCAATATATCCTTAAAACCTAATAAATCAGCATCAAGACAACATCTTGAATCTAGATTGCATTTAAATACTTTAGCTTTTCATTGTATTCCGTTCTTCAATTGATTAATAGACTTTCACAAAAACCAATTAACCAGCACTAAGTCCATGTCATTTAAAAACTCGATTCCTTCATGCTATACTGATTCTTCCATCCATTTATCAGCATAAAGACCATATCTTGAATCTCAATTACATTAACTTCACTTCCTCCCTCCATTCCAATTTTCAGTTCATTATCCGAACATTCTCAAATTCCACCTCATATTCATATGCTGTTTAAACTGTACTGAATTCACGACTCAGTAATTTAATTTACCTCAAATCTAAAACGAGACTAACAGATCGCATAAGAATTCCGAGATTAAATCTCGATCAGATCTAAGATATCATACGATCACTGCTCGTATCAAATTCACAATGCAAGAATAATTAGACAAAAGAACGTAAATTATATCAAGAAAATAAATTGCACGAGAGAGAGATAGAGAAGCACCTTGCGACATTTACAAACCACCATTGCAGAGACGAAGTAAGAATTGCGAATCGATTGAATCGAAGTTGAAATTGAATACACAAATTCAGGAATTAATCACGAACATATATGAATTAAAAGATGTTCTAGGGTTTAAGGTGAAGAAGTGATTGAGAGAGAGAGAGAGATCTGTAATGTTACATAGCTGGATGGCAGGTTACACTTGTGAGTGAATTGGTTTGAATCGGTTACGAGGACAGGGGAGACTCTGAAATTTGCAATTTTCGCCGATGGATTAGTATTTTTTGGAAGAATATGATCACGAGATCGGGCTTTCCGACTATCTGGCCGGATCTAAGTGAGCCCAAAAGTCATGGATGGGAACTAGGAAAGATAAAGGCTAATAATTGCGAATACACTACCTTAGCCATTAGTCATATCTTTATATCCAAATCTATAAAATGTTAAATTTGTACTCTTATGTGATTTTTCCTCTTAATTTTCCTTTCATTTTATATTTTTATTATTTTTAAGATGAAATAGTAAAATAGAATTTATTTTTAAAATATAAGTAATATTTGATTGTAAGGACCAGTCTAGATAAAAAACATCGAACAAAACAAGTATATGGAAGACTATACAATACGAATTTATTATATCATATTTAGTTTATACAGTACCAGATAAAAAATTTATATTGAAAAATTAATTATTTATATTATAAAATAAATAATTTTTTGTAATATTTAATAAAAATAATATTTATTAACTTAATATTATAACATAGAGATATGTTTTTAGGAATATAAAATATTTTTTTAATTTTATCCAGTGAATTTTCTTTATTTACTATGGTATAAATGAAATAAAATTTAGGTATTTTATCCAATTTATCAACTTAATTCTTGTTTGGTTATCAAGCAAATTTACAAATTAAATATGGGATAAATTTTTTTGTCTAGTCCAATCCAGTATTATGAAAATTATGCAACCAAATGCTACCGCAAAGTTTGAACCGTTAAAATATAACATTAGATATTGATTACACATAAAGTATATATACTTACAATTTAATAAAAAATTATTGGTTTTAACATTACTTAGATCAATAAAAAGCATAGCAAAGCATAAGAGGTTGTTCCTTATTTGATTTGCAAGTGTTGTTAGATGCATCTTTATTTCACAATGCATTGATATATCAACATGATAATGAAGGTATGACATAAATATTCGTGATACTCCATGCTATGTGAAATCTCATGTTTATTAAGGGAGAAAATTGATATTGGTTTATCATGTCAAGATGGTAAATATCTTCTTAATACTAATTAAAAGTTTTTGGATCGAGTTATTGAAAAATATCTATTAGTATTTATTAGTTTAGCTGTTCACTACTTTTGGTCTGAAATGTTACAAATTATATCATAGTTGACTAGTAAACGGTAAGTGAGTGATTTGAGAACCATTTTAACCCAATTAACCTAATTTACAGAAAAGGCTTAAAGAAGGCAAAGAGTATAATTAAGGTATACCTCTTATCATGCTTCCAATATGACCTATAGGTTAAAGATGATATGATTTAACTAAATCATACATAGAAATGGGAAAAAGAATTATGCCCAATTTTAAGGTCTTACAACAAAGACAGTATGTATTTAAGGTGGGGAGATTACAATACCTTATGTTAAATGAAGTCCTACATAGATAGTGAGAGAGAAATATCTCATTAACACTAATTGAAAACTTTTTGGCCAAGTTGTTCAAAAAGGCCTACTAATGTTTCTTAATTTAGTTATTTACTATTTTTTATCCAAAGCATTATAATATCTTATAAGTGTGAATTTACATATATTTATCGATGTGTTTTGTAATGATGTTTATACTTAGGCAAGTAAATCATTTATTTCAAGACTTTGAGGAGTTATTAGAGTAAAAAAATAAAAATCACCTTAGTTTTGAGAGGAATTACATATATTTTGAAGAACTAGTCAAAAATAGCAAACTCAAAAGCAAATTTCATAATCCTCTCATTAAAGAAATTTTTTGAATTTCTTAAAAAAATATTGCAAAAAGGAACATGCCTCAAGTATATGTCTAAATACATACCCATGTTCTTAGGGCATGGTCATGCCATGATAGTAAAAGACTTCTATATTTAAATTATTTTTATATAACCTTATAAATAGGAAATCAAATACTCATTTAAGAAAGAAAAGAAAAAAAAATGACATAAGAGAAGAAGAAAGGGAAACAAAAGGAAGACTACTATTCTTTAGGGTTTCCATTCTTCGTTTTATGATTTTGTTGCAAATTTATCTTTTCAATAAGATTGTTGCGTAAGTATATCTAAACCTATGAATCATTAGGTTGACATGCAAAAGTATGTATTTTGCTTATTATAATGAAATTCCCTACTTTTTATTAATTCAATTATATGTTATGGGTTGAATTATGTTATTATTTTTAAAGTCTCAAACTAATTACTCAATATTATATATTAAGGTTACAAGACCTGATGTGTAATTAGATTTACCACCACTAATGAGAATCTTCTATAATCTTAACAATAAATTATAAGAGTCTTCTGGATTTAATTATCTATAATATTAAAGTAAAAATCCCTTTTTTTATACCTATAACTAACTACTCTGTATGTTATAGTTTTAATTATTGAATACATGCACATAGTAGTTATGAAAAGAATTTAAATCCAACCCATAAACTTATCAAGTACCCCTTATTACTTACAAATATTTCTAACTATATACTTACCATTTTTTATCATACTTACTTCTGTAGTTACTATTGTTTTATTTATCTATTAGTTTAATTTCCCAATATTACTATAATTTGGAAATTCATTACACTTTTTATTTAATCTACATTTATTACTATAGTAAGAACTTTTTTTATGGAAAAATTTATTATAATTTTGATTTTATTAACATATATTATTGATGTTATTCTATATTATAGATTCTAAACTCTTTATATATATATATATATATTTTGCACATATAGTGCAAGTGCATCAACCGCTAATAATATTTGTAAATGAATTCATGTTCTTAATGCTATTTTAATTTACTTTATTATAGAAGCGATTTGGATAAAGTGTAGTTAAGGTTAAAAGTTAATAAGTGAAGCAATTCCTATTAACTCACTAATTGAATTCTTCTGGATAATAAGAATAGGGATAAAATTAGAAATCTTTTGAATTATTGCATGTTAATTCCTTAATGAAGTAGAGTCTAGATATCCATATGGTTAGTTAAGGTTTCTTGATTTATTAATTAGTAGTTATACAATTTTATTTCTCGTAGTTGTTAGAAATTAATTGTTTCCTTTCATAATTGAATTTTAATATTTCTTCAAAAGTAGAGTAGTAGAACAGGAGTGAGTATTGTATACAATTCTTAGAGGATCGATAACCAAGTCTTTGATAATCTACTATATTATGACTTGATAGGTGCACTTGCTGTCTGGTCAAGTTTATGGCACCATTATCAAATACTATATTGTAGATATTGGGAAAACCCTTTAACTTATTATTCTAATGATTATTCTTTGTCTATTCATTCCTTTTGTGCTTTTTATTCAAATTGTTTCTGTTGCCCTTATTTTCTTTTTGTGAGTTGAACTAAGAGTAAGATGGGTAGATGAAATTAAGGATTCGATTTGGTGATCGGCTGTGTCAATGTTAGAAGGACCCTCGATAGTGCCAAACAACACAGAAATATATCCTATACTTATGGGATCAAAGCAAACTTGAAAGCTAGAGAAGTATCATATCTGTAATTTTGTCTAGGCCTTTCAATTGTCTTTCATTTCATAAAAAAAAAAAAAAAAAGTATTCCACTTGCATTATTTTTCTAATTTAGTAGCTTGGAAATTTCTCCCATACTTAAATTTACTTTACTTGCTTGTTTTGATCATTGGAATGTAAGTTTTTTTTTTTCAGGTTAAAGGGATTCCTTTAAACTCTTGAGCTTTTAATGATTTTACTTTATTCTTTGTAAAAAATCAGGTATGTGTTCTCACTTTTCTTTGTTTTTATTTTTTTTACCACATATGCATGCTTATTGTTATTTGTTCTTCTTTTCGCTCATACTTAGGTTTTGTAGTTAAAAAGAAAGATTTACTTGGAAAATTATGGATGTGTATTCTTTATTTTGATTGAGTATCCATAGACACAAGTAGCAAATTATTTTCTAAGAGATGGTCTTATGACCATAAAACCTAACATAGCACTTATTTCTGAGTTTTCATAGTCTTAATTTTTTTTTTTTTTTAATTCCACACTCTTTAGGTGCTCCTTCATGTTTTTCTAGAATGTAAGCTTACTAATTTGCTAATTCATTGATTTACTAACTGATTTAACTAACTTGCTAATTCATTAATTTACTAATTACTTGAACTCACGTTGTTTTGATAGCAAGATTATAAAACTAGAAACTAATGGATTATTTCTTTTGGGATTTTTCTATGGTAACGCTAAAAATACAGCGTTACTGTAATACTGACCAAACTAACCTACTATAAAAGATTAGTAGGTTACCTTCTCTCTCCCCTTTTCTCATTTAATTAATTATTCATAAAAACTATTGATTTGTTGTTAAGGCAACAAGTTAGCCTGTTTTAATAGAATAAACAGTGTTTATTAAATTTTACTAAATTAATGGTAACTCATTTTTACTAGTGTTATTGCAGAAATCCCTTTGTTTTGGTTCCATATTTGGTTGAATTTGATTAGTTTCTAAGTGTGCTTCATTTAATACTATGTATTAAGTTTTAATTAACTCTCCAAACCTATGTGTTGTTTTGTTATATTACAAATTAAGTGTGAAGGAGATATCTATGGGATATGAACTTGTCTCTTTTTTATTTTTAGAAAGCATGCTAAGAGAAAGGAGAGAAAGAAGGATTTGCAAAATACACTTTTAAGAGAATCTCAATTTGCTGACTTTTGCACTTTTCTCAATTTGCCACCTTGATTTATTTTGCAGTTAGCAAAGTATGGTTCCTAATAGTTTTATGCTACTTTTTAATGAATTTTTATTGATTGCAGGTATAGTGGCTTTAATTCTAAGTTCTCGTTTTTTGTTTTATTACTTTTTTTTATGTGTTTTTCTTTTGTTTTGCAAAGTTGTGAATTTAATTTCAAAGAAGAAATCTTATGGCATGGCAACTTGAAAATTCAGTGTCCAAACTTAAACCAAGAAATTCTTAATTCTTTTTTATTGTTCTTTTTCCTTTATGATTATATTGTGCTTCAATGATGTACATTGGGGACAACTTTCTTTTTTATTATATCGTGCTTCAATGATATACATTAAGGACAGTGTATAATCTAAGTTTAGAGGGGGAGAATAGAAGATACTAAATTATACATGTTAATGAATATACTCTAATTAAGTATTGTACACTTATGCTTTTTAGTTTTTGTTAAGAATAACTTAAGAAATTTACATCCTGCTATATATAAACAAATAAATTTTGTTTTTAGAAATTAACTGATAATTCTCTATGACCTTAATCCACTTTGCCAAATTTGAGTAATTAAATCTTATTGTTCAGAGTTCTCTATTACTTAAGCTTAAATTTAGACCTGGGATTTAGATAGATATTAACGGGTTAAGGACCGGCTATCTGTATTTTTAAGCTTAATTTGATAGGATAGTTATCTATTTATGTTGTTTTTTAATTTTTTAGTTTAGACAAACAAACGAGACTTGTCATTTGAGAGTCTCCTGAAAAATCAAAACAGCTGGAGGCAAATAAAATAAAATAAAATACAAGTTAGTAAGAATTAACCTTGATTCTGTAGAAGAGTAAAGTTCTTTCTCACTGCTAACTTGAGGAAGTTAGTTAAGGTTGGTCAAAATTGTTCTTAATCCATTAGAAGAGTAAAGTTATTTCCTACTAACAAAAAAGGGTATGGATTAGCCTTGACTCATCGAAAGAGTCAAGTTCTTTCCCGCTATCAACAAAGTCGTGCTTAATTAAAAGGATTTAATTGAATTGAAAAAAACTTCTAACAAAAATCTATGTTAAGGAGATGATCGAGAGATGAATTAATGTAATATGCATCTAGTTTGAGTTTAAGTTTTCGTAATAAAAATAGTATAGGGAAGATGTCTCTTCTGTTTATTAATGTTTGTCTTGATTTTTAATTTTGTTTTTGTTTAAGTACAAGGCTAATGTTAGATTATTTGGATTGATTATCAAAATTTAGTAGTTCTTCAATGTTGATATCTAAGTGCTTCAAGGGCACCATTAATGAAAGAAGAAAGGGCGATCTTGAAAAAAAATGCAGAGCTCTTTGAATTGAGGATGCACATTTTCTAAACTAGGAGAAACAGTTAAACTTATCCTAATTTTGTTTTAATTGTTTTGGTTAAGGACAAGTAAAAGCTTAAATATAAGGGATTTGATTATACTCATTTAGCATGCATACATATGCACAAAATATATATAAGTATATATATTAGGATAGTTTTGCATGGTTTTATCCATTATTTGCGTTAATTATTAACATTTTGGAGCTTAATTGGTTATTATTTCATTTATAGGTGTTTTAGAAGCTTTCAATAAATTTTTAGGCAATTTTATGAAATTTTGAGGTCTTAAGGAAGAAGTGCATTAACCAAACTATTCAACGAAGTGAAGTTTAGACAAGAAATAGTGTCCATAAAGGAACACGTATAAGACTACAGACATGTTCCTTGGTTGTATAGCTTTTGCCCGAGAATTTCATCAAAAAATAAAAGTTGCACATGAAAGGGAAGAGTCCGCCTAAAGATTATGATCATAATCTAGGGCATGGACATGCTATTATATGCAAATCTCTTATTTTTGGAAAGATTTAAACTATGCTTCCGCATATCTTTAGAGCTAGATTTGGCAAGAAGAAATATTGAAGAGATATGCTGAAGAGAAATTAGAAGATACATTTTTAAGATTCCTTGTACTATAAATAGAATATAAGCCTTGTAAATTAAAAAGAAGAGAGAACACACATCTTGGGAAAGAGGGTTGTCACTTAACCCTCTCTCCCTTATGTTTCTTTTTTTCCTTATTTGTAGTGTAGTAACTTTTTTCTTTTTGGTTAATTCAATCTATGATTCTTTACTATTGAGGTCTAATTACACCATACTTTATTATCTTTGGATTAATATTAATCGATCTGTTAATTCAATGTTTAATATTCACTTTAGAGTTCGTAAGATCTTACTATGGATTACATAAGTGTAATTAGAGGAAATTGGAATAGTCTAAATGATTAGCTATTTTAATTTTTCCAAATTAAGTAGTATACTTAACAACTCTATGCTAGTTTTTGGGAAGGATCCTTAGTAACTACGGCCTAGCATTAGGTTAATTTGTTGCATGAGTTCGGTTATCTATATTAAGAACTCTTACGATCCAATAGCAAGGATGAGATTAAATATATCACAAATTCCAAAGAGGAAATTCAATATTTAAATAGTAGAGATTGTGCATTCTCAATAATTTTATTTGTGTTCTCTTTTATTTTCATGTTTTAGTAGTCCTTTTTATTTTATTGTTCCTTGATATTAAATTAAATTAGTTTAATTTAGATTCAATTTGATATTTTGCACTTAATTGTTTGAGTTAGATAATAGAAAAATAATGAGGGAGTATTGATATTTCAATAGTTAGTGCCTTGGGGATGGATACTTGAACTCGAAATCCGTTTTACTATAATATGACTTAACAAGTACACTTGCCTCCCTTTACCATCATTAATCATAATTTGATTATTAAGGTCCTAATCATATCGATACCTTAACCAGAACCATGACAAATACCATACTACCATTTTCGCACCACCACACCATCATTTCACCAATACCATATCACATTTCAATGGTATTATACTACCATTAACACATCACAACCTCATAAAACCCATTGGTTATGGTAATGGTTACAGTGCTAAGCTAGGAGCACAATGGTAGTATATTATGGTGGTGGTTGCAATTATATGATAGTAGTGTGAAGTTGTATGATAAATACAATTGTTTTATCTAAAGTGTCTACAACTTTTCCATGTTTCTAGAATATAAGTAGATGTCATTAATAAAATCACGACAAATTTATAAAGGTACTCGCAAAGATGCACAAAAACCATAAGTGCTTTTATGCATTTAAATGACATCACCAAGAATTCATTGTGTCTATATCATGTCCCAAAGGCATTCTTAAGTAGGTCTTCTAGTTTTATTTTCAACCGATAATACTTAGATGTCAATTTTATTAAGGAAACCCTTAAACCCCCTTAAACTAATCAAATAAGTCAATGATTATGAGCAAAGCATACATGTTTTTCACTATGACTTATTCTCTTTTTTGTGCCATCAAAAGTAATTCATTGCCACTAATGAACAATTATGGCATTACAACTTGAAATCAAATTTGAAACTGAACTATCTAAAAGCTATTAAAGGGCAAATGGGGGATTTAACCATCAGTCATAAGGCCACATTCCCCTTCTCATATCAATAGTTATGAAATAGCTAAAATATTAAATTTCTTATTCACATGAATGAAATCAGAAGAAACCCCATCTAAAGAAAAAATAAGTCCCTTAGCCTCTTGTACAAAAGGAACTAAAGTCCAATGATGAGCGTTGTGATTAGACTTGAAGGCATTATATAGAGTGAGGTAATCCATAACAAATTGAACCCTTCGTTTACTCAATTCTTTCACTAAATTGATAGCCAAAATAAGTGCTCAACACTCTATGGCTTCGTGATTCTTTGACAACACTACAACTGACCGTCCACTAACCAACCCAATAGCCTATACATAACCTCATATCATTGTCTTTCCTTTCAACAAACATAATCAGTGTTCCCAATAGTAAGACATGGGTCTGATAAAACCTTATCTAACAACTCCTCTAGTTGTTCATTCAACTCCTTTAACTCTATAGGTTTCATCTAATAAGAACTTTATAAAGTAATGTTACACCTATAACAACTTTAATATAAATTATAGCTCCCTATCTATGTGCATGTGTAGCAAGTCTCCTAGAAATATACATGGGACATCCTTTAAGTATAGTGATTGGAACACTTTTACTATCATTGCAACTATTATATCCTACGACTCCTTTCCCCATAATTCAACAAGCTAACTAGCCTTTGCTTTAATTTTATAACAAATGGATCTTCTCCTAGAATATTAAAATGTACCAACTAGTTGTAACAACTAACAATATATGGTGGAATGAAACCGTAAGAGTTAATCCATTTGAGGATTACACTAAAGGATTTCAATATGAACAATAAAATCTAATAATGAATCCTCTACAATCTAAATAGATTAATAAGAACACTAGATCAAATAGAATACTCAATAATTGTTAATGAAACTTGAGAGAGTTCTTGGATACAAGGGTAATAAGAGAGTGATAATGTCCCCATATGATTGCAAATGACGCTTGAAAATAAACACTATATGTCCAAGTCATATGATAGTAAATATATCAAAGTTCTTTAAATAAAATGTAATAAAACACATTACACTTATGCTTCAATTTGGGACCTATTCAAATGGAGAAACAAGCTCCTAAAGTCCACTTGCAGTCCTTTTTTTTACTAGGCCTATAGCAACTGTTAAGCCCCATTTTTGAAAAATTTTGTCCTTTCTAATCATTTCATTCATTAAAGACCCCTCTAATATGAACTACTCAACAAAAGGATTGAAAAATTGATTATTGTTTTCTTTAAAAAAATTTTGAGCCATCAAAAAATGAAAATGAAAATGAAAATGGGTTACGTCATTCAATTTTAAATTTCGAAACACTGGCTTTTAAAAACCAAAGTTTTGTGAGTTGAAGCTAAAAAAGGATACCAAATAAGTTTTTTTTCTAAAGGGTTGGAATTATTTCATACTTAACTAACTAAAAAGAAAGTGCATGAAAAAGATAAAATACATTTTTTAAGAAACTATTATATTAAATGGAGATTTCAAAAAAAGAAAAAGGAAAAAAAAATAAGCTAATAAAAATTAAAAAAAAACTTATATGATGGGTCATCTAGTAGGTGCCTATGTACTTACTATTTTGAATCAAGATTGCTAATGCTTGAACTTGATAAAGGGCTTATAGTGATCTACAAAAAGAAAATAATAAAGGTGCACAAGTGGGTTTTGATTTACGAGTAGGCTTGTTTAACTCACTTTTTAAACGGATTTGAGTCAAGGTTTTTTAGCTCTTTTAAAAAATGGATCAAATGAGCTTAGCCCATTTAACCTATAGACCAAAGTGAGTTAATTTGGGTCGAACTATTTAACACATTTACGCCTTTGGCTCACTAATTAACTTGTTTAACTCACATTTTAAATAGGTATTAGCTAAGGTTTTTTGTTTGTTTAAAAACCGGCTAAATGAGCCTCGTTTGTTTAACCTGCAAGGCAAAGTGGCCGAGCTAGATTAGCCCATTTAACCCACTTATACGCTCCTAAAAAATAAGCCAGGCTACGAGGGGTGTCAAGGCTACTTGGTGTTATTACTCCGATACCTATGTTTAAAAGCCGAGAAAGAATGTATAAAGAGTGAAGTATATGCGAATATGGAGATAGAAAGAGTCCAAGAGTGTTTACCATCACCCAAGTTGTCTTATTTATAGATGAGGGATTTAACTGCTTTAGGGAGGCAGTTTAACTATTAATCATGTAGTGAATTAATTATTTGGATCATGTCGTGATTTTAAAGGAGTAAGGTGGTTGACAATATTAAATGTAATAACAACAAACCGTTTACACCTTATGTCCTAATTTGAATATTCAAACATCTAACATAGGGTTTACCAACATGAGATTCAAAGGCCTTTTATAGTCTTAATTCCAACCTATTCCAAGCTCTTCTTATCCAGTCTGAGCTTAAACTGAAGATATGCATATGAGCTTGTTGTCTTTAGTCTTCTGGCTCTAATGAGGTGTTTTCCTTAAAGCTTTATACATAAACTCAAATCCAACTAACAAAAACAGGTTAGACTGCGATAAAAACAACTTACTCCAGCTCTTAAGGAGATTGTTTAAGCCTATTGAGCCCTTAGCTAAAATCTCTTGTCAACAGGTAGAATCGTGATTTTAATAATCATGGTAAAGAGGTTTGGTGGGTATTAACCGATGGTTTTTGAGTAATAAAGTGGTGGCAAGGTGTTTACAAGTAATGGGTGAAGTTGAAAATGGTGGAAGGTTAAAGTGGGGTTTAAAAGGTGGCCCTCATTGGTATGGAAAGTGCGGTTCAAAGTTTATAGCTTTTAGTTTTAGGTGGCTTCTAGCGATTTCGAGCAAAGATTGTCAATGGTTTTTATGAGATGGAATGGTAGTAGTATGATTCTAAATAAGGAAAGTCACTAAAATGATGGTGGAAGAGTATGGATGAATAGTGGAAGGTGACCGTCAAGAAGTGGGTTTTTAAACCAAAAGCTACATATTAGAGGTGTTTAGGATGAATTCAAGAGGAGTTGTGTTCCACTTCGTCTCTTAAAGCTTGTTACTTTTTCTAATGGAGGTTGGAGTGAAGAAGATAAGCTTTAAGTATTTTTAGATAGAAGTCGTAGGAAAGAAAATAAGCTCGAATTGGTGCCAAAAATTGATCAAATGGCTAATGAATGTAAAAATGGGTCACGATCAAGTTTACCAATTGATCCATTGCTTAATTTGTATCATAATTTGAATTTAAATGTAGTATTATGCTTGCTGATTAGGATTGCCGAAATTTCAAATTTTAAAATTAAACGGTTCATATGAATTTGCAAATCAATAGTTAAAAGTGAAAATCTTTACTATCAATGAGTTTAAATAATAGATTTACAAGGCAAAACAAGATTTAGGACAAGTCCTTCCAACTTCAATGACCTTACTTGGCTTATGGGACATAGATCGATTTATATTATTTTTCTTTTTTTTTTTTGTCTTTATTGTAATTTTTATTTTATTTTTTCAACTCTCTCTCTCTTTCTCTCTTTTCTATCATCTTTTTTTTTTGTTCTCTCTCTCCTCTTTTTTATTTTTATTCTTTATTCTTTTTTCTCTTTTTATTATTTTTTATTTATTTCATTATTTTTAAATTTAATCCAATTTTCTAATTTTTAGGTTTTTCTCTTTTTTTCATTTTTTATAATTTATTTCAAATTCTTTAATTTTTGTATGTATAACAAAAATAAGTTAAAGAAGACAAAAGTAAAGTATATACATATTATATTTCCTAAAGGCAAAGTAACCTAACTCCAAAGTAGCCCAGATAGCTGTCCCATTGTTGCCCTCATTAATTACTCTAACCCACAAATTTGCCAAGAGGCCTTTTTTTCTTAAATCGTTATCTAGTCACGATCTTTAATTCGATGATGCATCCTTTCTATTCGTTCAGCATTGTTAACCACTTTTGTATAACTTCTCAACTTAAAATTCCTTGCCTCATGTTTACTCTTGAAACTAGCCAATTTAATAATTTCTTCCTATTGTATTCAATATTATGCTTTAACTGCTCCACACTTTATTTTATATAACATAATGATCGATTATCTTTTGCTACAAATTATTAAGAAAAAACAGAAAAACCTCTTAAAGAAGGTAACCTTGAAAACCTCTAAAGTCACCTTCTATGTCATGAGCATTTTTTATGCCTTCCACCAATTCGTTGCAGCAATATTTAGCAGCCAAACCACATTAGACACTATCCTTTATTCAGAAACTTCATAGGTTGTAAACATCTTCTTTAACTCCTCAATTCTCTCATCAACTTCTAGTAGATTCGCTGATGTTGCAGCATAGGGTTTCACAAGTAGACAAGAAACCTACTAATCGAGCTATCAATCTTAGCCTTTCCACACCTCCATTTAATGATAGTCCTTGATGGCCTCTCTTATTTATGTCAACATCATCTCCACATTGTGTTGCATTACTTGACGACTATGTTGCATTTGTTGTTGTAAGGCTTTGATTGCTTCCTCTAGATTATTCATCAGGTTAATTAGTTAATTTGGATGAGGTCTGGCAGATAAAATAGAAGGCAGTAATAGTGGCAACAAAGGATTTTCAAGGGTAGATTCATTATAATTCTCAGCAGCAGAATGAAGTTTTCTTCTCCAAGTTAAGTAAAAAGAAGTAAGGTGAACATACATTTACAATACTAGACACGACTTTATAATTTAAATGCAATGATAAAATATATCAAATACATCAAGTTTATTTAATAATATTAGGTATGTCCATTACAAAAATAATATAGGAACCAAACCCATGAGCCATTTTTGAAAATATTTGACTTGTATATGCTCCTAAGAGTTATTTTAAAAATATGAACTCATACGTTCCCATGAGTTTGTGAAATTCCTAGAGTCTCATGTATATTAAAGATTAAAAGTTTGCTGGCGAATCTACATTTTCAGCACGAGTAAACAAGTAACAATAGATGGTTTACGAAAAGGGGAGATGTCTTTAAAGAATGTAGAAGTAAGGGTCCAACTAGAGTGGTCACATGCATACTATGTAAATAACGTACTACATGTGATTTGAAAGAAGTAAAGTGAGACTGTCACTTAAAGAGATGATTAGGTGAGAATAAAGCAGGGAGGAGGAACAGGCAATCTCAATGTCTCAAATGTACAAGTGACAGATAAGATAACCTTAAGGGACCTTAGACGTTCACCTTGTAACTTGAGCAAATAAGATCAATTATTTACCTGAATGTTATTTGATCTTAAAGAACGAAGTTTTTATAGTAGAATACTGTTTCTTCGATTTGTCTAAGAGTTCTAAATAATGAGAAAATGTTGGGTACTTATAGGCTCTTGGATATAATAGCATTCATCGAATCATCTAGGTGATCAATGAATGAGATGAAGTTTGCTTGGTTCATGGTTATCTAGAATGAGCTCACTAATGGGCTTAAGACTAGTAACCTTCCTTATAAGTACATGAGCATGCCTAAGAAAGGTTGGAGACAAACGGACCGATCAAATGATCCTTGTTTTGAGCCTACTAAGTCAAATCTCCTTAAATCATCTCAATATAGACTGGACTCCTTAAGCCCTATCACCTAGCCCAAGAACTCAAGCCTAAATAAATAATGGGCTTATCCCAATAACTAATATAATAATTTTCAACTCTCTATATTTTACCTTCGACCAAAAGTTCCTTTGACACATTCAAGGGGGTTTTGGGCATTGCTATAAGTTATTTTTTCAACTGTTATATAGACACACTAAATGTTGATTTTGCTTGCTTGATCACTTCCAATATCTATAGAATTGAGGCTTCTTTTGGATCACTAGCGAGTTGAGCATGACATGTTGATATCCATTTTACTGCTACAGAACATATATTTCAATTTGCTTTTGTATTGCACTATTGACTTAATGCTCCCATAACATTGATTCGCCAAATAATGTGTATGTGGTGACTCTTCTAAGTATTTCTTCCTTATTTTATGATCATTAGCAGAAAAAATAAAATCATCAAAGTATTCACAAGAAAACTAGAACTTTCATAACATCCCATCTAGCCTGTTATGTGCATTTATGTGTGTACATATCTCATTCATACCAATAAATGGGGCAGTGTTGTCGTAAAGTGAAGCGAAGCGAAGCTACGAAGCATTGTGAAATGAAATGATAGCATCTGCCCCCTTGCAAAGATTGTAAAAGTTATGTTGCACTACATAGAGACAACGTGGGGATGCGGTGGCAACGCTCCCGCGGTACAGTATGGTTTTTTTTTTTTAAGGGCACATATTAATAAATTAATTATATATATAATATATGTTGATGACAAGAACTAGCCTAGTTAGCAATGGACGGGCATTGGAATCTAAAAAATCTTGAATTTAATACTTGCATGTGTGAATCTATTTTTTTTTTTTCAAAACACACCACCATTATCTTCTTTTTTGTACAATATATCTTCAGTAACCAAATAGATTTTATTTTTCCATATTTGCTCCAAATCTTCTCTTCATTCTCCAAATCCTCCTTAATTGATTAAAATATGTTATATCTTTAATGCTTTTGTCAAATCTTCTTCCATAACTAAATATTACTAGCAATATCTCATTTTAAATCCTGGCTTCAATCTAATGATATCATCAAAGTGTATCAAAATACCAAATCTAGATTTTTAATCTTTATCCTTTTGCCTCCATCACTTCTATATATATCAGGTCATCAACTTCTTTCGTTGTATCACATTTTTTTCATCAATTTCTTTCTTTTCGATTCTTTCATTATTCTACTTCAGTCTTACATAAGTAGCACACAGCATTACTTCATTTGGATTCTTGTCCATGCTTACATAGGTAATACTTTGATCACATTTTCAACTCTCTCTCTCTCTCTTTTTCTTGGTTGAATCTACATGAATTCTTGATGACTTGGTAAATGCAACTCTACATGTCTATTGGCCTAAGCTTCAACTATATTCAAGATTTACACTTCTTTTCATGTAAGCACTCAACGTAATTTGCTGAACATCTCCATTGAATAATAATGGAATATTGTATATATTTTTTTCTTTTTTTTTTTGACGAATTATTTTACTATAATTGCTAGACTTTTCTTGTTGCATTACTTTACATGTGCAATTCTTGAACCTGGTTTGAAGTATGACTCTTATCTAGTGTGTTGTCACTAACTCTATTTCTTATTTCTTCAATTTTATTCTTAGTCAACAAATCGGTATGAAAAGGATGCACATGCAGATCTCGATCATCATAGTCTTATCTTAAGTCTTTTCCACAAGCAACCGGTTGATCAAAGATTCAATTTCTTTATTCCTTTTTATTGTTCTCATGCGTACATATTTGTTTCCCTTCTTAATCCTCATATACGCTACATTGAATTGAGGTCAATAGCATAATTCCTTAGACAATTAACATGCTAAGGAATTTATTTATTTAAACCTCATGGTTCTTGCCCTTTTTGCAAATTTGATTTGTCAAAAGTTAGAACTACAACAAAGTACAGTGAGATACTTTCCCCTATTTGACCATTCGAATCGTACTCTTGCTAGCGAACCTTCCAAGAGTTATGCTAGGTGATTGCCTTTCAATTTGCATACTTCTTTCATGCATGAGAGGGGTAATGACAACAATTGTTTTAGTAATGCTTTCCCTCCTTCATATATCGAATATATCGATTTTGTGCTCTCGCGGGAAAAGAGATAAAGTCTAATATAAGTCAATGCATAGAAGTAGCGAAGATGAAAGACTTATTGGTGCATCAAGAAAAATGTCCACCACCCATCCCATATCCTTGGGATAAGTGATTGGATGAGATTATATCTGAAGACACGTTTTGGGACAAAGTTAAGTACCGAGAACCTTGTACAACAACTCGTACTGATGGTGGTCTCCAGTTTATCGAGCGTGAGCCTTGTGTTAATTCTAAAGACACTATCGAGGGAGATTCAGTGTTATGCTTTAGAAACGAGAGAAAAGAGCTACCTTTCTCCATACCCAATTCTCATTCATGAAAGAGCCACCTTTTAGATGGGATGATTGGGTAGCATACATTGCAGAGAAATCGGAATACATGACTTTACTGAAGAAGGCTAAAGTCCTTAATGCCATTGCCACTTCTATTCGGTTGCGGTTCCTGCAAATGAATGGAATGGAAGTATAGCGAGTAATCATCTCGCATTGGAGTGTTTAGACCCACATGTTTATCACTTTGTAGGGGGAGATAACTCCAACATTAGAAAATGCAACTGTACTATTGAATCATTGCAGATTTAGACGAGCTGACCTTGTTGCCACAACAAGCTCTCACAAAGAGCACAACTTTTAGACATCCTTAATGAGTGCTTTGCAAGCTACCCGCACTAAGAAGAAGAAGCCATGTTTTGCTTCTTGGCTCACATACTCTTTTGAGGAACGAAGGAAGGATAAGCTTCAGGTTCCAAGCCTAGGTCGTAGGAAAAAGTCAGTACCTTCATATGCTCTTTTTTATATTATTCAAGTGTTGTAGTTTTGTCTTTCGCTCATACGTTCTTTTTCCATCTTTGCAGGTATGAATGGTATCATAATTAATTGCCCCCCAGTCAGCCTTAAAAATCTATTTTAGGAATTAGCATAGGCTAGCTAGTTCCTCTTGTTAGGAGCTAACTTCTATGAGTAAGCTTTAAGTACAACAAGCCCCAGCAGACTTCAAGCGCAATAGGCCTTGAGCAAGTACGCCTCAAGAACATTAGCCTTTACATGAAGGAGCCCTAAGCAACAAAGCCTCAAGCGCAGTAGGCCTTAGTAGGCTTTAAGCGCAGTGAGCATCTTACTCAGTAGGCCTTGAATGAAGTAAGTCTTACTAAGCCTTAAGCACAACAAGACTCACACACAGCAAGCCCTAATAGGGTTCACGTGCTGCAAGCTTGTTCTACATTGAGTTTTAGTGGGACTATAGGATCAACATCATTATGTCAATGTTCTAATTTTAGAATCAAGAGGAAAGAGTTGCCTTTCTCTCGTCCCTTATTTTCCTTCCTTGCGAAGGTACAACTTAGATGGTGCACAAGTAGATCGTATCACCATAAAGCTATATAGCATATGGTTTTTCTTAAAGAAGACTAAGATTCTTACTACCATCACTACTCTCACTAAATTATGGTTCCCACATAAGTGAGATGAAAGCATGGTAAGCTAGGATCTACTAGCACATCACTACTTGAACAATTCTTGTATAAGTGCCATATGTCAAAGCATTGCCTTGGGCTAAAGGCATAAAGGCCAAGATGCCAGGGCATCGCTTGGATGTAAGGTATGGAAGCCAAGATGCCAAGCATTGCTTAGGCTTCAATCACGAGAGCTGAGATACTAGGATATTGCCTAGGTTTAAAGCGTAAAAGCGAAGATGCTAGAGCATTGCCTCAACTTGAAGCATGGAAGTTGAGATGCTAAGGCATTACCTAGGCTTAAGGCATGGAAGCTGAGATGCCAAGGGCATCGCTTGGGCTTTAGGCATCAGAGCTAAGATGCCAGGGCGTCGCCTAGGCTTTAGGCATGAGAGCCAAGATGCCAAGGCACTACTTGGGCTTGAGGAGTGGGAGCTGACACGTTAGGGCATTGCTTGGGCTTTAAGCATGGGAGCTAGGGTGTCGCCTACGCTTTAAGCTTAGAGACCAAGATTCCAGTGCACTACCTAGGCTTGAAGTGTAGGAGCTGAAGTGCCAGGGCGTTACCTAGGTTTGAGGTATAGGAGCAAAGATGCTAGGACGTTGCCTAGGCTTAAGAGAGTGAGGTATAATATATAGAGATGAGTAAGATAATAAAAGTTTTATTATTGAGTAGTGAAATTTGTTCTTTATTTACAAAAGCAATGCCATAGCTTGAACCCTTTTTTTTCAATACCTAACGAATCACTAATCACTTTTAAAGTACTCATGTGCTATCACATGGTTATTATAGCTTAGAAGTGGATTGTTGTGAATGTCGTTATCTTTAATGACATGCTCTCCATTTTGAATTCTTTCATGAAATGTCTTTCTTAAGCTTCGGCAATCCTTAGTGGAATGATTTACCATTCTATGAAACCAATAACATTTGGGATTTCTTCTTTCGTTCTCTATAGGTTGGTGCTTAACTCTTGGCAACTTGATAGTTTCATCCTATAATCAACGATTAAGGATGGTATGTACCTTGCTCATTGGGCATAGAAACGGAAGAGTTTTTGTATCTTTCTTAAGTCTCCTACTAACATTAAAGTCCTTACTCCCAATTGAAGACACGAATGCTACTCATTTGTTAAGCTTGCTACTTTCCTTCCATTGCCTCATAACAAAGTTGTTTGTCCTTCGTACATTCTCAACGAGTGCAACAAAAGAACACAGGGAAAGGTTCTATAGGTGCACAGCATATTCAGAGAACATCCCTTGGATGCAGATCTTCACTAGTTATCTTTCATCATAAATATCTTGAATGTCTAGAGTGCATTCTCTAAAGCTCTCTATATAATCTATCAGATCTTCCTCCTAGTTTTGTTGTATTGTTCCTATATTTGTAATCATGATTCACTCCTGAGTGGAGAAAAATTTCTCCAAGAAGCGCTTGCACATAATCCCTTATGAATCAACTGATCCCGAGAGGAGGTTAACATACTAAGTGTATGCCTTCTCTGTCAATGATTTGGAGACTTCTCTGAGCTTTAGGTCATCATCAAGCTTATAAGGCTTTAGGGTTTCGATAAATTTTAGTAGGTGTTCCTTCGCACTTCCTTTCTTGCCATTGAATAGCGTGAGCTTAAGACTTACATAGTCCTTAAGATATGGCTTTGCTGCGATCTGTTTGTGATATGGGAGTTTCAACTTTAGTATTCCCATAAACGACCTAGCTTATATTTTTCTCATATAAATGCCCAAGTTTTCCTTTGTTATGAAGGAAGTCTTTGGAATAGAAGCTGTGAATGTAGGTAGTGGAGCAGGAGCAAGATTGGGATGAGAAGTAGATTCTCTTAAGATTGGGATGGTAGAATTGGACGAAGGAGCAAGCACCTGTAAAGATAAAGAGCCGCCTAAATAAACTCTTATATTCTTTGGTGTAGGAGTTGGCTGTTGTGTAAGTTCTGGCAAGGGGGTTTCATTACCTCCTCCTTGACGGAGATCCTTTTCAATGACCGGAGGATTGATTGGTTGAGCTAAGATAATAACGCCTAGCTGTATAACAATCATAGGATTTGGTAAAGCCACACCTTGTTGCGTAGTAGCAGTGGCAATCATTCCTGTAAGGATAGGTTGGAATATAGCCATAAACTAATTTAAAGCCTTTGTGGCTTCTTGCATTGTCCACATTGTTTGTATAGGATCTAGAGAAGCCTCAAGCACCAAATGGTCCTAACCAGTATTCTTAGGTAGTAAGAGTGGATTCTGCTTAGTAAGCTTAATATTGGTGTCGAGCTCGACATGGTATCAAACGTACTAGTTATTCTCTTCCTAGGGGTTTGATTGAAGTAGTAACGTGCGTGTTGCGTAAATAGCGCGCTACACGTAGCTTAAAAGAAGTAAAGCGAGATTGTCACCTGAAGGGATGATTAAGTGATAATAAGGCAAGGAGGAGGAATGGGCAATCTCAGTATCTCAAATGTACAAATGACAGATAAGGTAGCCTTAGAGGACCTCGGGTGTTCACCTTGTAGCTCGAGCAAATGAGATTATTTATTTGCCTGAACACTATTTGATCTTTAAGAACGAAGTTTTCACAATGGAACACTGTTTCTCCGATTTCTTTAAGAGTTCTAAATGATGAGGAAATACTGTGTATTTATAAGATCTTAGATATAATGATATCTGTCGAATCATCTAGGTGATCAATGAATGAGATGGAGCTTGCTCAATTTATGGTTATCCAAAATAAGCTAGCTAATGGGCCCAAAGTTAGTAGCCTTTTTTATAAGTGCACGAGCCTATCTAAGAAACGTTAGAGGCAAACAAACCGGTCTAACGATCCTTATTCCGAGCCTACCAAGCTAAATCTCCTTAAATTATCCCAATTGTCTTAGACCTTGTCGCCTGGCCCAAGGACTCAAGCCTAAATAAATAATAAGCTTATCCCAATAACTAATACAATAATTTTTAGCCTTCTACAAAGAATATAACATTTTAGCTAAAAAGAATTCATAAGATCATACAATGTGAAACCTTTTTGACCTTATTGGTAACAAAAAAAATATATTTAATACCTTTTAGATCAAACTCATTGTAACTCGAAGCAATGTTCAATGTATAATAAAGACACCCAAACATGTAAATTGTTAACTTATGGCTATTTCTCAAAAAAATTTTCAAAAAAGAGTTCTCTAAGACAATTTTGACATAGGTATTTTATTTATTAGATCCATAGCAATAAGTATAGACTGAATCCAAAATTTTTTAAACAAATGTACATGAATCTAAATGTGCAAATTTTTCAAGAAAATATTTTGTTGTGGTGTACAAGTCATAGATTTTTTACAAAAAAAAAAACGTAACCAAGGGAAAGGTATTCGGCATTAGCATAAAGCTATTTTAGTTCAACTATCCGATTGCTTATATTTTGTTTTGAGTGCAAATTGATTTTTGACATAAGAGAGAAATATAGATAAAGTATTTAGTACTTGACATTTTTTGTGTATAAGATGTGTTTAGGTAGTTAAAATTTATCTTCTACGGTGGCAAGAAAGTATGTATCTCATGAGACGTTTTGTAGTTTATGGGAGACCTTCAAATCTATGTGCAAAAGTCTAAACAATTGACAAGAACAAGTGACACTGTGGAAACGGAAGCTTGGGATGTCTAGCAAGACAATAAGTATCATCTTTTATCAAGAACTTATAGTGAAATATATGTGTAAGTATTAACAAGGAGGAACTTTCCATTGTATTACGAAAAAAAATTAAAACCAGAAGTACGTGAACAACAAAAACATTAGCTTCTTTGTTAATATCACTAGTCTTAATCTTACAAGATTTTTTATAAGAACTAAGTAGACCCCTTCATCGTTAAGTTTCCAACACATAAATTCACATTTCTTCTTTGCAACAGCTACATAAGCTTTTGTTTTAAGGTCCTAAAAAGAACATTTGATCAAAACAGGCTTCAAGGTCGTCTTTGGTTTTTTTAGTAAATTAATGAGAAATAAAAGATTCTACTTAAAGTCCATGATAATTCTACGTGACAAATAATAGCAACAAACTTATGAGTTCCATTAGTTAGGCTTATCGATTGGATATGGAAGTGACGGTTTGGGATGGAATAGATGTGCAAAGGGTGTTATATAGTGCATTGCATGAGATTTTACCATTCGTGAATTATCCATATCATCCAACTTCGAATAATATTTTCTCAAATGCCATTCCCTACAATAACGCTGCAAAAAACAAAAGGATTTAGTAATGCCTTTATGCTTTGGAAATTCCTTCTTAAAGTTCAATTAAGATTTTTTAAAAAATTGAGCCACAGCAAGAGATACACTTTTTAAACTACTAATAGCTTTTTCAATACTTGTCTTTGATTTTCAGACTTGTTAAATTTGATAAAATGCTTGACTCACTGTGGAAAAAGGTCCCATAGCTAGAATGTGATTCAGAGATGTCTCAAATTCCTTGTAAAGTGCCATAAGAAACTTGAGTAATCCGTTTCCTACTTCTAATTCAACATATTTTTAAAGGGAAAATTACATTTTTAGTTTTTAATGTTTGATTGTTATTATATTTTAGTTCCAAACTTTATTTATTTATTTTGCATTCTAAGTTTCAACTTTTACAAAAGTTTGTAAACAAGGAACTTTTTAACATCATTTCCTTTTCCGTTAGATAAAGACATGTGGTGTAATTCCACTAGTCTACATATTTAATACAAAGTTAATAATTTTATGAAATATTAAAAAAATTAAAAAAAAAAGTAACAAAAAATTTTAAAAAGTAAAAAAAAAAACAGAAAAATTTAGACAATAAAAAAATGTTGCAAAATTAAAAGAAAAGTTGTTTCATCAATTCAAAAGCAATGGTAGTCGAAAGGGCCAATTTACTTACAAGTATATCATACCACATTCAAAATAGTAGGTGACTACCCACCATCTTTGGAGAAAGATTAGGATCCACCGACCTAATTTTTTATTTTTTATTTTTTACTTTTACTATTTTTTCTTTTCTTTTTTTTTTCCTTTTGTTAATTTTTTATAAGATTATTCTATATTTTATAATCTATTATTTTATTTTTTTTAATATAATTATATGGATTAATGAGTTGGTTCCACGTGTTACTTATTAATAGAAAAATTAACACCATTTGAAAAAGGACTCATTTATAAATTTTTATAAATATTAAGACCCGAAGTCCCAAAAGAAAAAAAAATGTTAATGATTGGAAATAGAAAAATAGACAACTCCCATTTCTCAATTATTCTACATTCATAGTTTCTTAAAAGCACCATAAGGGCAACTTTATTGACCGCTCAAATTTCTTCAATGCATTATAGTAACGAGTTGAACAATCACCTTATGTAAGATTTAAAATTTCTTGTTGAATTTGAGAATAGATAAGCAAGCCATTGGTTTGGCCATATTGTCTAATAATTACGTCCAAATGATCTTTAGTTGAATGTGTGCAAACAATACTTCTCGAGTGATCTTAAGCTATAGAATGTAAAATCCAACATGTAAGCAGACGTTCATCACCTCTAAATTTCATTGGATTTTCATTTAATTTTCGATTGATCCATCAATAAACCTTAGATTGTATTTGTTCCTAAAGCCATTCTCACATATCTATTCCACTTTGATAATTGGATTTGTTGAATATTATAGTTTCCAAAGTCAATTTAGGATGATTTGATCATGATAAGTAAAGAGTATGATAGAGATCAAATTTTCAACTAGATGTTAAATGTGAAGCTCTCAACTCTTTGTTATGGATCTAATGTGTTGATGAAATCAAGAAACATGATGAATAAAACCATGTTAGTGCTTAAGAATCCAATTAACTCTTGTACCATGTTCAAGAAGTAACAAAATGGAGGAATTGAGAGGAGTTTGATTTTGGTTCAAGAACCGTAATAGAAAGTATCGTCTGTAGGATCTTGCCAGTAAAGTATAGTAAATTTGGGATTTATGCTTGTGTGATGAGCCTACAAAATAAAGAACAGTGAGGAGTGTCGAAGTGTTATCTAGTATGATCACTCTAATACTTAAGTCAGTTCATGTGTAAAGAAAGGGTATGCATGTATGAAAGTTCAAACGTGGGCTAAATGCACAAAGAGTCTAAGTGTAATGTGTCTTCAGAGTCGTGTACACGAAGGTCGCACCACTGCTGACAGGAATGAAAAGAAAACCAAAAGGGGTTTAGCAAGGATATGATACACTAGCTAACCCCATCCAACTTAATTTTTACTTGATATGACATACGAGTAAGGATTAAGGTCGCTCGCTACTAACTCTTATTAAAGGAACTATATAAGAGCTAAGGATAAAGGAGTACACATAAGTTACTCCACAAAGGGAATTGTAATTCAATAATGAAGTATGATGTCTGCGTACAAGAAAGAGGGGTTTATATACTAGCTCTACTAAGAATACAAGTATACTAGGAAAAGACAAAAAGGACTAAATACAAAAGATTCCTTAAATATACTAAAAAGGGTAAAAATGATATATGATATTTTGTACGAAAACAGAAAGAATCCTTCTAGAGTGTCATGCTAGAAGACACGTGTCAGGCGATGGTTGGTTGCGACTGGTCCATTTGATGTGAGTCCATGGACAACTCAACAACTTACAGGATTAAGCTTGAATGAAGTCAAGAGAGATTCTGGAAACTAGGTTGACTTGATTTAAGTTAGGTCGGAGCTTGCATTCTGGAGCCTCTTGAGGTCAGGCAGCTCTGCTTGAACAAATGCCTGGTGCTCGACAGCTTAGAAGCTGGGCTGATCTCAACTACATTCCGATCCTTAGGTTTGCAGAAGTGTAGGAACCTGAGAATAATGAAGGAATCATTATCTTATAAGGATTCTTGAGCTAGTATGCCTTGGGTTAGCCCTTACAATCTTCTAGCTTGGCTCTGTGTGATAGGTTTAAGGAGTTGATTCCTATCAAAGTGCCTTACCATTAGGATGCAGATGGGTATCTATAGAGGAGGGAAGCTTGAAGTTAAGGGACTTAGAGAAGCACTTTGTCACATTCACACATCATGAGTAGTGAGAGTATGCCGTCCAACGTGGTTTAGATTTATTGTGTAATGGACATTATTAACTATCCAAGCCTTATCCTGTTATTTGCTAACCATTGTAGGTTTATGGTAGCTAGGCAAGCCGTCAAGTAGGCTTACATTAAGGTCAGATTAAAGGATAGTGTGGCAGAACATTACTAAGTCGAGCTAAGCCATTAGCCCAGACAAGTCGGTATGGGCTTGAGGTGTTTAGATCCAAAATGTCCTATCAACACTTGTAGCTCCCCCAATCCCCGTATTCTCATTACCATCAAGGTACCGAAGAAAGAGAATGGATGGATTCCTCAAGCATTTAGCCAAGGTAGGCTTGAAGCACTCATACTAGCTTGATGATTTAGAGTGTAGAGAAGACATAATAACGTCCAAGGATAAGAAGTCGATGTGGCATGACTGAAGTTCGATGTAGAAAGATACCCAATAAAGTGATTCGAGTTGACTACACCTTAGGTTGAGCTGAATACTTAAGCATTGCGTTGGAGATCAAAGGGATCGACCTCCTAAAGTAGTGTAAAGTGCTTAGTAGAGGAGGTGGTTTAGTAAAGGAGCTGTATAGTCAAGTCAGTTAAAGGTGAGGTTGTACTAGTAGAGCTGAACTGAATCACCTTATCCGTGCTAGGCATGAAGGCATCCCAAGTTGCCATGTTAAGGAGATGCTGTGGTAGGTAGAGAAGCTTAAGGGACCTCAATCAAACTTTTTGAGGAAGCTAACCTTTTCAAATCCTCGAATTGACATATGTTTCTAGAGTGTAATTAATGCAATATGACAGCTGTCATATTTGTACAGGTACATGTGCAATTGCAACTATATTATCGTTTGACTATAATCGTCTAATTGAAATCGTCGCCACGTATCTACATCATAACACATTGAGGGGATTGTAGCCATACGAATCCCCATGATTGTTAGTGCATCTCCCAAGCCTTAAGCTTATAAATACCCCTGAGGAAGGTTGGGCAAATCTTTTTTTGCAACTTGAAACTCTTGTTTTCCTAGTGCAATTGCAAATATGTGGTTTCTTTTTCATCAACCAACTTTTTTGCATTCTTTGCTTTTTTTTCGAGCTTAAATTTTTTATTTTTTTAATCTGATCAATATTAAATTACACCCATTTAATATTAAACCTGGACTAAGAATTAAGGAAAATTTTGGTTTTCTTGAAAAGTTAAAAGTTTTTGGAGTTGTCATCCAACCAAAGTCGAGAAAAAGTTAAGTTATAATCAATTTAGTAAATTAATTATATCTTAATTCCTAATTTATGGGAAATTTATTTTTGAAAACCAGAGATCTTTTAGGTTTGGGGGTTAACCCATTAAACCCAAATAAGTACCACTTTTAACCTTCTGAATTTAAGTTCATTTTTCAAAATACCCTTCTAAAAATAATATACACTCACAAGTGATAGATGAAATTACATCTATTTACAAAAAAAAAAAAAATTGAAAAGTTATATACAAAAGGGGAAAAGTAAATTTTTACATATTTTAAGTCATCCCGTAATTGTGTATGAGTGTCTATATACTTGTAATTCGAGATCAAACTTCTGTAGTTTATTTATAAAAACTTTAAGTTGGTTAATTGAATTTAATTTAGGAAAATAGTCGAGTTTAAGTTTTTAACCATTTTATTTTATTTTTAAAAAAATGCCTAAAAGAAAAGGATCCTAAATTGGTATCTCGTTTTTAGAAAAAATTTAAAGAGTCTTAACTTAAAAAACGATTGATTCTATATACATTTATATATTTTTGGAGAATAATTTTTCTAATTGATAAAACATTTTTATTTTATTTTTTTAATTATTTTATTTTTTGAGTAAAGCATAAATAAAAAAACAAAACATAACTAAGCTTTCCTTTTTCTCTCTCTCTTTTCTTTTTTCTCTTTTTTTATCCCTTTTTCAATGAAGCATTAAAAAAAAATTAACAAATACATAACAAGGGAAGAAGAAGTAAGATCGGACTAAGGGATGCAACGCGAGTTAGATTAGGCTGGAGCATAGATCGATTTGGGTTCGAGTTGAGCAAGGAAATAGGTTACACCAAGAAGAAGGAGATGGCGGCAATGGAGAGGCTTCATACGGTGACTTCAAGAGCTCTTTTAAAGCATGTAATTGTGTTTTCATGCATTTCTTATTGGAAATGGTGGGTTTGGTGGGGATACGGTGGTTTGAGTGGTTTTCGAAGTGGCGACTGACGATGGTAGTTAGGTGATACGGCTAGGAGTTGTTGACGTAAAGGAGGAGTGTAGTCTTAAGTTTTAGGGGTTAGGGAACTTCATGGAGTGGTTGCTTTGACTTGAAAACTTTCGGACATTGAGAATTTCTAGAGAGAGAAAGGAGAGGCAGCCATGGAAGCTTTAGTGAGAGAAAGCTTCGATTCTTGGTTGTAAAGGATGTTTCAAAGCTTTCTTGCGTTAGAATGAGTTCTCAAGACTTCTATTTATACTTTTCATTGACAATATTGAATGGGAAACTCACGATTTTGTCTATAATCAAAGCTTTTTCTTAATGGATTTTGATCGACATTAATCATCCAATTCAATGTCATTGATCATTGTTTAATTGAAACAATTGGTCAAAAGGAGTTCCTCAAGGCTAGCTCTTACCAAAAAACACAAATGGATGCTTCGATTATCAATGAAAAAGCCTCGTTCAAGCAAATCAATTAGGAGTAATGTAAGCTTCTAAAATTAAGTTTAAAACAACTGAGCCTAGATTTAGGGCTTTTAAGGAAACTTATCCAATTAAGCTCAAATTTTATGACTAGGATAAAAAAAGTTAGTCAAGGTGATACAATGAAGTTAGATTTTAGAAGTAATGACCCAAAATCTCAATTTTGCCCTTAGAAGTAGGAATATTTAATATAGTACTAAAATGCTCAGAACTTCTAAAATCAAGCTCAAATTCCAACGAGAACTTAGAGATAAGTTAATTAAGTTATAAAATGAGATAATATAGTATAATTTACTATATAAGAATACACGTAATTTTATGAGTATACCCTATATAAATAATAATTATACTCGTAAATTAACCATAAATTATGTAATTATATATATATTATGTTGAATTCATGAAATTAACTTTAGAACATATCCTAAAAATAAAAGATATATTAGAAACTTAATTATATGAGTATAGTTATATATTATGCGTGATATATATAAGGGATATATACTCGTATATTAAGTAAATAATTAAGTATTAATAAAATATACTCAAAATACCTAAATAATTGCAAATCTTATCCAAAAAGCCTTCTATTTGCTAATTCAAGTCTGGAAATTGCTAGGAATCATCGAAGCTGGACAATTGCTTAATCAAAAGGCAAAATCCACAAGCAAATGACACCTCCTACTTACATTTATAAGAGGAAAATAAGGAAAAAATAAAAAAGAAAAATAAAGAAAAGTAGCAACTGACTCCAGCATGCATAAATAGGCTTCATTACATCAATTCCCAACTTTACAAAAATTAGAAAAAAATCGTAGAAAATAGACAAGAAAATAGAAAAAACAGAGCAATTATTGAGTTGAGCTAGTTCTTAGGGTATCATTTGATCTGCTGTTGAGCCACTCTACCACTAAGGAGTAACCCCCAACATCTAGGTGTTCCGACATACCTTCACCACCTTATGGCTGCCGGAGCCACCAAGAACAACTAGGTCAAAATTCTACTTTATTTTTTTAATAATTTTTAAAAATTAGTAAATCCACCCAGAAAATTATGAAAAAAATTGTACTTAGGTTATTTTGAACATGCTTTCACATGATATTTTTATTTTTGAAAAATTTATAATATTTAATATACTTACTTAAGAAATCTACTATTCATCCGAATTTGGATTTATAAAATAAATGTACTAAATAATGTTGTTTCTAGTTGAAAATTTTTGTATAGGATATGTATGTTATATAAATAATTACTATGTATCCCAAATTTTGATTTGAATATTTTTAGTATTTATTGCATTTTTTTGCTTGAAAATATGTCAAAAATTGGCTAAAACCAAGTGATATATATATTCGTATTGACGAATATATAGGCGATAAGTCGGAAACTTGAAACCAAGTGATAACTGAATTTCCCATATTTTTAGGAGTCATAGAAATTTTCGGGGAATTATTTGGTAACCCGAATTATTTATTACGAATTTACTAAATAAAGTAGTTTAATTTACAAGTAGGGGTGTATTTTTAATATTAATAAGCTAAAATGAATTAAATAGTTAAATAAAAACTATATATAGGATTGCTGATCAGATTGGATTAAATGAATATTTTTATTATATTTATTAATTTTTTCTGATCGAGATACACTTTAGGTATATTAAAGTTGGATAATACTTATATTGTAATAATATATGGACAAATTAGGTAAAATACAATTTAATAACATAAATTACGTATAATACGATCATATTTATATAATTATGTATAATTGTATTAAAAACTTGAACTACCCATTAAAAGTCGTCTCTAGAAATAGGACTTGTAAAACATGTCGTTAGGTTTATACGAACCTAACGACACTAATTTTGTCAAAATCGAGCAACCTTAAGTAATTTAACTTACAACTTTACCATATTCAAGAATATACGTATTTCGGTAGCCTTACTAGAATTAAAATGTGAATTAATAAACTAAAAGTGCATTTCGATATGATTGAAACGATATATAATACGTAATAGTATCTATGATGTACAGTATCAATAATTAATAACTTAATTCGATATATAGTGATAATACAACTATATATTATGGAAATAATAATAATAATAATAATATAACCATTTTAGATTAAACCCTAATGTTTTCGTAATTATTACGAAAACTAAATTTGGGTCTTTTGTATAAATAGAATCTTCCAATACAAAGACGGTTGACGGTTCGAGTCAGTAATAATGAACGTCTAAACAAGTAAGTTGGGATTATGGCTTCACCACTTGTTTGGATATCATTTAAAGTATTCGGAGACCTAAGAGTACTTTTAGTTGTGTTTGTAGTTAGTTGATTATGCGTATGCTGTGTATGTGGATGATACTCAGTTGTGATAGGAGTTTAACTCCTTGGTGTACTGTTCTGCATGATTGCATTGATTCTGTATTGTATGAACTTGTTGGCCATCCTTAATTAAAACTAATGTTTATTCGACTAAAATGAAATTGGACATGCATAACACCCATTAGGGGAAATGATTAAGAGTATCAGGCCAAATACTGACTTGCTTCGACGAGGATAGCTGAAATGGTCCTTTCCCCACCCTTAGCCGAATTAAGTGACAGGAGAGGAGATCGCGGTAAAGTTGGGGGTCATGGTTCGAAGGCTGTCATAGGAGGAGGGTGTTCTCCATTGCATAAGCCCGGATTTGGTCTGACTTGAGTCGCGATGAAACTCTTCAATCCAGGTTGAAGCGAATGTAATTTCTCTAACCTTACAGTGGACCGGATAACATTATGTGATGTTTCATTTGTTTGATTGCATTGCATTTCATCATAATTATTAACCTTATTTATGTTTGTATAGTACTCTTTTGACTCTGTCCCACTTATTAAGCTAACTGTGCTCACATTCCTATAAACTTTTTTGCAGGTGTTAAGTGAGGTCAGGATGTTCAGATACCATCGTACCCGGGTTAGTGTGCTACTATTTGTGAAAGTGAGGATCGAGTAATCAACTGAACCTAGGTTTTTGACTTTGTCCTTGAGTTTTTGAGGAAACTAATTGGGAATTTCCTAGGAGCTACTAGTTTCCTAACTTATTATATATAGACTGTTTTTAATAAAATCGTAGTTTTTAATAAACTCTTATTGTAAACTTTACTTTTGGATGTAAAACGTTTGTATAAATACTGCTATGGTACTAGTTCCCTAACTTATTATATATAGACTATAAAACCTGTGGTTTTTAATAAACTCTTATTGTAAACTTTACCTTTGGACGTAAAACGTTTGTATAAATACTGTTATGGTACTAGACAACAAATTGTATAGAACAGGTATTTTGTAAAAGCTTTACCACAGGTTTGGTTATTAATAGGTGTAAAAATAGACGTTTCAAGTTGGTTGAGTTATGCGCCTTGTGTGAATTGTATCTATGATAACAGCTGTGAGGTCATCTTCTATATTAGATTAGTTTACACGACGGGATTGTTATGACTCTTTCTGTTCGGGGCGTAATAAGTAAAATGTGCACATTCAAACTTTCTTGAATTTTCAATTGAATTTTTTACCTATTAAACAAATGACATCAAATGAGATATGGGTATCAATAGAAATCACTCTGTACGTACTTCACAATTTCACCATTAATTTAATGAATTGGTGAAGTAAAAAAGACTAAAAAATAGCGTTGAATTGAGTTTAGTGGACAATGCAAACTGCAAAGAAGATGCTAAAGATGAACCCCAAGTCATGTGCATCATATATGCCACGCGCTTGGGGGCATGCATGTTATAAATGCAGTAGTCCAACAAATGCAGGTGCAATTTCGTGCCTCCCTATTTCATGCGCATGGGTTGATTTACTTTGCTGGGCTCTTGAACCTAGCATGATCAACCATTCCCCTTTTTTTTTCTTCTTCTTTTTTTTATTTCTCTCTTTATAATAAAATAAATACTTCACTAAAGCTAGTTTTGAGCTAAAATTAAATATTATTTAACCAAGTCACTTACTTACACGTTAAAAATAAATGAATGAATGAATAAATAAGTAAATAAATAAAACAAAATTCCTTTTAAAATGAAGCCCGATCTTAACGATTGTGTGCATTTAGATGTTATTCAATCTTAAAAATGAAATCACCTTATCTATGTCACCCAACAACACTTAAAAAAAACAACCTAAAACCTAAAAAATCTATTTCTCCTAATGTATTTTTTTCATTTTTCTATCTTTTTTATTTTTTGTATTTTTTAATTAGGACCCTTTTTCCTTTATTTTAAAAATATATTACAAGGGATAAAAATAGGGTGTCTATACTTTTCTTTCTCCATCATACTCCAAAATGTCTGATAAGAATCAACTCCTCGAATCGATCGCACACAGTTGAGTTAGAGGACTTGAATGACTCATATGGAGAATACTAACTTGAAGCTCCATCTAGGACAAGTATTCATACTCCAACCTTCATGTTTCACTCTACTATCAACCTAAGTATCGAGTTCTCACGTGTACCAACATGGTTCTCGAAGCTACAGAGTAGACGTGTCAACCTGCTGAGCATACTGACCGACCTGTAGAATAACCATTCCAATTGTCAAGCTCTTTCTAAGACCTAGACATCGTCCGAACAGACCAACCTCAAACTTTTATTCTAGCCGACTGGCATCCAACCCCAATCTAAGCTAAACTGCGAGATACATGACTTGAAGGGGATTTGGACATCTTTGATTGATTGAGCTCTATCTCGAATCAGATCAAGTTGGCTCTGATTATAGACTCTTTTTCTTCACCTTTATCTGAATTGTATCATACTCTAGACCACCAACCATCGTATGACATATGTCTTTTAGTATAACATTTCAGAAGGATTCCTTACTTTTCTATATAAAATATTCTTTGTCTCTTTTACCTTTTTTAGTATTATTTATGTATTCTAATTGTAAATTACCCTTTGTATCTTTTCCATGTATGCTTGTAACCCTAATGGGGCTAGTATATAAACCCCATTTGTTTGTACACATACATTGTCCTTCACATTATCAGATTATTACAAGTTTCCATTGTGAGCAACCCTAACATTCTCATTTATCTATTTAGCTCTTATCAATTCCCTTTAGTAGTGGTAAGCGACCCTATAGTTTGAATCAGTGAGTCATACCTAGCGGATTGTAGGCTAAGTAGGATCGATTGGTGTATCATATCCAATTGGTAGTTACTTGGACTTTGCTCACCGTTTTTGTCTTCTTTTGGTTTATTACGTTGTGGTGCTTTTTTTATGTGTTTGATCTTGGAGACACATCAATGTCGACTAATTCTGGAATAAACTTCGGTAAGTCATAAGTCCATTCATCATGGTGTAAACTAATGCCATCAGTAGAGGGCTAAATTTAATATTGGGCATCAAGCTCATTGATTAAATGGATTTAACTCATCAGGCTAAGGTGACAAGGCTCGATGAGTCAAGCCCATAAATTATCGAGATGATCAAAGGAGATTTGGCATGGTGAGCTTGGAGTAGGGCCCATTGGATCGATTTATTCGATCTAACCTTTCTTGGTTTGGCTCACACTAATGAAATATAAAGCCTTTTAATTGGGCCTAAACCCATGAAAAAAGCCCATTTAATACTTATATATAAAAGACTTTAATCCTAGCTATTGATCAACGTCACGATCTAACGTATCAAATTCACCTACCATATCCTATAAATACCTCATTCATTTCCTCATTTGGATAGAAGAAAAAAACCTCCATTAACGCCGTTACTTTATCGAAACTTTGCCTTAAAGATTAAATACTTAAATACTTTAAGAACACTACCTCGTTCTTTATTAATCTTGGAGTTTGATGTTATCGCATTCCTTTACTTGTCACCATATGTGTTAAAGCCTTACTAAGATCGCCTACTCCTCCTCCCGATGCTTCTCTCCTGATTATCTTACATGAGTCACTCAAGTCATTTTCCTAGTTAAGTGTAGTGTGACTTCACAAGTAATATGTACATAATACTTATATCTGTACCTACTCCCCTACATTTTTCTAGTGACTCTACTAGGGAGGGAAGACTTGATACTCATATCATGGTACCTCCAAGGCGAAGACAACTTGACCCTACTGATGGAATTAATTAAGAGCAAGATACCGTTACTGTGACCAATGAACAAAATCTACCATTGACTGGAGGCACTAATTAAGGTGATGGAACACAAGAAGGTATCCTTGATAATGTACAATTAACGCATGAGCTATGGGGACTAATCAGAGCTCAAGTGAACTTATGGTGATGTTCGCTCAATGTGTGCCTACTTGGTTGCCTTTGCTACTATGCAATAAGGAGTAACTTCTTTGAATCCTTCTAATGTGGTGGAGCAACACACTCCACCCAACCTTCCTATTGTCAATGAGATTGTCACTCCTAGGGTTGGGGATCAACTTCCTACTGTAGAACCTACAACTACGCAAGATTCATTACCTGAATTAAGGAGTCAAAGAGTTCATATTGGAAGTTCATTGTCCTCACACGTTATACCATGTGTTACAATTGTTGACTTTATTCAACCAACACCAATGAATCCCATGTCTGCAAGATCTACACCTGTGAATCTAGCAACTATGCATCCTGCTCATACGATGTTACTAAGGGCGGAAGCATCCACTCAGAGAGGTTCATTTGTAACCAAAGAAGATTTAGACATGTATTTGAAGGAGATATAAGCGAAATCTACGGTTGGGATACCAGAACTGAAGCTTCCATATCACCAACGCATTGTCGTACCCTAAGGATTATGTCAATCCAAAGTTCATGCTATTTAATGGCAAGAAGGGAAGTGCTAAGGAACATTTGCTGAAATTCATCGAGACATTGGAAGTATATGGCTTAGATGATGATTTGAAACTAAAAAATTTTTTTAAGTCACTCATTGAGAAGGCATACACTTGGTATGTTAATCTCCCTCCAAGGTCAGTAGATTCGTGGGGTAATATGTGTAAGATGTTCTTAGAAAAGTTCTTCTCTACAGAAGAGAAAGTCATCTTTACTGACACGGGAAGGATTAAACAAAACACCAAAGAAGATCTAATGGACTATATTATATTGAGCGCTTTAGGGAGCGCTCGCTAGATATACAAGACGTTTGTGATGAAAGAGAGTTAGTTAAGATTTGCATCCAAGGGATGTTTACTGAGTATGCAGTGTATCTTGAGAACCTCTTGTTGGTTTCTTTCGCTATATTGGTTGAGAACGCATGAAGGACCAACAATTTAGTAGCATGACAAAGAATTGAAAATGCAAGATTTAATAAGCGCATACTGTTAGTGAACTCATTTTAAGAGGAGGATCCGAAGGGAGCAAAAAAATCTAGAAGTGACAAGCATATGAACACTAAACCATCCTTGGCATACCTATGCTCAATGGGAAAAGTGTATACACTCCTCGACCCATGGCTGCGTGATGGGAATATTGGACTCTCAAGGGTTGAGCGTTTACCAACAAATGAAGAGAAGAGTAACCTTAAGTATTGCAGATTTCACAGGAGTGTAGGCTATCCTACGAAAGATTGTTGAACTTTAAAGAAGATATTTAATAAGCGAATTCAAAATGGAGAACTGATCATTGAGGGTAATGATGTTAGGAACAACCTACTTCCAGCTCATAACACCCAACATGGTGTTGTGAATGCCATCATTCATGATCCCACAAAGGGGGAAAGTATGGACGTGCAACCAATTGAGGCATATGAAGTTAAGCATGAAGGATTTGAGATCAAGACAAATAGAGATGACAATACTGCTCTTTCTTTGTTAAAGATTGCTAATGTTAGGAATTTCTTTGATTTACTCAGCTTTGATGAGGATGCTCGACTCGAGGCAACAGTTGCACTGATGAGGATCTCGCAAGATTAATATAAGAAATATCTTATAGCGCGTCCCACAAAGGGAATCATTTCGATGAATAAAGGGGCAATTACATTTACAAATGCTGACGTTTGTACAGTAAATCCTCACCATAATTGCCCTCTATATGTGGAAAGCGTACTCAATAGTCATTCTATCAAGAGGACATTTATTGATAATAGATTTTTACTTAATATTATGCCAATGTCAACTTTTAAAGTTGTAAAGATAGATATTCGAAACTTAGTGAGATAACCAATCACACTAAATAGCTTCTACAAGTCTTCCATGAAGACTACAGGGCTTGTTGAAGTAAACTTTAATATTGAACCTATCCACAGCTCTATGTAGTTCCATATGACCAATGCATCTGTATCTTACCATCTCCTTATAGGAAGGATATGGCCGTATGATTACAACATATTACCCTTAACATGGCATCAATGCATGAAGGGTTGTTGGAATGAGCAAGACATCTTCATTCTTGCAACAAAAAACCCATTCACACATAATGAATCTTACTTCTTTGAAGCAACATTCTTTGACGGGAATGTGAATGAAGGGGAAATGCCATTAGTATAATCTCCCAAGGCACAACTACCTATACAGGAATAGGCTAAGACTCAAGCATTTAAGAAAAAGAGGATGCGCGGTTGTCATGGGGGTGTAAAGAAACAAAGGTGAATTGATGATGTTATGAAGGTAGAAGGCACATTATAAGTTAAGAAGTGTGAGAACTATTGGTAGCTAGGATATGTTCTCACTGGTTTTATCCCAGTTTTCATTTTCATTTCATATGTAAGCATAATGATGACTACTTTTCATCAATGAAAGTTCCTTTTCCTATCACTGATGTTTTCTAATGAGAATGTGATAAGTGTTTAAGTATCTTCATTTTTTTACTACTGTCGCTGTAAGAGACTAATCTCCTTAGCGCGCAAAGTTAATTTCATAAAATGGTTTATATTTGAATGGGGGAAACTAAACCCCTCAATCGAACAAAAGAAAGTAATATTAACACAATATATAAACTATACATCATTGCTAGCTAGTAAGAGCATGGTCTCCTAAGCACAAGATGATAAGCTTAGCTAGTATGTTGCGGACTGGTAAGAACACTGGCTCCCAAATGTACATCACATCATGATAATCATGTATAGCTTTCATGCTATCTAATCTCTATGTTTCTTGCCATCAAGTAATGGAAACAATCCCATCGATTAATACTTTAATATATTGACATTCAAACCCAAGTAACATCATGGTAAGCCATGCTACATAGTAAAGTAGTGGGAAATACCCTCTTGACTAACGACAAAGAATTATTGATCCTAGGTAATCAATGCCACTATCGCTGCTTATGTGCGATTGAATGCTTCTTAGAATGGATCTTTCATATATGATCAGTAACAAGCAAAAGTCTTACTTCAATATGTGAAATGACATGTGAGATCCCTTAGATCATCGAGTTTAAGCAGTCTTATAATTATATCTGTTGTATAAGAGGCCCCTTAGTTCAAAGAGTCCAAGTAGCCTTGAAGTTATGTCAATCCAAAATTTGAAGGTCCTGATTGCTTGGCACTAGTGTAACTAGGTTGAGCCTTTGCTCCCTATTACGTAATGTCGTTTTTAAGAAGAAGAAGAGATAATGAAGCAATTTTACTACTTCATACTAAACAATAGCGCTGCTTAGATGAGGCATTGCTCTTAAGCGCGTAAAGTCTTTAAGATATACTTCTCACTATCTATCAAGACATTGCAAGTCATCAAGGGGATCGAAGCTGCCCTACTACATTATTGTCTAGCATACTATTACTAGTGAAGAGTTATTGCCCCCAAGTGCACAACAGCAAGACACTTTCATGAAAGCTAACAAAAGCGCCAAGGAAATGAAAGAGTACAAAAGTGGATTAACGGAATTCATTGTTATTGATTCTACATATTCAATCACAACTCGTACTTACAAGAAATATAAGAGCTACAATCGAGTGATCAAGAAGATTACATGAAATAAGGCTAAATCATTATGCGCCCCTTAAGGTATTGTGACTTTCAAAGACTAATGTACCACGATACGGCGCTGGGTCCTCGATGGTGTTATAAAGGAATGAAAGGCATCAAGACTAAATAATTATCCCTTCGCCACATGTCAATAACTAGGAGAGGGAAATGATAAATGAATATGGTATATAAAGAGGTTATTCTTGTGTAATGATGATCATTACTTATAATATTTTCTTTATGTGATACTCGTTATGTATGGTATTTGATGTCACATGTTCACAAGGCTTGATGCACATACGCTTGTAATGCTTGAAGCGCATGTACGCATAAGGCTCAACATGTATGTAGCACTCGACACATAAGTACTTTAGATATTCGATATACTATGCTAATTCATGACATCCCCCTTTGGTCGATTTGAAGGATAACACCATTAAGGATTATTCAATACATGGGATTGCTTACATATGATGTCAGGCGGCCTCTTCCTGTTGATTCTTGAAAAGTGGTACCAATACTCACCGCAATTGTCACCACTTGGGGGAGGAGGAAGGGTTAATTACATGTGAAAAGTAAGGAAGGTAAGTGAGTTAGTAAAGTGAAGTGCAAATGGGATAAAAATCATATAACTATACAAGTAGGAAGTTGAAGAAAAAATTACAAAGACAATACAAGGAATGAAGCGTTATTGAGGACTCATGTTTAAATCAAAGATTTGGCTTACCCATGTTCATGTCAGAGGACTTATGTTTAACTCTCATGTTCACTCGTGTTTAATTCGTGTATTCAAGTTAGCAGATTGACATTCAACACCTCGTGTTCAACTAATGTAATGGGACCTCACATTGTGTTCAAGCCTTATGTTGTGTTCAAAGGTTATGTGGTGCTTAGAATTCATGTCATGTTCAAGCCTCATGTCATGTTTAGACTTCACGTCTTGTTCAAGGGTTATGTGGTGTTCACACCTAGCATGATGTTTATACTTCACATCATGTTCAGGCCTTACGTCGTGTTTATGCCTCATGTCGTATCATGCTCAAGACTTGTAATATGTTCAAAATTCATTTTGTATTCAAGGCTATACGTTATGCTTGGGGATTATGTCATGTTTAAGACTCACGTTGAGTTCAAGGCTCACATTATGGTTAATGATCATGTTTAGAGCTTAAGTTCAGTTTTGATGTCAAATCATGTTCAAGGCTCGTGATTATGACTCATGCTCACTTATATTTAACTCTAATGTTCAAGACTTGTGTTTACTCTCATATTTAATGCTTGAGTACATTCCTTATGTTCACTCATGATCAAGACTCATGTCAGGGCTCATGTTTGACTCATATGACAAGACTTGTATTCAATTCAAGTACTAAAAGTTCTTCTGTTTACTTTGTATACACAATTCATGAGTGCTCATATTAAAAGTTTAGAAGTGCTTATATTAGAAGCTTATATATACTCGTGGCAAAGGGACTATGCTAAACTGAAGTGTTCGATTCTCATGTGTTCATGCGTAAGGTTTATGTCTCATTCATATGTGCTGAGCTTGCGGACTCCTACTCTACTCTTACGTGCTTACATTCAAGGATCATGTTCAAATTCACATTTTGTGGTTATGTGTAAGCTTCATGGTTATTCTGCATGATTATCTCATAAGTGTTTGTATTAAGGGAGAGTCAAGCTCAATTCATGTATTACTTCACAAGTGCTTATGTTAAAAGGAGGTAATATTCAACTCAAGCGTACTACTCTCCAATGCTTGACTCGTGTCCAAATTGTAGGTGCTTAGCTTATGCTCGACTCTCATGTGCTCCTGTGTGCATGTCCTTACGATTTGGGACTCATGATTCAATTCACATTTTAAGTTACAATTGGTTTAAAGGCCATACATGACCCATGTATTATACCACTTTGCTATTACCCGTTGATGAAGATCGGTACTCAAGTCATGACTGTAGACTTTTGACCCTTGGTTGGCAAATAGTCATGGTCCAAGCGTAAAGAGTTTACCCTCTTTAAACTGTGCCGATTTGTTGACTGTTGCTAGATCGAGATGTGGCCCTCAAGTTACAATTGTAGAATTTTGACCTTCAGTTGAAGGCAACTATAGTTCAAACGATGAAGAGATCATCTTTAAATCAAATTCTCAAATGTTGATTAAGTTACCTACAAAGTAAGGATAATGATGAGACGTTAGTTTCAAATTTTAAAGAAAAAGGGGAGGAGAAGGATGTCATAATTAATTAACCAAAGACACACATCAAAGCACGAGTAAAATTACAAGAACAAAGGCATTAAGTAGTAGAAACTATCTCATTATTCATTATACTGAGAAGAAACATTAGAGCCAAAGAAAATGCATGGATTTGGGTTATACACAAGATTCTCAACATCTCAAATGAAGTAAACAATGGTTATTGAGATATCAAAGCAAACAAATAGATGAAAATGAGAGGTCAGCAACCAACACCCATGTTAACTTGGTCCAATTATCGTGACACAAAGGCATCTTATGGAACCTCACTAACCGAAAAAAATTCTACACTAAAGGTATAGAAAGAACCGAAGAGTTTATATGCATCTTAAGACCAAATAAAGCAAGGTCAGTTTATTTAATACTATCATAAAGTCAATAAGAAGGGTGTCATTCAAGTTGTAACAAAGAGAAGGGCATAAGTTTACATGTAATATCCAAAAGACTTAGCATAATGAAAACAAGGATGATACAAGCTCTTTTGTGGCCATTCACGGTCCTATCACCTAATAGAGAATTAACGGGAAAACTAAGAAAGGCAACAATATAGTAACTTAAAATTAAGAATCCATGTCAAATGGAACATCCTACCAACTTAAGTTGGCTTGGCATGACCAGCATAAGACAAATACGAGCATCACACGTAAGCAACAATGTGTTTAGCATAGTTAACAAGAAAACTGAGTAATGAGCCTTTAAACAACGACTACACCGGCTACAACTAGAGATGAAATGTTGAACCCGATGACATTAGCGAAAATCAACAAGTTAAGCACTCAAGATAGACCGAAATCCATGCACCTAGGTAGCAACTCTAAACTCGAACTACATCCAAGCCAAACATACCACAACGATGAGCTTCAAGTCAAAAGCAAGAAAATAATACGTAATAAAAAAAAAAGATAAAGAAGACACTACTCTGAAGAAAGTGTATGCTATAACATACCGTATTCGATCGAAGAAGAAGTTGTCCCTTCAAATTAGGATGAGATAATGAAGCCTAATACTCTAAGTCTAGGCGTCGGGTAAGAGCTTAGCAAAAAGAACTTATTGTGAAGATATAAGGAGAACGAGGAGGAATAGGGAAAAAGAAAAAAAAAAGGGAAGGTCTTCTATTGCGTGGAATTGGTCTAGCAACCTTCTGATCCTTTTGATTCATAATTATGACCTTCTTCTTTGCAATTCAAAAGGGAAAAATAAAAAAGACAAAAGAAAAAGGAAAGTCCTTTGTTGCGTGAAATTCGTCTAGCGACCTTCTAATCCTTCTGATTCGTAATCATGACCTGACCTGTTCTTCGTAGTTCAAAAAATATATATATATATGTGTGTGTGTGTGTGTGTGTATGTATGGCACTGCACTTACCGTAATAATGTGAAGGAGAAGCTGTCCTTGCTTTTTTCTTCTTTACCGTTTAAGATTGGATGGAATCCTTGAAGTTGTATGATTTGTTCATATAGTAGAGTGGGAAGAAGGAAAAAAAAAGTAACTAGACACTTGTCAAGCTTTTGGTGGAGATAGGGAAATAAAGGAAGTATTGTTAGTTACCATGGATGCCTTACTGGGACGTAAACTTTCCCCTTCATTTATCACTTTAATAGGCCAGACATATGATTTGGAGATAAGGGCATGTGAAGTTGTCACCTTGGCATAATGAATTGGACTATAATATGAAAAAAAAAAGCAAAAAATTGAAGTTATTGGGCCTATCGGCCCTCGCTTTCTACTCCTACCACAGACCTCTGCAAAAAATTCACTTTTAACATTGAGCTCCCAAAATGATGGTCAGTTGTTGATAAGGGCACTTTCTTGAGGTGTTTTTTCGAAGGAGTTTTCCAAACGAAGATTTGAAAATTCGTTAAGCTTCTGAGGCACTACCTTGGAAACCCCATAGGGGACATTGTCTGCTTGACCCTTACCCGTTAAGCAGCTAGTAGGACCATCATGCTTACCAGTCGTAGCGCAACAAATAAATTTTAGCTAGTACAAAGTGTTACATGATATGTAAAGACCTTACAAGAAGAATTCTCTTATATGAGAAGAAAATCAAGATAGCATTGACACATTGAGTCAACCCAATGAGGTTACTAATGTGAACTCGGCATATAGATTCAACTCAACGAAACCAATGACTCGTATGGATCAAATCGAAGAAACAATTTAGCTCAAAAGGAGATAGCTTAAAGAAGTTTTGTTTCAGAGTGATGTCTTAAGGGCAATATACTAAGCCAACTGAGGCATGATATATGGTTAAGAGGTGTTGCGGACTCGTGCACTAAGATAAGCACAAAGACAATTCTCAAATTAATTCAACAGCAATGCAGTTGTTTAATAGCACGCATGCACTTGAGTCATCTAAAAGGCTCACTTGGTGCCCAAAATCCCTTTGACTTCATTTAAAGAACTTTGGTCAAGAAGCAAAATATAGAGGGCTAAATTTAATATTGGGGGTCAAGCCCATTGATTAAATGGATTTAACTCATCGGACTAAAGTGACAAGGCTTGATGAGTCCTTAGCTTAATGAGTCAAGCCCATAAATTATTGAGATGATTAAGGGAGATTTGGCACGGTGAACTTGGAGTAGAGCCCGTTGGATCGGTTTGTCTGATATAACCTTTCATGGTTTAGGTCACATTAATGAAATATAAAATCCTTTATTTGGGCCTAATCTCATGGAAAAAGCCCATTTAATACTTATATGTAAAAGGCTTCAATCTTAGCCATTGATCAACGTTATGATCTAACGTATCAAATTCACCTGCCAGATCCTATAAATACCTCATTCATTTCCTCATTTGAATAGAAGAAAAAAACCCTCATTAACCTCGTTACTCTGCCGAAACTTTGCCTTAAAGATCAAACACTTAAACACTTCAAAAACGCCACCTTATTCTTCATTAATCTTGGAGTTTGATGCCATTGTGCAACTCTACTTGTCACTATACGTGTTAGAGCGTTACTAAGATTGTCTACTCCTCCTCCTTATGCTTTTCTGCTAATCATCCTTGTAGATATCTAATTTTTGCCCCTCTATAGTCCTAATTTTTATTTTTATAAAAAGGGTCCTGATTCAAAAATAAAAATAACAAAAAATTAATAAAAGATAAAAATGACAAAAAAATTTAACAAATGATGAAAATACCAAAAAAATAAGAAAAGGAAAATTTATAAAAATTTTGTAGATTTTTAAGAAGTAATTTTTTAGAATAAATAGTTTTAGTTTTAGTTTAGTTAAAATTTTTATTTTAGGGAATCGGATAGTTTAAGTATAGTTTAATTGTATTGAATGTCAAAGCACAAACTAACAGCTTAACGGATAAGCATTGGAGTATTGGAATGGACTTAGTTTGAGGTCTTGGGTTCAAGTCTCTCCTAACACCTATGTCTTTATTTTTCTATCTTTGCAAAAACAAGATGAAAACGGGATTTATGTCTTATTAAATCATTTGAATTTAGTTTGATCTTGTTAAATTAGATTTGAATTAATTTAGATCTAATTTAATGGTTATCAAATCAGATATGATTAGATAGGATTTGATTTGGTCTTTATAAAAGAAAAAAACAACGGGAGAGAGATCATCAATCTTCTTCATCTACAATCACTACCGCAACTTGATACGACACAAACAAATCAACCACACGTCCCTTGTCCTTGCCCACTTGCAGCCGACCTTCTAACAGAAACAACAACAACGCATTCACTCGCCGTCCCTGATAAACTGACCAACAACTCCCAATGCTTCACCCACGCCCTAACATAATCTGGAGCAGCTCACTATTGCAACTTTAAGCCAGAGATGCACGACAGCAACGTACCCTTCCCCTGTTACTTCGCCAAGCAATACACGACGCCCACTGACCAGCGCCATAACAACCCAAAACCGAGCAAGACATGGTCCATCACCGTCGCTGCAGATAACAACTCAGCCTACTCCCTTTCTCTCGACCTCAAACATCTGTAGCAGTGAAGCTAAATAACGCAACAGTAATCTACGCTCGTTCGCAACAGAGACGATCAAGCTCTAGACTGCTGCTGCACACAATACTAAGCGTTTTGACCACTGTTCACAGTACACGACATGCCATCTACTACAACGATCATCACCATCCCCGCACGAACGGCTCTTACCGGCTTGCTCTTTTCCGTCCACGGCAACACTATCCACACTAATAGGTCGCAAGCATCTACACCCCGCCGCAGCAGATCTACACTCCCTATTTGACCAGATTCGACCGTCCACACAACTGCAGTCGGATAACTCAACTGAACACTTCAGCGCCGAGCAGCTCCATACGCACGATAGTTGTTTTCAATCATCTCCGGTTAGCACTGTGCAGTGGCTATAAAGGAAATAGCAATTAGGTTTAGGCAAAATTAATTATTTATCTGTTTACTTGATTATTAGTATACTATTATTTATCGCTATTATTTAGATCTTCAGTTAGTAGGTATCATATAAGCAAATATGGATATATTAGTTTTAGGGTTTATTTAGTTTTCTATGTGAAAGTGTCATATATAATTTTAATAATTCAGATAAATAGCTGTAAAGATATTGGTGTACCTATATATATATATTATTCTAGGATGTTTTTTTTTTTTAGATTAGGTTTTTCTTTAGAAATCTTCATATAGAAAATCAACTTTTGGAAAAAGTTAATGAAGGAAACTTTTTATAAAAAGATTTTAGGGCTTTTAGAAAATTCTTTTTGCTTATGAGTTAAGACCTTTTTAGATTTTTTTAAAATAAATTAAATAAAATCAAAACGTAAACTCGACCGGTTTTCAAAAATTAAAATTAATCAACATACTAAAGATTTTTTTTTAAAGAACTACGATCGTCTGATCCCGGCTAGTAGGTACGTATGTACCTTCGGAGCGATGATAAAATATGTTAAACTTAGATTCTTTTCCTTTTGATTTTTGTTTATTTATCTATTTATTTTAAATATTATAATTAGAAAAATAATCATAATTTCAGTAAATAAATAGTGGTACCCGTTATGGTTTAATAGGTTAGCCCCTAAATTCGGAACCTTCTGGTTCTTTATTCAAATCGAAATCAAAGACCGGTAGCTAAATCGTAATCAATCCACCCAATTGGTTACGGTTTCTTTTCTTTTCCCGACTCTAGTCAGGTGGCGACTCCAAAAATTATTTTCAATAAAAAACTGGAATTTCTCAATTTCTTTAGTTGAGGATTAATATTAAATGGGTTAGGGTTTAGTATTAATCAGAAAATGAGAAATTAATTTTAAATAATAGAAAATAAAAAATCAAGCTTGACAATCTTGCACGAGTCACTTAAGTTGTTTTCCTAGTTACGTGTAGCGCAACTTCACAAGCGGTATGTATGTAATACTTATATTTGTACCCACTCCCCCACATTATCAAACTTAGAGGCTACTAAGAGTGATAACCCCCTCAAGACAGCAAACGAGGAGGTTTCATCCATACTGGTGGGATTGGATGAGGAGTTAAGAAAGAGTTGGAGCAGTTAGACAGGGAAAGACTGATAGAGGCCCTTCCTCATGATGTTTATCGTTGTAAGGTTGGAAGATGCTTCCAATTTGTTTAATAAGCCTAGGAATGACAAGGGGTTGAGCAGTCAAGGAAGCAAAAGTAAACTGACCACTATTAATTATGTTCTTAGTAATTTTATTGTAGGTGATTTTCCTAACATGGTAGCACAACTGCCAAGGTGAGAGGAGAGAGCGCTACTACTATTGAAGAGGCGGTTTGTAGTGAATGAAAAGTGTCTGAAGCTTGGCATGCGCCTCTTATTCACCGATTTTGAGAGATGGCTAATCGATTGCTACAGATGTTGCCTTTCTCAAATTCCTCTCAATGGGTAGAGGTTGTTAAAGACATGTTAGGCCCTATACAAATATTTGGTGGCATGAGCCACACCTTACCTATTTAATTAATTTCATTTATGGAAGATCTTGAAGGCGTAGACATATGTTTAGAACGTTCAGGAGAAGAAATTGTTTGGGGGCCTAAACTTGTTTGTAAAGAACTAGTAAGATGAGTTTCTTATGGTTGAGTTACCTTTAGAGGCTAACTTTTAGACTTAGTAGACCTCATTGGTTCAAACTGGAACTTTAAGGAAGTTCGCTTAAAGCACTTTGAGGCCGTATGAGAGATTGAGGCCTTCATGGCTTTAGGCATAATTAGGAGATCAATGTCGAGGAGACAATGTGCAGGTACTTCACCCTTTTGATCACTCAACTTTTCCTAAGTATAGAGAGGGTTGTGATGAAAAAGTGTGAATTGGCCCTTTTGTAGTGCCAAAATGGGCTCATATGAAGCTATCCTTTATTTATGGTCATTTTGATGAATGGGGATTCCTCCTTACATGTGCCAGTCACAGTGGAGATTATAAGTATTCGTTGTTCTTTATCTTTTATTAACATTTCCTATTTCCTTTTGTAGGTGAAAAGATGGCTAAGTTTAGGGAACTTCCTTAACCTAGTAAACTAGAGCTATTAAGGTAGCAGAAGTTTGGGACAAAGCTGGAGAAGAACATTACCTACCCTAATGGCAAGATTGTGAAGCCAAAGTCAAGGGTAAGGGGAGACCAATAGGATAGGGCCACTTGCTTTGCTTTAGGGGGTCCCAATCAGTAACCCTTCTGAGGAGCTGGTGATTACTAAGCCTCTAAGTATGGTGACTCCACCATCTGATTCTGCTTCGACATCTAAGCCCATTATCATTATGGGGGAGGATGCTCTTGCTGTCGATGAGCCAAAACTAATGGTACTCCCTCCTCTTTCTAAGAGTAAAGAGAAGAGACTCAAGGGCATTGTAGGGAAGGAGTTGGCTAATCAGAAGAGGAAGGTCCCTAAGTGAGTAAGGAGAACGTACTTGATCCAAAGAAGGCAAAAATGAAGGAGTCGCTCAGTCAGTCTCATATTTATGACTTCCCCTCTAGTCACTCATATCGTTGCTTCGATGACATAGGGGAGACCTATAAAAATATCCTGAATGAGTATCGGATCTTGGGAATAGTTCTGTATTCGTTCAAGAATGTTCTGTATGAGCCTAAGAATGATTGCTTGTTCATGGAGGCTATTGAGTCGGCTATTAAGCAAGCTTGGAGGAAACTCCTCAAGCTGAAGTGGGATATCTAGGGTGGCGATGTGATGTTACACCATCAAGAGCTTAGCTTTCAAGCCTTGATGAGGTCTTTCAGTACTATTAATTGGGCCATCCTAAAGGAAATGGTGAAGGTCCAAGCCGACTTGCCCCTTGACCTAAGAGACCACCTCAACTTACTCATTCGTCGCATGAGTCTTTGCTCCTCTAAGTTGTTTTACTTTGAAATGTTCTTTTAAATTTTTCTTCTAACTGCTTGTAATTCTCTTATCATGGTGTAGTACCACGGTCAGGTGTTACTCTGGCTTGAACACTATAACGTGGTACTAAATGAGGTAAAAGACCTCCATAAAAAGGTATTTAATGCGCAGAAGGGTTGTAGTGAGGTAGTGTCTTCTTTTAGGTGCTTTCATAAAAAGTTTAGCAAGGCTAATCGACATCTCCATTGTTCTTGTATATAGAGGACGGTGCTAAAGGCCGAGCTACTGAAGGAGAGGTAAGAGAGAGAAGGTCCAGGGGGGTGTCGGGGAAGTCAGTGCACTTAAGAGGTAATCAAAGGAAGAGCAAAAATCCAATGCTAAACTCTCTAAGAGGTTAGAAGAGGAGAAGAAGGTCAAGGAAGAACTCGACCGATGCAACCAACACCTAAGTGCGTCGATCTTGAAGATGTAAACTTATGTAGTAATGAAGGCGAATGAGTATAAAAACACTAAAAAATACTTACTGGAGCTAGCCAATCAGAAGGCGAAGCTAAAGAATGGGGATGTCATAAGCTCCACTGTCAAGCAAAAGGCTATTAAGAAATTCTTCACAACAAGGTTGTGGCTTGACGAATGTGAAGATATCTCTACTAAGTCAGGCCGAATGCTCCGAGAAGAGGTGTTCAAACATTAACCCTGCCGGAACTTATGCCTTTTGGATTTCCTAGAAGATCCGACTCATCAGGAGGAAAGGGCAGCTAGGGAGAAGGAAAGGACAATCATACCCATTGTTGAGGTCATCCAAGATGCTCTTGCATCCTCTTCAACCCTAACAGTTTTGTATGAGGTCACTCTCGAAAGTCGAAGGCACCTAAGAGAAGGATTAAAGTTAGGGTAACCCTTCTGCTGACGAAAGCTAACATATTCTTCCTCTTCTTTCTTCAACTTAAGACCAGCCAATTTAAGTAGATTAGCCCTCTGAACAAGTAGGTGTGCTAGACTTCTTTGAATTACTGAGGTTGGCTTATCCAAAGTGACAAGCCTGTGTTTTTCTCTCCTTTTATTATTTTTTTGTTGGACTTCTGTGAATGGAAAGAATTCTCGTACCAAGCTAGTATGTTGACCTCTATCATTGTAAATGTTTGATCAATTGAAAAAATTCTCTTTGTTGATATTTATAAATTTTCTTTTTTGTCATATTGATATTTAGTTGATTCAATTGAGGGGGTGCAACTATTTTTCTTTTAGGATTGTTGGAGGTTGTGATTACTTTGCTTTTAGAGAAGAGTTGAGGTTGCTCTTCTTAGAGGACCATTCAGTTGTTAGGAGCTTAGATCATGTTCGGTTAGGAAGAGTTGAGGTAACTTTTCTTCAAAGACTATTTAGCTGTTAATAGCTTAGGTCGCTTTAGGGGTTAAGCTGGTGGTATTCTAGTAGGCATTATGGAAGTTCCTTTGTTATGTAAGGGGTGTTTCCTATTGTTGAGGTTGCCCAAGGGGGGGTTAGGTCAGTAGTGTTTTCTCCTGCCCATTCCTGAAGAGGCATGCAAGTCAGGAGTCCTTATGAGAACTTCTTGGACTATGAGTCCATTTACCCATTTTGAGCTAGGACGAGCTAAAAATGAAAATAAAAAGGAGCACATGATAATTTAAAGAATGAACTTTTATTAATAATCTTATAGAGAGAGTACAATCATATTCACATCATTCTAATCGAAATACAGTCTTAAATTGTTAGCATTTCATGTGCATGGAATGAGCTCACCATCCAGACTTTCTAGCTTATATGATCCATTCCCAGGTTCTCTCTAACTTTGAGTAAGTCTTCCTAATTGGAGGCTAGCTTCTCCTATCCCTTCGTGAAATAATGGCTTGAAGTTTTCGGCAAACCAGATCTCCCATCTTGAATTCCTTATGTAGGACCTTTTTATCATAGTATTCGATTACCCTATGTTGATAGGTGGCCACCAAAGCTGTAGCAAGGTCTTAGATCTCCTCTATAATGTCCACAATGACTTGCAAAAGAGACTCATTTATGATAATGTTGAATGATTGAGTTCGAATGTTATAAAGCTCCAGTTAAATAGAGAGGGCTGCTATCGAGCTAAAGGCTAGGCGAAATGGAGTTTCACCTATAGAAGTGCAATGAGTGGTCCTGTATCCGCATAAGATGTTAGGTAACTCATTCACTCATCTACCTTGAGCTCAATTAACCCTCTTCTTGATACTGTCAAGTATGATCCTATTAGTAGCCTCGACCTGGCCGTTAGACTAGAGGTGTGCGACCTGAAGAACACTAGGCTGAACTCAAGAGGGGAGGTAAATTGAGTTTTAAGGACAAATTGTAATTCCTTTGTGAATGACTAAATGCAATAATAAGAGTAATCAAAGTAATAGTAGAACAATAATAAATGCGGAAATTTAAAGAGATAGGGATAAAGAATATCAAGCTTAGATTTAACATAGAGTTCGAACCGCCCCCAGTCTCCATGGATACACAATGCCTCCAACTGAGGACTTCACTTTACTTTATTAATTTCACAACCCAATTGCTCCAAGAGCTACACAACCTTACATAATATCTTTTACACACAACTAACTCAATTGTATTTCTTTCTTCACTCAAGATTACAACTGTGAAGACTTTCAAGCACCACAACTATGTCTCTTTTTGTTTGATAGCAAATAAGTGTACAAGAGACCAAAGAGAAGTAGAATAAAGTCAAGAATGTAAGAGAATGTCTTTAAATTGCAGTAGAATATTAGATCTTGAAAACCTTTAGTCTGGTTGTTGAGCTTTTATAACAACTCATTAAATTCTTCCTGTTATCGCGTATAAAATACTCAAACGGCTTCTTGAAACTGACTAACCAGCATGCTAGTACTTTGAATTATCTGCAAGCCAGTAAAAAATACTTTACCGGCAAGTGAATCAACAAGCCGGCTCCTCTAAGCCAGTAAGCTTTTCTTTATGTTTTTCAGGGCTTTATACCGTCAGCTTACTTCTACCTTAAGCTGTTAACTCGGTAGGCTAAATATCCCCTGAAAATTCTTTCATACACAACAAACAAATACTCTTTGCATTCTAACTTCAAGATCATTTGATCACTACTCAAAAGATTAAATTTCTTGTAGAGATAATTAATATGTTTAATCATTAAGCAAGCTAATTGATCTTCTTCAATTATCTTAATATAATCAAATAATACTTAGTTTAATTATCCACTTGTTTTGTTCTCTTCAAAATCAACATGTTTAGATATACACTTTTTGTTTTGTTATCATCAAAATCAAATAATAAACCCTAAGTTCAACACGACCGAGGTGAAGCGAGGAGTGATATGATGCTTCACGTAAAATTCCTCGAATTTGGGATTATTAAATTGCTGCCCATGATCCATAATGAAGGCATATAGAACCCTAAATCTAGAGAGGATGCTGTTGTAAACAAATGATTCCATGCGCCTTTCTATTATATAGGATATAGCTTCAGCTTCGACTTCGACCCTCTTAATGAAGTAGTTAATGGCCACAATGATGAATTGTCGTTTTCTATACGCATTTGGGAAGGCACTAAGAATGTCAATGCCTCACCAAGCAAAGGGCCATGGACTCGTTAGAAGTTGAAGGTTAGAGTTAGGGACATGCGTGATTGAAGAATGCTTCTGACATCGAGGGCATTTCAGAGCTATCGCCTTCATGTCTTACCTCATAGTAGGTTAATAGTATCCTAACTAAAGAGCTCGGATATAGAAGGCTTATGATTAGATATGATTGTTACACACTCTAGCATGCAACTCTTTCATGACACGTAGCCTCTCATCAAGTTGGAGGCATCTCATCAAGGGAAGGTTGACTCTTCTTTAGTACAGGACGCTATTGATCAGAGTTTATTTGGTAGTGTAGTACCTCAATTTCTTGGCTTCCTTCCTATTGGCTAGTAGCGTACCCTACTCCAAGTAGTTACTGATGGGATCCATCCAGCTTGGCTCCGCTGGTGTCACATTAAGCTCGAAGACTATGACTCTACCTAAAGGGTTACTCTTTTCTGGTAAGTACTCAATGAATATTATCCTATCCTTTACCTATGGCCTCTGTATCCCAGTAAAGGCAAGCTTAGACAGTAAATTTGCGGCCAAGTTCTTGGTTTACAAAATTTTTGTAATATTCCATGAAAGGAACTTGGCCAAGAGAATTGTTACTTTATCCAAGTACTTTGCCATGGTATCATCCCTAGCTTCATATTCTCTTTGGACTTACTAGACTATAAGCATAGAGTCCAAGAGTACTTCAAGGTGCTCAGCATCAATCTCCTTAGCCAACTTGAGACTAATTGTAAGCCCCAAAGTTCAGCCAAGTAATCATAGAATTGAACTTAGAACTCAAGGTTTAGGGCGATCGGTTAAAAGATCCGATCAAACCCAAATTATAAACTATTTAACAAGATATCAGTAAAAATGACCCTGTAAACTTAAATTTAAGAAAATAAGTAGTAAAATAGGAGACTATAAAATTTTTAAATTTTAAGCATAATAACTGCTAATTACCAAAAAGGCAAAAAGTGTAATATAATAACTAATAAATTATTAGAGACAGATTATATGTATACTAAAAATTTTAGAATGACCAAAATAATATTTAAGAATATTTATTTGTACTATATATGAATATACATGTAAGTATAAATACGCGTAATTACTTAAAATACGCGAAATGTGCTAAAATAATACTAAATGCTTAAAGAAAATTCATAATTAATTAAGGAAAAATCAAGAAAAATCAGTAAAAATCATGAATCATCCAGAATTGGGTCGTGGCAGCTGGGAAAAATAAGAAAAAATTCGGCCAATTAAATTAAGACAACATAAAAGCCAAAAATCAAGGGATAAGGCAATTGTCTTGTCCCATTTAATGCACAATAAATTCCACAAAGCCCTATAAATAGCAGGAAAAATTACAGAGCACATTTGGACAGATACAAATCAGAGAAAATTAGAGAGAGTTGAAAATTCAAGAGAAAATCCAGAAAATAAAAAAAATAAGAAAAACTGTGCAGTTAAGGGTTTTAAAAGGAACCCACACCAGACGAGGAGCTGAAAGTGGACGGCCACCACCACCACACGGTGGTGGCAGCGCCCAGGCCGGCCGACAAGGCCACGGCGGCCCGCGATGGGCGGAGCTACCTGAACCGGTGAGTCCAAATTCTAGCCCGATTCTTGTATAATTTTGTAAAATTAGTTATTTTACCCAGAAAATTATGAAACTTGTTATTCTGAGGTTTTATTATATGTAGATTTAGGGAAAAATATTGATTTAGTTTAATTATGTCTGGAAATATAGGGTCCTTAACAAATTGTTCAAAACCAAGCATGATTAAACCGGAAATTAAATAGGCTTAGGGATGTAGTTTGGGGCTCAAAATTTTTCTGTAGGATGCTCATGTGACATAGAACAGTGCTATGAAGCCCTTTTTCAAAAATTAATTTTTGAAATTTTTAGATAATTTTTAGGCTCTAAAAAGAGGCATAAAATGGGTAATTTAGGGTTAATTATGTAATTAAATGATTAATTTCTGATTTAGTGAATAATTACATGTTTTAGGATGTTAAGATCTGATGGAGTATGATACTTATAGCATTTAGGGTGTTAGATGTAATTATTAGGTTAATTATGTAGTAAATTAGTAATAGAAAAACATAGTGAATTATGAGTTAATTTTGTAAATTAGAATAATTAGGTGTAAAACCTGATCTAGGATGAATTTAGACATTTTGAAGTGAAAATTTATGTTAGAGATGGTAATTAGGGTAATAGAAATATTAGAAATGCATTATGTGCATAATATGTGATAATGCATAATGTGTAATTTTTGAAAATATAATAAATAGAAATATTAGGATAAAAATTGATATTATATAAATAATAGGGATATATAATAAATCTGATAAGAAACTTGAATTTATGTAATTATATGAAAAATGTAAAAATTTCTCACATTAGGAGTAAATTCGGTACACAAATAGGGATTTAAGTGTACCGGATGGAATAAAATACTGACTAGGGGTAATAATGGTATATAAGAGATCGGGAAGTAATGTGATTAATTTCACATTATAGGTTGAAACGGATTTTTAGGGTTGGAATCTAAAACATTACTTAAAAATCGAACTAAAAACCTGGTTCAGAAATCGATGCGAAAATTGAACCTAAACCCAACCCTAAACCTAGAATAATGGTAAAAGACTTAAGACCTAGATAATTAGGCATATTAAACCTTAAACAAAACCTAACAATAAGCGTTGTAGGATAAAACGAACCTATAATATTTATATGAAAAGCTGAAACCACGTTCGTGTTATAGGGATAACCGGCGATGGCTTGAGCAAATCGGACCTCGAGTGAGCGAGCGAGGAGTCGAGGTAAGTTGGGATTAATACGTTGCTGTATTTTGGGAGGCTTAAGATTATGCTTGGTTGTGCTTGTTAGATAGTTGAATGTATGCATGTGCTTGATTATGGGTGATGCCATGATTTTGTTTGTTGCTCTGCACATATTATATGAATTGTATGAAATGATCGATCACCCTAAACTGGACTTAATTAAATATACGACCAGTAATCATAATCGAACATGCATGGCAACCCGTTAGGGGATTTAGGACTCTCCGGCCAAATACCGACCCCTTCGGAAGGGATAGCGCAAGATTGCAAAATGGTCCCTTCTTCATCCTCAGTCGAACTAAGTGACAGGAGAGGAGGTCGCGGCGGGGGTGAAGACAGTGGTTCGAAGGTAGTCGCGGGAGGAGCAAGGTCTCCATTACACAAGCCTGGGTTTGGTCGTGAGCTGTTGCATTAACGGTAACTCCTCAACCCGGATTAGAGCGGGCGCAATTTCTCTAATCTCACGACGGGCCGGACAACGTCGTGCGATGGCATTTGCTTGCATATGCATTGCACCTAATAAGTGATTGAAAACCTTTTTGTGTGTATGGTATAGTTTTAAGTCCTCCGTCCTAATTTACTGAGCTGTGGTTGCTCACATCCCTATAGACATCGTGCAGGTGCTGGCTAAGAAGCGGCAAACAAATACTCTGAAGCTAGCAACTGCTGGATCCTGGGGAGTGAGGAAAAACATTGAAGAATCAACACATATTTTACTTTTCATTTCTGATTAATGTAATAACTGAATTATAGTGATTATATATAACTTTTCTCACTTTCTTAGGTAAATTATTTGTTTAAATTACAAATTGTCTACTTCAAAGCGGGTTAGTCATGGACGCCTTGTGTAGATTAAGTCTAAGATAGCGGTTGTAAGGCCAACTTCTATCTTAGGGTGGTTTACACGGCGGGGCTGTTACGACTCTGCCGCTTCGGGGTGTGACACTAATGATCAAGGCCTTACATTCAGATTCGCTGTTGCTTGTATCAAACCCGAACTTGAGGGCATAGTAGATTGTTGTCTGTAGTCTAGTGAGCACCAAACCCATACCTCCTCCTCTAGAGGTGGAAGAGCGGTTGACATGGAGAGTCCACATCGGTTTATCATCTCCAAGCAGTGCTTCCTCCTCTACAATGTATTCCATAATAAAATCGGCTAACAATTATGCTTTATAGACTATTCGTGGCTTATATTGAATTCCGTAAGTGCTCAGTTCTAGCATGTACTTAAACATTTGACCAAAAGCATTGGGTTTTTGTAGAAGCGTATGGAGCGGCTGGTTTATTAGTATGATGATCTGGTGTTCTTAGAAATAAGGTAAGAGTCAATGTGCATAAATAATAATGGCTAAGGCGAACTTCTTGACTTTGGAGTATCTAAATCAAGCCTTTGGAGAATGCGATTGACGTAGTACATCGGCCTATGCTCTCTCCCTTCTATCTTGACTAGCAAGGACAAAAGTGCCTTGTCACAAACTGCTAGGTATAAGTAAAGATCCTCTCATGGGATTGGCTTTAAGAGGATTGGTAGGTATTCTAAGAAGTCCTGTAACTCCTTGAAAGCTGCTTCACATTGAAGACTCCATTTAAAACCCTTAGGATTCTTAAGGATCTTGAAGAACTTCGTACATTTAGAGACGAGCTTGCTCAGCATGGCTACTATGCTGGTGAGCTTTTAGACTTCCTTAATCGAGGTAGGGAACTTCATATCCCTAATGGCCTTAATCTTCTCAAGATTGACCTCAATTCCTCGTTGAGTGACTATGAAGCCTAGGAACTTGCCGGAGATGACCCTAAATATACACTTTTGGGTTTAGCTCAATATCATATTTCCTTATTCTATCAAAGGCCTCCTGTAAGTCCTTGATATGGTCATCAGCCTACTTGCTTTTGACGATCATATCATCTAAGTACACCTCCATGTTCTACAAGAGCCGAGGCTTGAAACATGTGGTCAACATTCACCAATATGCAACCCCAACATTTTTTAGGTCAAAAGGCATGTTGTTGTAGCAATAGGTGCTAAAATCTATGATGAAAGATGTGTGAACTTCTTCCTTTGAGTCCATTTTGATTTGATTGGAACTCGAAAAGGCATTCATAAAGCTCAGCAAACATGTCCCCACATGAAGTCAACCAATTGGTCTATCCTCGAGAAAGGGAAGTAATTTTTTGGGTAAGCTTTATTGAGGTCGATATCAATGCACATTTGCCACTTTCCATTTTTTTTTTATTAGCACAATACTGGCTACCTATGCTGGGTATTTCTCCTCTGGTACGAAGCCTACCTTAAGCAGTTTCTACACTTCTTCTTCAATGGTAGCTTGTCATTCTAGAGCAAATACCTCTTCTTCTGCTTAATAAGCCAGCCATTCTCATTGATTTTGAGGTTGTGGGTCACCAGGTCAGTTAAGATACCGGGCATATCCGATGCTGACTAAGCGAATCAATTCGAGTCGGCTTATAGGAGCTCAATAGCCTCCTTCACCTTGGGAGGCATCTTAGCCCTGACCTTAGTGGTCTAATTAGGGCCGGTACTGATCTGCACCTCTTTTGTCTTCTTACATGGCTCACTTCTCTTAGCCAATTCTCTTATGAGCCAGTTTCTAAAGTAATGACATCATTACCTCGAGTCGCCTTTAGGTATAGCTCCATATAGATCTTTTAGTTACACCTACAAATTCCCACCATGGTAGGGGTTGGCAATTTGGCCTTCAGATAGAGGGACGATGTGATAACTCTAAAATTGGTAAAGTTGGGTTGTCCTAGCTGAGCATTTTAGGGGGATGAGTAGTCTACCACTATAAATTCTATTGGTTGTCGAGTGATACTTTTGTCGTTATTGAGCTCCATATTTAGGGTAATAATGCCCTTAGGTTGGATAGTTCCCACATTGAAGACAATAAGGTCATGATGCTATGGCTTCATCTATTTGATGAGCTTCTTCCTCATCTTGTCGTAGGTGTGCTTAAAGAGGATGTCGGTGGAGCTACCGGTATCTACCATGATCTTTAGGACATTGAAACCTAAGATCCTTGCCCCAATCATTAGGGCATCTTAATAGGGGGTATCAACCCCCTCAAGGTCTTCGTTAAGAAAGGAGATAGAGGTATTGCGTCTTTACCTCTTCTCACTTACTACCATTACCTCGAATAGTGTATTAGTTAAGTTGTTGCAATTCGGCTAGCTCTTTGGATATGGGCCCCTAACAATAATATTAATAACAATGTTGGGGGCTTGGTTGTTGCAGCGTTCATTGTTCCCTTTGTCTTAAGCATCCTTATTTCGCCGCCTTTAAGGTACCCCGTCTTCGCCATTGTTAGGCTCGATCACATACTCTTTGAAGAAACCCCTTTGGATAGTGTATTCCATGGCATTGTTCAACTGGAAGCACTCGTTAGTTATATTGTGATAGTCTTTGGGGGGCTTTTGCAATAGGCCTTTTCCTTAGACCTCCATATAGGCCTATATAAGAGGTCGATTTAGAGGGTGTACTAGGTGAATATTAGTAGGGGTAGTAGATGTTTCTTATTGTTAGAGCTTTTACTATTAGCTCAGTTCGACACCTTGTTAGCCGGATGAACTTTGACAAATCCTTTCTTGTTGTCCTTCTTTCTACCCACCTTTTATAGGTTGGCTTCGTACTTGGCGTGGATGTTATCATCCTAGTCTATGTATTTCTGGGCTTTGCTCCAAAATTCAATTAAGGACTTGGGCTTACTTTTTAAGATTGATCGGAAGAAATCCCTATAAGGTCTGGGTAGAAAGGGTAGCAACTCACTTATCAAGTTGAGGGATCTTAACCACAACGTTGTTAAGCCAAGCTACATATTCTTCAAGGGTTTCCCCTTTCTTCTATCTGATTAAGTGTAAGGATGAAGTGTCCTTGGATGGGGGCTTATTAGCCTTGAAGTGGAGGCCGAACCAAAGTGCAAGTTCATTGAAGGAGGGGATATAGTTCTTGGGTAGGTGGTTGAACTACGTTTGAGTTGCCTTCCTCAGAGTGCCTAAGAAGGCTTTGCACATAATTGTATCCCCATGATCATGAAGGTACGAAAATGTAGGAGGTGATCATTAGGATCACTAGTACCATCATGTTAGTCCAGGGTAAGGAACTTGGAGTTCGGGGGTAAAACTTCATCTTAGACACTCCTAATGAGTGGCCTTTTGTTACTACCAATAAGGCTAGTGCCTTCAATTGCTTTGCTCTCTTGCTTTTAGGAGACCCTCTTCACCATCTTACGGAGCTCGTTTTTAGGTCGACATTGTCAACTGGATGACCTTGCGTATCGTAGAGTGTGAGACCACCCCATAGGAGTCGGCTACTGGCTTATTACAAGTAAGGATGTGGTCATGGTTAACCATAGATTGCACCTGATGCTCTTGCACTAGGGGGTTGGGCTATTGAGCCCTACCGTTCTGTTTCTGTTGTTGATTGTTTTGCCCATTATGGTTGTTTGAGACATTGGGCAACTGAGTATGCCTACTCTGCCTCTTAACTTCATCGAGCCCAGCTTGAAGCTCTCCGTTACAAGCAGTGAACTCTTTAGGTAGCTTCTCCAGCTATTCCAGCATTGCTTAGGGGTTTGTGTGGCTGGAGGTTGGTTGTTTAGATCTACAACACGAGACAATGTGAATGATAAGAGCAAGAAAGGGTTTGGGGAGTTGATAGGAATTAACTCCTCAGGCCAGTTATGCATAGCTAAGCTAAAGGACTACAAGGACTTACATGAAGAATACTAGTTCGAAACCTCATTTAGGATAAGAATTCATATTTCGATCTCCATCTTTTACACTACTGCTGACCCCGAACACCAAGCTCTCATAAGTTTTGGTACAGTTTCCAAGTTGCTAAGCAATTATGTTGACCTGTTTAGCTTGCATGCCCACTAGCCATGTCTATTGTCGAGCTCATACCATGATCCAAACAATCCCCGAGCTGACTAGCATTAGACCTCTGTCCAAGTCGAGTTGTTGAGACATCCGACTAAGAAATGATCAAAGTGTTCCTCATAGCCTAAGCTCTGACTGTTGACACCCCTTTGACTACGTCTAAGTAGGATTCTACGATTACCAAGTGGCCTCAACATTCATTACAACTTAGTCGACTACATTATAAGCCTCTAACTACCCCTTGACATGTGTCTTTAAGCACGATATTCCAAGGATTCCTTACTCTTTTTGTACATAATATTCTTTGTTGTTTTTACCCTTTTTAGTATGCTTTATGTATCTTATTTGTAAACTACTCTTTTATCTTTTCCTTGTATGCTTTGTAATCTTAATGGGGTTAGTATATAAACTCCATTTACTTATACGCAGATACAACATTGCATTATTGAATATTACCGGTTTCTTTCTTGAGTAACCTTAGAGTTCTCGTTTTCCTTTTAACTCTTATTTATTATTTTTAATAAGGAGTAGTGGCGAGTAACTCTATAATTGGGACTGGTGAGTCACATTTGGTGAATTATAGGCCGAGTAAAATCAGTTGATGTGTCATATTCGATTGGTAGTTGCTCGAATTTGCTAATTCCCCTTTGTTTTCTTTTCATTTTGGTTTGTTATGGTGCTTCTCCATGTGTACGACCTTGAAAACATATGAGGAGTATTTGTAGTGTTTTAGTATTAAATGAGTTTGTTTCCTACAAACAGCGTCAAATGTCGTCTATAGGATCTTGCCGAAAGAGTATGGTGAATTTGGGCTTTACACTTGTGTGATGAACCTACAAAACATGGAATAATGAAGAGGCATCGGGGTATTGTTCAATATGATCACTCTGATGCTTAAGTTAGTTTGTATGTAAGGAAAGAGTATAGATGCATGAAAGTTTGAATGTGGGCTGAATGTGGGCTAAATGTGCAAAGAGTCTAAGTATCTTAGCGTTAAGATACAGATAAGTATTTATAGATGAGGGAAGCCTGAAGTTAAGGGACCTGTAGAAGTGCTTTGTCACCTTCGCACATCATGGGTAATGAAAGCATGCCATCCAACATAGTTTGGATTTGTTACGTAGTCGTTGTTATTGACTCTCTAAGCTATATTTGGTTATCTGCTAGTCGTTGTAGAATTATGGGAGTTAGGAAGGCCGTCAGGTATGCTTATGTTGAGGTTGGATAGGAAGATAGTGAGGCCGAATATTGCTAAGTTGAGTTGGGCCATAAGCCTAGACAAGTTAGTATGAGCTTGAGGGGTTCAAGTCCAAAATATTCTATTAATAAAAATCTTGGCCAAAATTTGAATTTTTAAGTAAGGGATTTGATTACTTTGGTTCATTCTTCAAGCAGTTATGTTTGTGTACAACTTCTAAGCTCTTAGGAGCTACAAGCAAAAATAAAAACATGTGAAATAGTAAAATTCAAAGAAGACTAATATAAATTAATAGGGAAAATATACATTTAGTTATCAATAGACCTTTTTTAGTCATTTATATTTTACTTTTTATTTATTCAAATTCTCAATATTTTCAAACTTCTACAAAAATGGATTTTTGTCAACTTTATTAAATTTTTCATCCATCTTTATTATGTGTAGACTTTTGATTTGTTCACAATAGTGAATTCAATAAAATAGTTTATAAAAACACTATCAAATAATACCATAAAAATAATAAAATTTGACATAAAATAATAAAAACCGTGGGAAAAGGACATAAACAAACTTCTTTAAGCTTTGGTTAGCTACTCTTAGCTATAACGTTTTAATTAATGTCATCTTTATTCAATTAAATCGTAACCTATTACTATAGGTAAATCATGTGATTTAATTATAATAATGGGTAGCCGAATCCATCTGGAGTAATGGATTTTGCCCGCCACCATTAAAAAGCAAATCATAAATTTAGTGCAGTTCACAGGAGTCAACAGCGTTGAGGATACATATATTAAAAACTGTTTTTTTTTTTTCCCCCAAAAACTGGTTTAAGTATTGAGAAGTTATTTTCTCAAATCAATGTAAGTACGTTATTTTCCCCGCATGAAGCGGGTGCGGTTTCATGTAAAACGAAAGGAAGAGGGCCAGGGGCCTTAATAATATTTTATTTTTATTTTATTATTTATCTTTTTTTTTTTCCCCTTGCCCAAAAGGGTCCTTAATAATTTGAAATCATGAAATTCGAATGCTGGGCAATTGCAATCCGGCTTTCTAGTGTTACCTTAGCTGCTCTTAACTCGTTAGCTCCATTTTCAAATTTTCTTCCCTCTCTCACTGTGCAAGCAAAAAAATTCAAAACCCTAAACTCGCTCTCTATCTATCTCTCTCTCTCTCTCCCTCCTTCCTCTTAAGCCCTCCCGGAAAATGGCCGCCGTAATGGCGCCGGTGCCTGGCCGTGAGCTCTCAAATCCTCCTTCCGATGGAATCTCCAACCTCCGCTTCTCCAATCACAGCGATCACCTCCTCGTCTCTTCTTGGGACAAGGTACTCTCTCTCTCTCTCTCTCTCTCTCTCTCTCTCTCCATCTCAATTCAGTGAGACCTAGGTTGCTTGTAACTAAACGAAAGAGGTAGTTATTTATTTACCTTTCTGTCTCTGTAATTGTATCAGACCGTGAGATTATATGATGCGAGTGCTAATGTTCTTCGCGGCGAATTCATGCACGGTGGTGCAGTTCTCGATTGCTGCTTCCACGATGACTCTTCCGGTTTCAGCGCTAGTGCTGATTGTACTGTGCGTAGGTTTGTACCTCAACTTGCTTAATATTGAGGAAATTGGACCTGTTCAGTTATACGATGCCTTGTTTATATAATTTTATACTCGAATTGGTGAACCGAGATTCATGTGGTAGTTTGGAAGCGATTTAGGATGTAAAAGGAAACATCTTTAAACTGCATTTACGGAATTATTCTCAATAGGTTAAACAAGTTAGTCATTAATTTATTTATTCTTATGGATTAAGAACGAGGCTTGCGGTTATAACACATGTTTCCCGTTTTATTGCATAGTTTATCCTGAAAGCTTGTCCCACATTTCTAATCTGAATGTAAGATGGTAGTTTTGAAGTTTGAGATATGCTTTTTGGCTGATACTTATGGCTTCATTCAGGCTTGTATTCAATCAAGGAAAAGAGGATATCTTGGGGAGGCATGATGCACCTGTGCGCTGTGTTGAGTATTCTTATGCTGCAGGTTCGTTTTGTTTTGTTTTGTTTTATGGTGATGTTCTGATGCTACAGAATGAGGAAATGTCTGTATGGAAATACGAGTTATTGGACCATGACGCAAGCATAAAAACCGTGATAGAACAAATTTAGGAAGAAAATGATTTGAAAGAGCCTATGGGGATTTTTATCTATGTTTGTGTCGATCAATGTGCATTGGTTGCCAGAACCAAGATTTTCATGGGTGGCTGCAGTTGATATATGCTTTCAGTGCCTGAGATTGGTGAATTAAAATTATTCTGTCATCATTTGAATTGTTTTGAGAGTCAGAGCGAATTTTATCCCCAAGTATGAGGATTTCATTGAACAATTAAAAATATAGAAAAACAATTGAATATCTCCCCATAGTATAGGGACCAACAAAGTATTATCCTCTTCTAGAATGTTCACCCCTTGAAAGACTTTGCTGTTGTATAGGAGATATCCTTTTTATTCTTTTGCATCCTACTGACAAGTGGTTTTCGGTTGGCATGGTTCTTGATTCCTGTGAACTTCATGCCACCTTTTTAGGGTCATTGAGCTGTCATGTTTCAACTTCATTAACACAGGGCAGTTTTCTTAAACACTAGGTTCATGTAGTTTTCACTTAGTCAGTGCATTTATTATGAATTGCATGGTCTTTGTCGAATCCTATATTCAGTTTTATAATTATTTTATATTGTTCAATAGACATGTCACAACTGCGACTTTCTGATTGTTATACAAAGGCCAGCCTTCTTGATGGTTTTATTTCTCTTTGGTGATTCGAAATGAATTATGGTCTGGTTCCTATCTCATCTGTTGAGTGAGTGCGAAATATATTACATTTATCAAAAAGTTACTCCTTATGTAAGTTACTGATGTAACTTTGCCTTGAATGGAATAAAGATTATTTTTAGTTTGGGGGGAAAGAAAAATTGGGAACCATCTTCTAGGAAGCGGGAACAATGCCCAAGTCTTTTATTCTGCTTACTGACCTGTGTCTATCTTTCTTTGTTAAATTACTTCTGCAGGGCAAGTCATCACAGGTAGTTGGGATAAGACACTAAAATGTTGGGATCCTCGAGGTGCAAGCGGACAGGAGCGCACTTTGGTTGGAACATATCCACAACCTGAACGTGTATACTCCTTATCTCTGGTTGGAAACCGTCTTGTGGTGGCAACAGCAGGAAGACATGTAAACATCTATGATTTACGGAATATGTCCCAGCCCGAGCAGCGTCGGGAGTCTTCCCTAAAATATCAAACTAGATGTGTGAGGTGTTATCCAAATGGAACAGGTAGGAAATATGGATTCGTTTTCTACTTGTTGACGTGCTACTTATTAATTTCTGGGAAAAAAAATGTTTGGTTATGTATGGTACTAAAAATACCATAACGAAAGGTTTTCTATTCCATGATTATCTTGTTCAATAATGATTCTTACATCTGTTGCAATGTTCATCATCTTTTTTCTTTATTATTTTGACATTGGCAATTATGTATGCAGGATATGCTCTTAGCTCTGTTGAGGGAAGGGTTGCCATGGAGTTTTTTGATCTCTCTGAAGCTAGTCAAGCCAAAAAGTAGGAATCTCTCTGCCTCAAGTCAAGAGTACAGTATGCAATATTTTTGTCCATGGCATTCCTATTATATCCACAAAGCCGATTTTTTGAATCACTAAGTATACTAAAATGCTCTTAGCATTAAGAGCAAATAGCTACCTTATTAGCTTTTCTCAGAATGCTTAATTCATGTTTTTTCTCCATTGCAAGTTTTCTTGAAAACTTGTTGCATATTAGTTGCTATATAGAATATGCTTCTTAATGAAAAGCAACTGCAGCATCTAGGAGTAAAAATTTTTGGATTCGCATTTGTTTGAAGTTACATTTTAGTAAGAACTGTCTTTCATACTTCTGGCAGATATGCATTCAAGTGTCATAGGAAGTCCGAGGCAGGAAGAGATATCGTGTACCCAGTCAATGCGATAGCATTCCATCCAATGTAAGTTGCAGAGGATCCCAATTGACCTTTCTAATTGTATGCTTGGAACATCGTTTCCTTTCCTTATGAGTTTTTAGACGTTGTTGTGGCCATGTTTGACGATTAACATTCATCATCTGATATCACACCTGACCGTAGTCTGGGTGCTCAAAGTTCATTTTTTGTAAATTTTCCTTGTAGCTATGGAACTTTTGGAACTGGGGGCTGTGATGGTTTTGTTAACGTTTGGGATGGAAACAACAAAAAGAGGCTGTATCAGGTAATTAACATCCATGAAGGATGAAAAACTTTGGTTTCAATCATAAGGAGCTTTGTACGCCCCAGGCCCACCCCCACCCAACCCCAAACCCCAAAACCCACCAACCAAAAAAAAAGAAGAAGATGGAGGTAACAAGGAGCTCACTACCTAGTTAATTGACTGATAGTTCATTTTTCTTTTCCCAGTACTCGAAGTATCCAACAAGCATTGCAGCACTATCATTTAGCAGAGATGGCCGCTTGTTGGCTGTGGCGTCAAGCTATACATATGAAGAGGGAGATAAACCGTATGTAACCCCTTCTACCCTCTTATCTGACAGCTGAACAAATCTGGGCAGGAAGCTAAAATCTTAATACTTTTTTTTATTTTCGCTTTGCAGTCATGAGCCTGATGCCATATTTGTGCGAAGCGTGAACGAAATAGAAGTCAAGCCAAAGCCAAAAGTATTGCCGAATCCTCCAGCTTAGGTGATCGTTATACCTGATGTTTTGGACATGTCATTTAGGACATAACTCTTCTCAAGCTTCATTTCCCCAATGTAGCCTTATTTGATTTCTTGAATTGAGACTTAACTATACCTATATTGGCCTTTCTTTTCTCCCATTATGAAATTTGTGTATGTCTTAATGTCACCTTTGTTATAATGGTTTAAAATAGAATGAAATGAAATTAGGAACAGAATGATAAATCTATTCTTATAATTGAGAATATTTATGGAGGTGTTGATTTCATTCATGTTAGTGCTATTTGTTAAAAATATTATTAATTTGTAAATGAATCGAATGTAAGTTACATCTTAAAAGGCTTTTCTTTTTCTATTTTTTAAAAAACCAATTCTCTTAATAAGAGTGGAACATGAATGATTCTACTCCTTTAAAGATGCAATTAGAATTTTTGTAAAATCTCAAATCATTGATTTTATGGAATTTTGATTTTAGCTTTTAAAAATGTTCTCAAACATGGAAAAATAAACGTAATCTACATCGTAATCTGTTTTGAGCCTATTTCTATGTACCAAATATCCCGCAAGAATCTTACTAGTAAATTTAGCATTTTTTTTTTCATTTTCATTTTCATTTTTTTTTGGTTAGTATTGGGAGGGAGGGCGGCGGTGGGGCTGTAAATTCAGCACTTGTTTGTCATTTTTCTGTTGCATTAAAATGCTATAATAATCATTGTAAGTAATTGGAATGACAGTTATTTCATGTTAACCAAACTTTATAAATATCAAATTTGATATCTAATCATTAGTAGTGCTTTTCCTTAATTAAAAGAAAAAAAGGAATTATGATGTGACATGTCATCAAATACAAATTCAAAATCCAAAATGCCGATTCGGCAAAGCAAATTTCACGTGTCCGAAAGAGTAAAAGGAAAAGAAACTATATCTTATTTTATCAAATCTGTTGATTTTAATGATTAAATTAAAATAAAAATTATAAAAGTAAGCCAAAGACGTGTATAATGGTATGTATATGCATTAAAGCTGGCCGAGAAGACGATGGAGTTAGTAACAACAAGCGAGGTCTCAATTGGTTATTCATTTGACAACTTGTAATTTGAGTAGTGATTCGAAAAACCGATCAAAGTCAGATGCATCAATTCCTATGTTCCTTTTCGTTAGTTAATTTTCCAAAACAAGGATGTTGGAACCTTGCCGAGGGACGGAGTCGTAGTCAAGTCAATATATATTCACATGCCAAAGGCCCAAAGCTCCTTGCTACCGATTAAACCGAACCTTAACACATGGTGAGCCATCACTGAAACCATGCAAGTACCATTAACACCTGCCTAATGCGATGCTTACGACCGATATAGATAAAAAGTGCAGCTTGCTCACTTCATGTAATAGCTTCTACAAATCTTTGAATCTATATTTTATGATCTTCCAATGAGCATTATCTCCATTTGCGCTAAGACCCGCATAGATACTACTGATGTGAGAAAAGCTAAAGCAACAGTAGTAATTATATCATTTGTGGGGCGTCGCTTAACTCCCATGAACTCTGCTTCCCAGATTTATATCTTGCGCTATTCCCTGGCAATTATAACACTTGGGAATCAAGATTAGGAAAACGATTTGACTGTAGGAGCCTATGTCAACTAGGATATGCAAAAGAAGCAATAAATCTTGCCTGTGTCTTCTCGGGGCATAATGTGCCAAACAGAATGCAGTTGTGATGTAAAAGTTTAATTGTGGAAGCTAAATGATCTGAAAGATACTATACTGACTTCCTGGTTTCAAATCGATGTACACCCTGATTCCTGCATATGCCTCTAGAAAGCAAACAGGACATCCCTTTAACAGTATGTGATATAAGGTTACGTCCCATTCACCAGTAAACATCCTACAGTCCGACTATCACGATGGGCAAGGAACCATCCCTGCTTAGTATCTTGTATCGATGAATAGAGAAGGTTGACGAGCCATATTTTTGTTTCTGAATGTTCATGCTAGTAGACGGCTCTCATAATCATCTAAATCCAGATGGAGCAGCTTGTGGACCAACTCCAGCTCCTCTCCTCATAGCTTTTGATTGAGCAAGCATCTCATCGTAATTCTGGTCACAAAGCTGAGGATATTAGACTTCAAATGAATTCTCAGTTAAAGCTGAAATAAGAATGCGAAGATTAAAGAGTACCCTTTTCTCAAAAGCATTATCCCTCGAGTCAATTATCTTGTCTGCAATACCATAGTCTATAGCCTCCTGTGCACGGAAGTATTTAGGTCGTTGGATGTCTTTTTCGATTTCCTCCTTAGGCTTGCTGATTCCCTTTGCTAATAGCTCAAGATAGTATTCAGTGTTTGCATCAAGTTCTTTAGCCTGAGAAAAATTCGCAAAGAAAAAAGTTGAGATAAGAGGGAGAGAGCAAATTCAAAATGCTGTTGAGTTTGAGACACAACCTTAATCCACATATCAATGACTGCCCCACTTGACCTGTTGACTTTTGGAAGATAAAGCTTTGCTGCAAGACAAAATACATAAGGATGGAGCTCTCCACAATCCAGATAAAGTTGAGCGAGGCTAAAAGAACCAGGATTTCCAAAATGAATGGAAGAATTAATCAGATGAAGATTTTTTCAAGTAGGCAGTATCATTATTGTGTTCTGATAAAAAATGATGAAACATAAATGCACAAACTATGAAGGAACTTCAAACCTATGTCTTGCTGTAGTTTATTGCTGTCCTCTCTCTTAAAATGCATAGGCTTCAGTAGCAGATTAAATGGATCTTGTGTTAGGCTTCAAGAATTCATTCCCTTGATACTACAGTTTCAGAGGCTAATTTGGCTTCAAAGAAGGAAAGCCTCAGAATCGGTATAGAGAACAAAATATGAAGGTTATAATCCATTTGATTTGCTTTCTCATGTTGCATTGGGGAAAAAAATTGGACATCAGTACATCTACTTTTACATGCACATTCCACTAATTTCGGGGTTTTGGAAAAGTATGAGGGGAGGGTCCAGCTCTGACCGCACAGCCAATACTAAAGGAAATAAGACTCAAGCGCAGGTCCTAAATTTCTGATGCGTAGGTTCCAATATTCTATATGTTAAAAAATCAGTTGAAGATGCATGCGCAAGTAAGTATCCAGGCAGAGACAGACGTAGGGCCATGAGATTTTGGGGGTGGGGGTTGGAGGAGGAAAATTTCCTGACAGAACCCTTTCTTTTTTGGGGGTAATAAGCCCATATTAACGTTACCCATAAAATTTTTCTCTTTCCAATAAAGAAAAAAAATTGCATTTTAGGGGGCAGGGTTCCTTTGAAAAAAAAAAAAACCAAAAAAATTTGCCTGTTAGGGGACAGGGTTCCCTCCATCCAGGTGCATCTACTTTTTGCTTTGTTTCAGCGATGCATGCCATTTTAAGCTTATAGCATCAACAATTCAGAGAAAAGCAAGTCAAAGTACTTTTTAAATAGTAACTCAAACATACTAGAGGAATTTGGCTGAAGTGCACGGAATCCTTTAGCTCCAAGGGATAAGAGCATAGCTGCCTGACCATAAGCCATACCACAGTTGACTGTATATACATCTGATTTGCAATACTGGAAAAAAGATCACAAGTACATTCATTTAGTTAGATCACAAGTAAAATGAACAGAAAGTATTGAAAATGACTTGATATTTCTTAATTATGACTACGAGCTAGAATTTGAAGATTAAAATACTACATGCAGAAGATATTTTGGGAACCTCTGAATGAAAACAATAATACAAGAAAAATGACAATGAGCCAAATGACTAAACACATTAGAGTAACATCTAAAATTAGGTAAGCAACCTGGCCCCTATATATATTTGTGGCACGTTCAATATTTTCTTTTATTATCTTTTTTTTGGTAATTGACAAATATTACATCTGATAAGTGCAAAATTAGAAAATGAAACCTGTAATGGTATGAAGGAATAAGATCGATGCCCCTTTCCACAATAATACAAATTGATGCCTCAACGCTCAATAAAATTAGGTGAAAGACAGTACTCACAGCCATAGTGTCAGCAATTGCATATGCCTCTGTTTCGGATCCAACAGTTTCCATTTTCTCATTCTGAATTTCAGAAGCCAAGTTTATGAAAATCAGTATAGCTTTGAGGACTTCTTTGACGGAGAATTGGAACAATGAAATTGACCATCAGTTTAGTTTTTCAGCAAGTTCATTAACCTGTGTCCCAGGAGAATTGATGTATAGATATATAGGCTTTGACGGATTATCATAATCCAGCCACATGAATTGTGCAACAAGAAGCTCAGTAACAGCTGGCACAATCTGCAGCAATAAGGCAAGAATATCAAGACAATTCAAAGCTTTGACTAATATTGTTAGGGGAAACAAAAAGAAGAAAAAAGATGCTTTAAGTGCTAAATACTTTCTTGCTAGCAGGCAACATTTGCATCATATGTAGAGGGACTCACAGGCATTCCCAGGTAACAGATTCGAGCATCTAAGAGTAGAGAAGGCAAATCTGGAGGAGCTGTTCTGGGTCTTCCATATCCTCTGCCTCCTCCTCTGTACATGCTAACGCTCATACTATATTTAGAAGGACCTTTGTTGTCCATGCCAGATAAGCTCCACATTCCTCCATTATCCAGATAGTTTCTAGCAGAAGAAATGCTTTCCTGAGAAACAAGGTGAAAGACAATCTTTATTATCCTAGGTTTATGCACCCTTAGCTCTTAGGACTGCACCAGCTAATCAGCTATAGAAGGTTTACAATAAAAAAATATGGACAAAACTTTTGCATTTATAACAGGAGCAACCTCTGTAACTTTCTCCGATTGCCTGCGGACAGGATTGTCTTCTGTCATGAACATATCCATTTGTGAAGGTGTGAGGCCATAAAGATACTGGGGTACATTTTTGAAATTTTCAGCCACTAAGACAGAAGACAACCAAGTTAGTTGGTATATGGAAAGGCATTTCATTCTCATGAAGAACTAAGATTTATTTAAAATAAAAAATATATATATATTATCAGGTCACCAAAGTTGTCAATCAGGAGCCTAAAAATGACAGCTACATGCACATTCTGCCAGCCAAAGGATCTTTCAAAAATTAAAGAATAAAAGCATAGAGATGTCCACATTAACTCTGGATATTCTAGCCAAAAGCTTAGACAAAGTTCTGAGTCTATGGAACACCATTATCCTGTTTCTTACGTTAGAAGCATAAGATTTATCACTCCAAACATTAGAAACATGAGATTAACAATCCAAGCTTCAGTTCCACATCCATAAATGAAGTATAACAAAGAACAAGAACAAGAACAATTAAAGACGATATCTAACGAAAGTAGTTTCGCTTTTCGGCAAAATGTCCATGATGAGCAGTCAGAAGCACAAAAAGGAGATATTCCTCATCTCGTTCTACTATAAAACATAGTAAAAGTAAAGCCAAGACATAACCTGGTAACTTCCCTAACTCATTTTAATTTTCCGACAAACAAATTAAAATTCACAGAACAAACTGCCTAACACACACACACACACACACAGTGGCTGAAACTGCCAAACACACACACACATCCATAGACTCTTTGTAACAAAGCTGCCAATTCTAAGTGTGCTATTGCATGGAAAATGTTTTCGGAAAACAAAAAACATACTACACATTGGCTGGTTAATTGGAATATAATATATATAACAGATAAACATTAGAAAAATGATAAAACAACATGAAACTTGAAGCCAAAGCACTGTTATGAATTATTTGGCAATAGACATGTATCACTGCAACTAACTTTCTGATATGTTGTGCTTTTCAAGTACATGTAATTGGCTGCTGCAAGTTTGGCTTATTTTCATAAAATAGCATTTGTGATGCCATCACTTCTCTAAACATTACATAAAAAACCGAGAGCAGCTGCAGCCATTGGTTATTGGAGAGAAATATGATTGATAAGGGTGGCTTATGCAGGTAGTAAATATAGGCCTTGGAAGTTGCCACAAAAAAAAGAAAATAATTTTCCTTAAGAAGGCACAAATCACAAACCCCAATCCCCATTTTTATTACAATATATCCGCTCTGATCAAAATTATTTTCCATTCACTATATCTTATTCTGAAAATCCAGAAAACATTTCCCATGACAATACCCTAAATCCTATAGAGAGAACAACTTTTTCCTACAGTACCACGTAAAATGCTATGGCAAATAAGTATTCTAATCTCCGAAGAATGGGACCAATATCCGTTGCCTTACCACCACTCAGCCATGCTCCAGTTTGATTTCTACTCCATTCCAGTTAACACTACGAAAAACTAACAAAGAACTGGAAAATGATAATTGCCAAGTTAAGAGGGTGCTCTAGCACGCGCACACAGGCATATATTACATGATATACATATATATATTTCTATGTTCATATTTTTTCGCCAAATGAGTAATCCGGGTATTAGTTTACAGGACTGCAAATAATGACTTTCAGGACCTTAAACCCTAATAGAATCAATTCTAAATTGAATTCCACTCCTATCTCATATCCAAAAACCACCATCAACAAATCCAATTTCACATCATTTAATAAAAAAAAGAAGAAGAAGATAAACTAATAATCGAACTAATTAATTAACTACCACAAGAAATTAAAGCATAAAGTCATAAAATTGAGCGAAAGGGAGAGAGAGAGACTCACGTCCATCTTTTAGGTTTTCTTGTCGGAACTGTTTGGGGATGTGGTCTAAGGACGACTTGGCACAAAACACACGACTTCTTCTTCTTCTCAATCCAGTGGATTTTAGCTGAGAGAAACATACGGAGAGATTGGTACTGGAGAGAAATGAAGATTTTGGAACTATGACTTCTCTATGTGGAGCTGATGTGGAAGATACGGGTGAGAAAGCAGTTGACGCCATGGAAGTATAAAGATTTCTCTCTCTCTCCCTGTGTCGACACTAACTCGAAATCCGACCACAACAATGGAAGACTGTCAATGGAGTATATGTGGATTAAAGGGTGGCGGTTAGTGGCCCTTAATTCAACCCATTTACCCGCTTCCTTCGACATTTTTAATGGGCCGGGCTTAGGCTTTTGCTGTTGCTTTTTATTTTCATTTTTTCCATGTTCTTTATTTATATTTCTTTACATATAAATTATTTAACTAATTATAAATTTAATGATTTGAATTTTAAAAAAATGTAATGAATAGTATGATAGAGTACTATACCTATTACATTAAAATGAAAAACGAAACTATAGAAGCTCCTTTTTTCTTTTTTATTTCTTTCCAAATATACTAAAAGAGCGCAATAACTATAGATAACAACTATATGCTTATCAAGCTTCTTGTGAATGGTTTAACAAAAAATGGATTTAGAATGGGATGAAATAAAATGGACTTAATAATGAATTTATTCCTATATTTAAAAATATCAAATGAATAAAATGGAATTGATTGGAATGTCATGAATAAATTATCAAACTTAGTGAACTTATGATAGGTGGAAAAATTGTTAGACTTGAAAGATGATTTTAGTATTTTTTATAATATTGTTCTCTTAGAAATTTTTTGCTAACCTATTTTTCACCTTTGAAAGGCAAGGTGTTATAATCTTCTTCAATAATATTTCATAAATCTTGTAAGATAATTAATGCTATCGTTATTGTGCTCCATATATAATATTTTCTTTATGGACAAACATAGAAATAACTTGTTAGGAATAGTATGCAACATTATTGCTTTTTGATGCCATTATTAAGGTTTATATATATATATATATATATATATATATATATATATATATATTCAAAGTGTTAGAGACTTTGAAATGGAAGAGATTTATCTACCTTAAAAAAAGCATGGTAGGTTCAATCTTAGAAGCAAATCTTGATGCTTATACATAAAAGGCTACAATGGATTTTATGTTCTTATGTTCCAAAGAGATGTACTCGCATAATTGTTCATTATTATCCAACATTATAACATGAGCATCAAATCCCAAAATATAAACTTGATGGGTGATTGCAAGTAAGAGGTAAGTATATAAACCCAGCATTATTCTAGCGATATGGTTAGATACTATTGATAGGCTAATTTAAACATGAGCCTTCAAGTCTAGATTGATCTTATTAGAGCATACATTGATTTTAAGAGCCCATTACGAAGTTACTAAAAGCTTTAGTCGACTCTCTAAAACTAGGCCAATTTGATCATAATTTAGGATAAGTTGCTAGCATTATGGATGACTTCCCTTGAGCATAGATTAAGGCCTGAACAACTCGGTTGATCTAATCTAAAGATGTCTAATGAGCTATTTTCACTTACCAGTCCCTTAGAGATTAAGCCCTTAAGCCTATGACATGTAGGCTCAGTACATAAGGTTAAAAAAAGATAAGGTAGGAATAGCTCATCCAGATAAAGAGAGTTCATAGCTCACGCGTACTTGACTTAGATCCTCTCCACAATATCCAAAGATATCCTGGAGACATGATCTAATTCCCATATAAAGCTTACTAGTTGTGCCTATAAATATTAAGTAAAGCTATAGGTAAAATGATCTATATTCTCTCACTTCATCCTTCATTATTTCTCTCTACGTACATAACCTAGTATTGGAATAGTTACGCTGAATTTATTTTTGACACCCATCTCATAGCTTACATTTGCTAATTTTTGCAAGTTACCTCTAACCTCAACCACCATCCCTAAAATTGACTATCAATATATATAAGTAGCTTTTGATGGCTATTAGCTATCTTTTTTTCCAAACTACAAAGTAAATAAATGAAAAAGGTATCACTTTTAAATACTAAGAGTTTAAACGAGTCAAACTATTTGTGAGTTATTTGAGTTTAGTTTAATATTTACTTAAGTTTGACTTAAGAACAGTTGAGTCAAGTTTGAGCTCAAACTATTCAAATATGTAACTATGCTGAGCTCAGCTTAAAAGTATTTAACTTGACTAACTTAAGAGCCTAATTGAGCTTGAGTTTGAGTATAAATATGAACCAAATTTGAATCAAATTTGAATATTAATATTATTATAATTAAAAAAAATATTTTTTAGATAAATTAAGTTTAAACAAGTTGAATTGAGTTTAGCACAACTCATTAAGTGCCACTCCGAGTTTAAGATTAGGCTCAAAACTTTAAACTTGATCAAGTTCGAGTTAAGCTCAAATTTTAAAATTTTGATAGGAGCTTGAACTTGAAATTGACCTTAACATTATACCATCTCAAACTCGACTCATTATCCATTATAAATATTTGCAACTAAGAAAAAAAGAAAAATGTCTATTTTCTTTTTAATGCTTCAATATGGAGTAACTTTTCACCGCCTATGCCATATCACTTAAATGCAAATTATATTTTAGAGGAAGTTACAGAGTTGCAAATAAGAATATCAAACCTTTTGGGAGTCTTTTTAAAAACTTTGATGATTTTAATATGTCACGAGATTCAATAATAATGTATGAATATAAATGATATTTTGGTATGTATCAGTTTTTGTAAAATATATATAATGATGATATTTTAAAAACTATCAATTATTACTACCATACACCAAAATATTATTAGTATTCGTTAATCATACATACATATAAGTGGCATAATAATGCAAGTAAACTCTAGCTTTTGCCTTATTTGTTTAATCCTACATTAATTCTTTCAATTTTGTTCAAAGAAGAGAGGACCGTGGTGCAAACCATTAGAATGCTTCGAAAAGATGAAACAACGGAATTGCCACCAATATTCAGTTAGCACTTCTATTTCCTTAGGTGCAGTGGTCGAACAGTTCACTGGTTAATGTTATGAAAGAAAAGTTCAATTACGTAAACTTGCATAATAAGTTATTATTACAATTTACACCAATAGTGAAGAAACTTGAGAAAAAGCTAAAGTGGGTCATCTTGCCTTATTAAGACATTGTGGAGGACTAAATTTAAAATTTGGCTTTGAACCAAGTGATATATAGGTTTAACGCTTTATATTAAGTGGAGGGCCCTTAAGTGTTAAGTCTATAAACTTGAGATGATTTAAAAGAAAATTTAGTATCTTGTGTTTGGAGTTGGAATGATTAAACCAATCCCTTCACTTTTAGTCATTCTAAAAAAAAACTTTTGTATTTAGAGAGCTCTCTATAAGATTGAACTCAACAAGAGCTTATAGAGGAATATATCATTAAGAGGATTCATCTTGATTGCTAACTATCAACATGATTCGATAGATATTGTTGACAGCTTAACTTAATGATAACGTCACGTTGTTAGATTGTCTTTAATAAAAATCAAATAGAGCTTATAGTGAAGAACACACTACCTCCCTTTAAGAATTGTTGGTTGAGGCTTTATAACTCCTTTACCTCTAACTATTGCACTTTAGGTCTCTAAAATTGCCTATGCCTTTTACTTGATTCTCTGACTTAGTTATCTCTCACATATCGTTTCACAATACTCCTGTGAGGTCATATGTAGCATACGGCTTATAGTGTACTCGTGATAATTGTAATTAGATCTCCTTCACTTAAGGGTCTAACAAGAGTTTCATTTAAGGATGCTTCAAAAGGCTAGTTAAAAAACCATTAAAAAAGAACTTTAATACTTATAAAAGAATAATTTCACACTTTACAAAGGTTAAATGTATAGGATTATATGTAAAAATTTCCCCCTCTAAAACATACTAAATCCCTTGAGGACATGTATTAACATTTTCCATCGAATAATAGGCAAATCTATTATGATAATATGTCAATAGAGAATCCAAATCTACATATAAGAGCTTAAAGACTAGCAAAAGGGTGAAAAGTGATAACTAGTTCACCCAAGTCATTGGAAATTGGAAAGGCACTAGAATCAAAGACAAGCTACTTCTTAAAAAAAAAAAAAAAAAAGAATCTTAAAATCAGAAAAGAAAAACCAAAACTTATTTTCAATAGGTAAAATAAATATGTAGCAATCGATCAAACCGTATATAAACCTACAATTTTTTGTTCCTTAGAAAACAGCCACTTATAAGTTTTAACTTTTAAAATCCATCGAGTGCTCATCTTACGGGTGTTACTCATGCTCTATTTCTTCCATTGGCCTCCAAGAACTTAGACCTAACAAAGGGACTTAAATACGGATACGGAGGGAAGAATGGTAGCTGTCTTAACAACTGCTTCTAATCTTGTGATTCCTTCTCCATGATCAACTTTATGATAGCCGGAGATTTGCAAGGATCAAGGGAAACAAGGAAGTTAAGGGAAGGTTATAAAACTATTATTTCCCTCCTTGCTTATGAATATTCCTCGATCCACGAGGTAAAGAATTGGAAACCCTACACTCTTTTGTATACTTATAGCTTTATTTTTTATTTTCTACTTCTCTTTTTGAGCTAAGCATTAGAGTTCTTATTCCCAAGATACCTTTAACAGTCTAAATCTTATTCTCTTTTTGTAGATCCCTCACACCCAAGCATAGAAATTTTTTTTTAGGGCTTAAGCTCGGATTAATCTAGAAATCAGCGAATATAAGAAAAATAAAATAAATAATTATATAACTAAATGTAAAGAAGGAATTATATGATATATCACGAACAACCTTTTATGGCAGCTATTGGATTATAGATTCCTTTTTGAAATTGCCAACATTATAACAGCGATGCATAATTTTTTTTCATTTCACCTCATGTTTGGTTAGATAAGTATTTGGCTTTGTATGATTACTTTTTGAGAGCAGTTTTCGAATATCAACAACTTGATTATACAAGTCCTATTTTTTTCCTTCAGAACAAGTTGCTGGAGTAGGCATCATCGGGGGAGAAGGAAACAGTTACTGCATATCAAAACCAATACTATGAGTTTCTGCAATATAATGGCATCTTCGTAAAATTGATTATTATAAATGTTACGATGAATTTGATTGGAAATCCTAATGGCAAAAATACGGGGATTCATTAGCTCATTATTTAATTTCAATAAGTAAAATAACAAAATATATAAAAATTGTTCTATCTCTATTATAAGAATTTAGAAATTCAATGCTTTAATGTTCCTCTGCATGTAACAACCTTAAAATAAAAACCGACCTTTAGGTTGTGTGTGTGTATGGTTTTTTTTTTTTTTTTTTCTTGGGCCTGACCTTTATGTTGTTTATATATTCAATTCATTTATTTGCGAGATATACAGGCTTGACAGCAAAATTGTTCTGCCCTTGACAAACTATGATAAAAGGAAAACAAATTTACACACATGTACTATCAGAACTCTCTTGGATCAACAAAGAGGGACAAACCGGGCTTACTCTTAGCCCAATCCCCAATAGGCCCATCACTGTAACCTTCGGCGAGCCTTTTCATGCACCAAACATCCTTTTCACAAGACAACCTCCTCCAATGTGGTATTGCCCTCCTCAATGGCTCTCGTTCTCCCACCTCCGTCGCCACCACCCTGCAACCCATTTCCCGCGCCGTGTTGTGCGCATGCCAGCAAAGCCCCTCCACCATCTTCCCCTTTAGTGGGCCTTCCCCTCCCAGCCCATACAAGCAAAGCAGCCCAAAAGGCTTGAACACTTGTGGCATAGAGGGTATCCCAAGCCATGGGAATGCTTTATCCACCAAGCGCGTGGCCTTGGCTAACAACCTCCATTTTAAACACGCGCCTTTTATTTCCAACGTAAATACATCCTTGCTGTTCCATATGCTTATAACAGCCCACGAGTCGGGCGGGTCAGCCAAAAATGTGCACGATCCTGGCCAGGAGTCATGACTCGAGTAGGGCGATTCAATGGGAACCGCAATGTACGTGCCGAGATTGAGCTTGTTGGTTAGGACTCGACCGATGTCATTGGGGAAGAACTCTACGGTCGAAAACCGGGTTCGATAAAGGATCTCGGCGTCTAGCGGGTTAAGTTTGATAATTTTGATTCGGTTATTGATTTTAACTTGGTGAGCATACACGGGTTGGGCTAGAATTGAGGGTGTGCGGAATTTGAAATAGTTGCATTTTACAATGAAGAGATTGAGGGATGGGTGGTTATCATTTTCAGTGGCAACGTAGGAATACTCTGCTCCATTTTGAATGAACCACTCCTCCATTGTTTGGACTAGCTTTAGTCCTATTCCCATTCCCCTGCAATTCATACCATGAACAAAAACCATAAGCTGATGTATAATGGCTATAACCTAATTTAACAATATAATTATGTGTTTCGTCAATGACGGGCAATATAATTTTAACTTTTTGACAAGTAGATGGAATACTTGTTAATGTGTGTATATAGATATGTGACGAATATCTTTGCCAATAAAATAAAATGATTAATAATATAAAGAGAAGGAATTATCAAAACCTATACCCTTGAATATTTTGTCCTTATTTTCCTTCCTTTGAGTAATCGATCGAAAATTTTATCCTCATTTAAGTATATAATCAATATATTGATATATTAACTAACTATTAAGCATAAATGAGGGAGAAAACATTTATCACTCATTAGAGTTAAAAACTAATTATTTATCATTCATTAGATTGTGAACCTATAACAAATATATTAGATTGCTATTAGTATCGTATTAAAGTTAAGCTTTTTAAATAGTAAAAATATAAAAAGAGAAAAGAAATACACTTAACATAGATATAAAACTTGATATATGTAAGAATGAAAAAAAGAATGATATATATATATATATATATATATATGCATGAAGTATGGCACCCAATATTATGCAAAGATGCGTGAACCTCCATTAACAAACAAAAAAACACCTAGTGCATGAACCCTATTATGGATATACCTAAGTTGCTTGTTTTTATTCTATCTGTCATGCCTTACACTCGACTTTTCCTCTTTTTTCGGTGAAGTGAGCCTAGAAAACGACACAACATTGACGTATTGATGTCTAGGGTTTTGACGTTTGCAGAGCTACCCAACAGGAAAAGACAACTTTTGGCTTCATCCACTCATTATATTTAGTGGTCTGCGACGACAAAGCATATATACCGTTTCGATCACATAACTAGCTAGTACTTCAATTTTTCGTCGATTCAATGGTTCTTGTTTGTTTCAATTATTAAATGAATCCATTTTCCATAATTTTGTATTAATGGATGAGATTATTTAAAATTTTAAATAAATCTAAATTTATAATATCATTTTGATTAGTACTAAATAAATAAATCGATGGATTACCTATTTTAATAAAACTTTTCTTTAGGGGTGAGATCATATTAAAGATTATACGATTTTACTTGTCTTGTATACGACAAACTTTAATAAAAGATACTACTATATGAGGTTATCTATTTCTTTATATTTTTAATTATTAAATTTTAAGTAAAAGTAAACTAAGAAAAATAAAAAAAAATATAAATTAAGATGATTCAAATCTCTATCACATTTAGTTTTTATTTATTATTATAATAATATAAAAAGTTAGAATATAAATAGCAGCGATATTTTGTTAGTTAAACTCTTGCCATGGTGCCAACATAATTGCTTTTACGTCTACATTAATATATTGTCTTGAGGATAATTATCTGCATAAATTGGATTTGTGTATTCGCATTAATCCGAAAACAAAAAGGATAATAATGTTGAAATTTTTTCAAAAAAATGGAGGAGATATATGTACCTGTTTGATGGAGAAACTCTGAGGCCTAAAATGTAAGCAACTTTGGCATAAACAGGAGTACATATGGATGTATTATTTTTTATAATGATTTTTCCACCATATGCAACTGTTTTAATACAACCCCTTATCATCCCCACAATCTCTTTCTTATGATCACTAGCACCTGTCTCAGCTACCTGTTAAATCACGTCATTGTTCATACAAAATTTTCAATAAGGACATAAATAATTAAGATTTACAATTGAGAGATAATGGATGGTAATTAGAATTATGATAAGTGTTATAAAATGAAATGATGAATTTTTACTGTTAAATAATCGCGATTTTTATAATTTATTAGTATGAATATTGATTTTTTAATATAAAAAATTAGATTTGAATCTTTTTCTTTCATCGTATAAAAAATAAAAAAAGGAATTATGTAGCTCGGTGAAAATAGTGCTGTATGATGATTTTTCTTCCTCTTTAATATTTGTAAAGTTAACATAAAACCAATACAAATTCCATACATTTGGTACGGAGTTTCTCAATAAAAATTTCTATTCACCTAGCATGTCGCAAAAGATTAATAAAAATTGGCAAAATTGTAACTCCTTTTTTTCGTAAATCTCCGGAAGCCAATTATTTATATACGCACACGTAGAAGGAAATTAGTATGTGCTTCTTTATTTACCTATATTAGTATAAGGATATCGGCATCCGCAAAGCTAGGACGGAAAAAAATAGTAATATAATCCGATTGAATGTAGAATGAGATGCAGTCTCTATTGATTTTTGACTTATTAACTGAAAAAAGAAAAAAAAAACGCATATATTGAGAAGCTCCATCAAGAAAATTATGCAATCGGACATACTTACCTTCTGAATGCAAAACAGGGAATATCAATATTTCCATTCCACCAGTTTTCATTAATTTTAAAATCGATGATTAAGATTGTTTAAATTTATAAATTACTAATAACGTTTTTTTCTTTTTTTTTTTTTTTAATCTCGTACTTTCGGTTATGGATTATATGTGACAGCATGAAAATGGAGAGAATTGAAATGGAACTCCATGAATTACATAATCTAAAATTATTCTGCTTCGTTTAGACTTTATAGTAAATAATCATGCACGAGTAAGAATAATACGAACCAGCATGAGGAAAGCTGGGGAGTGGCGAATTCTAGCAATAGGGTCGCCAAGAAGATTGGTGAAGAGTGACATTTGGCCAGGAGGACCCACTTCACACGTTCTCTCTACCTCGTCTACACCATGGCCATCCTTCTGGGGATCAAACTCTCTAATTGCTACTCCTCCTCCTCCTCCTCTACACTTGTGCTCCATATGGCTGAAATATATACACAAAACCCTAACCTTAAATAAGAAAAGTTTATGTTTAGTACTCAATATAGTACACTACTATGTATTTGTTGTAAAGCAATTGGAGTACTAGTGTCTTGTGTTGGTGAAAGAATTGGAAAAACCCTAAATGGTATTTGATGATGATGTTGTTGTGTGTACTCGTAAGTACACAAGAGACTTCTATATATAGGAGGGAGATAAAGAGATGTAAAGAAGGAACGGTCGACCGAGACTATAAAGACTCGATATCAAACTTTCTACTAGTAATAAACATGTCAATTCTTTGGTGTTTTGTCAGATAACGATAACCTCCAAATTTATAAAGATCCCACGTCACAGGACGTTATTCTACAGACTCGCAAGCAAGATTGTTTAGTTCATTATTTAACCATTCGAATATTTATTGTATTAACTTTTAAGCAGCTGAATGATCAGATTATAGATCTGACTGTTATGCTAATAAAATTATAAATTTCTCCTGTAATAAATGTTTTAATTATTGTAATTATTCCTCTCTCCGGTGTTAAATTTTCAGATTTTAATTTAGTTAATGATTGGATAAGGAAGGGCAATGGTGGCTTCAGATACCCTTTTGCTATATAGCTAGGATTTATATCTACTTTTGGCGAGTGAACTAAATAAAGCAGTTAAACAACAATACAGAAAAAAGGAATTTCTGCGTAAGGACAGTACTTGTTAACGTTTTCCGAATAATCTGAAGTACGAAAACAACATGGTTGGGTCCGGACGAGCTCTTTATTTAATTAGGTGCAAATTACTTTTGGAATTAATCGAAAATAAGTCCTTATTGTTAAATAATTACGTTAAGAAAATGGTGAATTACAAGAAGGAAAAAAAATAAAAAGAAAGAAAGAAAGAAAGAAAGGAAATTGCAATTTTATCTTACTTATAAAGTTTAATGGAGCTAATTTAGAAAAGTGAATTATTGCATTTAAAATCTTTATGGGCAATTTAGAAATGATTTCAAGATTTTTTTTCTAATATATTTAATCGTTTTGCTTTTAGGTTAAGTAAAACCTACGAACTTCATGTAAACTTTCATAGGGCAGCCACTGTATCTTTCCTTCTTTACTACTTTAATCATTAGCACTTTCCTTATGTAATATTATTCTTATCATAATAGTTTTCACAATTCATTGTTTCCTTAATTTTATCTAGTTTTTTCAGATAAGTTCCTGGATTATTAATTTCCCATATCTATATTATTTTTTATTTATATAGTCACTCCTTTAAATGAAAAATTTTACGGTTTTATTCCTTATTTTGATTGGGCTAATTCAATCCTTCGTTCTATGGTTAATTTTATATTTATTATTAATTAGATAATTTAATAAATATATAATTAATGATGGAATGAACCTGGGATTGTTTTTGTCAAACACATTGATGAGATAGTACAAAAATCTCCTTTAAATAAGAGGTCTCGGTAGTGACTAATATCATAATCAAAATAATATAAAATTAATTTTGTTGCAATAATTTGTTTTAATTTTTTATTGTTAAGAATGCTGGACATCTTATTAGTTCTTATGGATCAATCCTTAAATTTGGGCAAACTGAAACTTACTTATTTATTCCGCAAAAAAGGACTTCTTTATTTAAGTTCATCGCAACTTTTCTTGTTAGTACAATAAAAAAGTTTAAGGCTTCTAGATACAAAATACTTTAGTCGTCATAGTTCGTCACAATAAGTATGTAATCCAAAAAGTGGCCCTTACAGTTCCTTGCAGACTCAACACGCTTTATTGATGGATACAGTGTTTCATTGATAAACGTACAGCTCTTGTTGGTGAAAGCAATCCTTTACCGACAAATTTTTAGGTTTTTTAAATATTTAAAAATTTAGGAATAATTGTAACTGCATCCCTAAACCATTGATTACGTGTAAAATCTCTAAACTTATAAATATAACTTCACTTTTTTTAACTTTTGGAAATACGTAATTAATTTAAAAAAGTTATTGAAATCACAAAAGTTATATCGAAATTTTAAAATTATACATACATTTATATACTCTTTTTCCTTTTTTTTTTCCCTAACCTTTTATACTTATATTTAGAGGTATAAACGAACCAAACCGGTTCACAAATTATTCGAGTCCGATTTGAGTTTTATTTGAATTTAAATCAATAATAGTCAAATTGAGCTCGAGTTTGAGTTTTTAAATACTTAACTAGCTAAACTCAAAATCTAATCGAGTTTGGTATATTTTTAATATATTTTCATTTTATTTAAATATAAGAGAATTTGATATTGTTTAGGAAAATTTATAAAAAAGTTCGAGTTTAATCAAGCTAATTGAATTGAACTCAAATTTAGCATATATATTTTCGAGTCAAGCTTAATCTTGAAATTTAAAACTTGATTAAACTGGAGCCAAGTTTGAATTTTGAGTTTTCAAGTCGAGTTGAGTTTAAGTTTGATCCAAGTAATATAATTCATCAAAGCATTTAATGGAGCCAGTCTTTTATTTAGCAACGATGGTTGGATTCTATAGGACTATAAGAGGGCATTTAGTAGAGCAAGTTACTGATTTGGCTTTATATCATCATATTGGTACGCGGGACTTTTCCCTTGATAGAGCCACAAGAATTACCTATGAGCCTGTTGGCTAATAATAATGGAGATATCTATGGAGAATCCCTTTTAAATTACATCATCTTGGTCTCTTGTAAATTTAGTTCGTTCATGTACAGTACAGTATTTGAAATCCAGTTATACTTAAACTGTACAGGGGTTTAAAATGTAAATATATTACATTATGCCGAGCTAATTGATGGTTTAGATTAGTTTGGGCTATTAATTTGGATTGCTGACGGTATCTAGCTGAGTGGATTCATATTTGGATTGACTTAACGAGTTTGGACAGATGGGTTTGGAATTGTATCTATTAAAGATAGTCTATCTAGTCTTAATACTTCAAAGCAGACTCATATATGCATCCGTTCCCTTAAAAGGTTATATTGGATTTATATATATATATATATATATATCTTTTTAGAGCCCATCGATGGCTTCGTAAAACCTTATTAGTCTTTATCTACTGAACATAGAAAACAATCTATGTTTTATTTTACAAATATTGCCTAGCTCTCTTCTCAAAGAGCCTTGGTCTTATATTAGATTAGAAGTTGAAGATTCATGTATTCGAGTTGTCACTTCTCCATGGGTAATGCATTGCAAAATTGAAGCATTTGATCCCTCCATATATCGCTATAGTATTTGACCTGTTAAAATTGTTTGTTTCCTCAACCTGATCCTTTTTTGTTTATCTATAACAATACTCATCTTTTATATGTAAAATACATGACTCATATTGCATGCACATGATATTCACTTGATAAATCTCCTCATGTGCATGTACCATTATGTGTATGGTGTTATCGATTGAGTTGGAGTTGTGGTGAATTAACAAAGTATCGAGCTTGAATTTGAGGTAATCTAAGGCTCGAGCTTACTTGAGCTTAAACTTTTGAATTTGAACTAGACCTAAAGTAAACAAAAAAATTCCAACTAAACTTGATTAGATGAATTATTTTTAGAAAGTTGCTTCTACTCTAATTAAAAGGTACCGGAGATTAAATCATTCAACAACTACTTTGAAATTTGTTGAATCAAATAATTTAAAATTCAAACTTTGATTTAATGAACTACTCCAATAAGCTCAACTACTACTAGCTTTCATTATTAGTTACAGCCTACAGGTTTAGTGTTCAACTGTATTATAGAATTGAATTAATCTACAAAACTTTTGGGGTGAAAAAAGGAATGATAACAATTGAAATTATTTGACGACAAGGATTTTTGTAAAATTGTATTACTTAAATTAACAATAATGCTTATTCGTTATCAACAAAAGTTTCAAGCCAGTGACTTATCTATAATATATATTTTTCTAAGCAAATTTGCAATTTGTATTCTCAAAGAATAATTATTTTATATGACTTACAAAAGTCTTTATCTATAAAGTGAATTAAATATTGAAAGATTGAATAAGAAACAACTTGTCTTTTTAGTGGTGATGGTGTTTATTGCAGTGGTGGTCTATTAGTGGTCTCTCGATGGTCTGATAGTTATGTGCAATGGTAGACCTATAAGAAAGTCCCCTGTGGCAGTACCATTGAGGGCCTTCCAATGCTAAAGTTAGTAAGGAGAGATTGAAAGGAAAGTAAAGTGTTTGAGTATTTAGAGTGTATAAGGAGTACTTAAGAGTCGATCCTTGTACTTCGAACTTTATGCTCTATTTATATAGCATGAAGCTTACTTCCTTAGACACATGTTGGGTGTAGATTGATTCGTATACAATTAATGTAGAAAAGTGTGCTTAATATGAGAAAGGATAAGTCCTTTCTATTAGTTGGTGGCTTTAGGGAAGAGAGCTTATCACATCGACATAAGCAATTGCTATAGTTTGGGTGGCTAGACTCTTAAGCCATATAGTAGATTGTCACCTAGCATTTAATGAGGAGAGATAAGAAGAATGAGTAGAGCAAACGTGGTCTTATAAACTTTGGGTGGCTTGTTGAGTAGTTGGCAAGTGCTTAAGGGCTAAGGTTGACATGGTGCAATGGAGCTTTGGATTCAATTACCCCAAGGACCCATTGTCCTTAAGGCTCGGGTGTTAAGGAGTCAAGCATTATAAGGACTTCAATTGGAGCTTTCGAGGACTTTAGTTGGTCAAGGTTGGTGGAGTCCTCATGGGTAGCTTAAGCACGATGTGTTATCGATGGACAAATTGACTACTTAGTGTCACTTAGATCTTAGGTCGAGTCATTTACGGAGAAATTGAGCTAATTGCATTGCTAAATGGGGGTTGAGCTTCTACTTAAAAGAATGCTCGAGGGGCATGAGCATGCTAGGACCCTTAGGTTTAGACCTCTAAAACTTGGGCTTAGAAATGCCTATCAACATCTAGTTTTTATATGTATATATGTATGTGTGTGTATATACATACGTATATTCTTTATGCGCTTATAATGTGAGAAGAGCTTCATGAGACAATATACATCGTATGTATTTATATAATTTGTGTACATATAAATCATGTTTAAACACATATAATGCTATTTGTGGTAATTTTTTTATTTTTTGAAAACTATCTCTTATATATTTTACAAATCTTGCTATGTATCAAAATGTTGTTGATACTTACAAACTATATGTACGCATATAAATATACGAAAACCTTTATGGTGAAGTGAATATAAGGATAAGTTAAGGAAAATTCCTACACATACCATATATAGAACTTAGTGAAAACAAGGTAATGTTGTGCACATAAAGACAAATATCGATTTCGTCTATTGTAATTTTCTTATTTAAGATATAATATAATTTAATATCTTATTTTAGTCTAAAATACTAAAAATAGAAAATGGCCTTTTAATTAATTAACAACGATGAAATTTTTTTCAGTATTGTTAGACTAAGAATCTGCCTGCAAATACAAATTAGAATTTTGTAGAGTAATAGAAAGTAAACTTATATCAGAAAAATTTTAATGGTATTAATATGTTACGTAAATGAACTACTAGTAAATTATATCAATAAAATTCTAATAGGTGAAAAAACAAATGATAAATTTAAAAAAAAACGACCCACTATTATTAATATATATTTAAATATCATTAATATATAATTATTACTGATCCGAATACATGAGATGTTGCTATCGATAAACTTTTTTCTTCCGGATGCTTCAACCTTATTTCTTTTATTGCATGCTAAAAAAAAAAAGAAAGAAAATAACCAAAGAGGAAGCTTTTTCCCTACATTCGAGGTGTGCTCTAATAATCCATTGGCTGTGGAAAGTAAGTAAAATTGCAAAAGTCGAATTATGGACCAGTTTGGTCTCCTGATTTCACTTTCTAAACTTCCTTTCCATAACCAGTTGTAGATTGAAAACCCTTTGTGATTGGTGAGCTTATAATTAATTGGAAGAGAGAGAATTAGTGGAAATGGCTGCGCGGAACCTTTTGTTATTATGCTAATAATTACTAGTATTAGATGCACAGCAATCAAAAGCCTTTTGGACCCATAACAATAATATACTTAATTCTTAATTAAACTATCAATAAAAATCCTCCAATCTCCGGCATCCATCACATCACCAATCCCATTACCCATTCGCAGTTTATACCCCTAATGTTATGCTCATAAAAGGCCATCCTTAAAAAGCATTTATAATATCCTTTCATTATTCCCATTTTCTTACTTTTAAATTTTACAATGTCATATCACCATAGTTATAATACAATAATATAAATATCAGTATTATCAAACTTAAATTGATTATACAATTCAACTTGATTTGAATATAAAATTGGTTTGGTTCAATCTTGATTTAACTTTGATTGAATTGCGGATGAATCTGATTTTATCTCTAATTATTGATTTATGTTTGAATTAACCACTCGGGTTGGGTATAATAATATAGATAAGATAAATATTGAACTTCTAATGGAATTGATTGGGTTTAAATTTTTCCTCTCCACGTTGCAATATATAATGTTATTAGTAGAGAAAGGAAAAAAATTTTGAGATGTTATATATATATATATATATAAACATTGACAAGTATTAATATTTCTTGATTAATCGAAAAAGAGACCAAAACAGACTTTGTTAGAAACCCCGAATCATCATTAACAGATCGGCGAAACACATGATGGAAACATTACCATCTTTCCGACATGTTTTTCCATGTCTCGCAGACTTTCGCCCTAGTTTCTCTCTAAAGCATTCTCCTTGCCTTGGGGAAAAAAAAGAGAGAGAAGAAAAAAGAAAGAAAAGCTTTCGAGTAACGGCGACCATCTGCCTACTACGACGAACAAAAGAAGTAAAATGAGAAGGAAAATAAAATAAAATAAGATAGAATAAAATTTATGTGAAAATATTAATGAAAAATCACCAGCGAGATTGAATTAAATCGCTATAGTAACAGTAATCACAGAATAATTTTCACATAACATATGAATATTCAATATTTCTAACAAGTTCCTAAGATTTTTTGCTCTCACAAATTTAAATGGGTTTTGTCAAATTTGCTTTTATTTTAAATTTTAATCTCATCCAATCGTTTTCCTTGTTTGTGTAGCACCTCAATCGATAAATTCTTACTCCAGAAACCCCAATTAATCAACTTATTTGGTGTGCATCGATCTTTTCATTTACTCTAACTCCAAATTAAATTAATTGATTACGAATGCTTCATGTTACAACTAATCCCAAGGTAAGTCTTTTTTTTTTTTTTTTTTTAACATTAGTGCAGTAGGGACTCTTGGAGTACCTAGCTACTTCTCAAGCCACTAGACTCTTCAAGAAAATTTATATTCTATAATTTTATCCTGTTGTGAATCTATACGTGTGATTGCGACTCTCATTTCTAATATCCTATATATCAAGCCAAACGTTAATGTATCATCATGAACCCAATCATTTCACTTGGTTAATTATTAGAGCAACTTAAGCTCGATTAAACCTTTGTCACGGCCATGGACTTTTGAGCACTTATATCGGCCAAAGGCCTAAGATAAACAATCCCTTATTAGACATGTATGGTTTCTGGCTTAATGACAGAAGCATGATGAGTAATTTAATAAGTGCACGACGTTGTCACGTGTTCTCTTTGGATTAAATCCTGCGACAACCTAATATTCTTTGTAGATAAAATTTCTAATGCATTTCTTGGCATACTCTCATATCTTACTTTTTCAAAGATTGGCAATAAAATCCTAGTCTGTTGGGTATAATCTTATAGGTATATTCTTCTTTCTTTTTTTTTTTCCCTTCTTTTCCTTTATAATTTCTCTCGGAATCAGCTCAGCCAATGATTTTGAACAAATCAGCTTTTAGCTTTATTTCATTTCATGCTTAAAGAGATGAGGAATAGTATAGTTGGAATTTCTAGTGGGGTCTAATCTACTTAAGTTACGTTTCTAACAAGTCAAAAATGACAATTAGGTAGATGACACGTGGAAAGACCCTTTGGGTTCTCTCCCCCACCTTTCCTTGCTATATTGTATACACACAGAAAACGATAATCCCTAGAACATCCTCCAATCAGCTGGTCGTTGAGTTTACGGATGCAGCTGGGTGGATGTAATCGATCCTCTAAAACCGCTAACAACATAATATATCTTATAAGGTTTTTGGAACTATAAAATATATATATATATATATATATAAGTATAAAAAGAAATTTAACCCAATAAAAAATAATAAATTAATAATAATAATAATATTCACTTTTAGTCTATGCAAGCCCTAGCCTAGATGCAAACATATTTGAACATATCGAGCATTTGTTATAGATGAAAATGTCATTATTTCATTAGTTTTATGATATATATTTTTATTAAGAAAATTAATACATACATATTAAGTATTTATTTATAAAATTCTCTTAAGGAATATGCTTACAACATTTTACAAAATCAAAAACAAAATATTCTATGCGATTGAGACAAAGCGAGTTGGATATTGAGTTTAGAATGAGTCTATAAAAGTTTTGATAATTGGATGAAAAATCCTATAAGTTTTCTATCGAGTGTTGAGAATACTAAACCTTATTAAGGAAGTTTTGATGATAGAAGTGAAATCCCTATAGTGAAATCCTTATAGGATTTTTATTCACTATAGGATTTTTATAGGGTTTCATCTGATAGTAAACCTTATAAAAGCCTATTCAGATTTTATAAGATTCATTTGAAATTTATCTTAATTTCATTTTTAATTGCGTTTGGTATCCAAAAACAATTAGGATTAGAGAAACATTTTTATAGGGTAATAATAGAGCTATTTACTCCTGCGATACACTATAGTGTAATACTTATTCTCTTTTTCCTTAAAAGCTATATGCAACTTGAACTAGTATTTAGAACTTTAGATAAAGTTTCTTCATTGATAATATATTATTTTACATCTTTAAGATTTATTCTTGTACAATTTATAGAATCTAAAACATTTTTATCAATTTCAATTTTAATTGACTTTACCAATTACTAAATTCAAAAAAAAAAAAAAAAAGGGTATCACATGCATTGATGGAACACCAAAAAGTCATCAAGCACATATAATAGGTACTTATACTATCATGGAATGGTAACGATAATACATAAACCTATCTATCTATCGTCCTTAAAAGATATGTGTTAAGCATTGAGGCTGAGTTGCATTGAAATGAGTAAGCAATGCCATTGAATTCTTTGGAATAATAAGCGCTTTGATTGTTGTAAAAAGAAAAAAAAAATTAAAGAAAAAAAAGCAGGTCTAACAAAATTAGAAGAGTAATCCCACAATCAATCACCTTTCTCATCCTTGTGAAAGACCAAGATCCTTATTTAATCGAGACTAGGAATAAACAAGTGCGTTATCATTACGGCATTACCCACACATGTTGATTTACACAATGAAAAAGGTGGTAGAGAGATACAACGTAGTAGTGATGATAAGCAAAGATAGAAAAATAACAAACTGGAGTATATATATTATCTTTCACATAGATATAGAGGACCATCTTTCTTTTGTTATTTTAATGTCGAGGACTTTACCACAACATAGTATTATTGTTGCAAGAGGGCTTTACATATATCACACTTCTATATTTCTTTGATAATTTTTAATAGGATTTGCTTCATATGCACACTTATTTTTAAAATTGCTCATTTACACTATTAAATTTTCAAAATGTGCTTTACTAACTTCCTATGAACCTATATGACCATTTCACTTGTTAGTTTTTGAATTTTTTTTTTTATGTTTACTATCAAATTTCTCGTTTTTGTTTTTTAAAATTTTTATCAAGAGTAAAAGTATCATGTAAAAGTTTGAAATACATTATTTAAACTTTAAGGGTTTATACATTTAATTTTAAGGATTTTTCTATGGCCTCGTCATTATTTTGTAGCGGATAGATACAATCATTCATCTTACTGTTGATTTATACTCATTTGAATCTGAATAATTGAAAAAATTATGAATTTAACGATTTAAATTTTAAAAAAATGAAAATAAATGTGAGATAGAGGACGAATTGATCCCGTCAAATTAGAGGAAAGAATCGTAGAATCTCTTTAATTTTAAAGATAGAGGACTAAGCGTATATGAAATAAATATAAAAATGCGTCTTCGTTTTTATTTTATTTCTGAAAAAGTAATGCTTAATGCCCTTTTCAAGGACTCAAAATCGATCTACTCGAATTCATAGAGGCATATCATGACATGGTTTGGGAGAAGCAAGTTAGATCAAAAGCCTATAGAAATCATTACAAATGCACGAATCGTATCGTAGAAACTTTCGAGCAGAACATGAACATATAAAAATGCATAAACATTGATAAATTTTGATCAAGGTGTGCATTCTCTCGTAAATTTTTAAATATTGCAAATTGTCCTTCTAAACTTTGATAAATTGGTAATATAAATGATATATCCATTTTTAGTTTAAAAAAGTCATTCTATGATTAAAGTTAAGTGCAAGGGTGTTTCCACACCAAAATCAAAATTTAGAAAGTCATTTGCAGCCTATAGCAATTATTTGCTAATTTATCAAAATTTAAGAGGATGATTTGCAATATTTGAAAGTTGAAGGATGAATCCATACTTAAATCAAAGTTTAGGGAATTTATTTGCATTTTTCCTTATAAGTTTATCAACATCATATTAAATTGGTATCATTAAAAAGTTTAGGAGTTGGGATATTACAAACGGATAAGAATACAAATATATCAAATGGATCAAACCCAATTATGGCTTAAACCAATTATTTAGTCTAGTGACAAGCTCATTTTTGAGGTTATTTGGGTTTAAATGAAAATTCATTAAAACTAGCTTATCTAGTCTTATAATTTCTTAATAGACTCATTGATACATCAAGCCCTTATAAAACACCATTGGACATATGCATATCTTTAGAAGAAGCGTGTTAATGGCTTCAAAGAGCATTAATGGTCTATTGATTGTCAAAATAATTTGATAGTGACTTTTGTTGATATGCTTTTTTGGGCTGGCCTGAGGCCTAACTTGAATAGAGGCTTCTTAAGGCCTCTTGTCAGTTGGGTGACCAAACATCTCACCTTATCGAACGCTTCACTTTACCTAAGTACTAAGCCTACCTACGAGCACTCCAGTAACCCATTCTCTGAGCACCTGGCTCTCGAGGAGCTAACCAGATGCCTCGACACACTTAGGCTATAAGAGCCCTTTCGTCCTCCAGTTGCAACTGCCATTCAAGGACACCTCTTCTTCTACGAACTCTTCTATATTTAATTAGATTCGAAAAATTTATGAACCGAATTGTATAGTTAGGTTTAATTTTAAAAAATCAAAAAACCAAATTATTATATTAGATTTAATTTGGTAGGAAGAGCGAATTATACCGAACTGAATTGTACCCACCTCTAATCTCCAGCCTAACTATAGTCAACAAAGGATGGTTGGTAGTCAACGGACGTCTTAGTAACAATTAACTAAGGGCTCCAAGTTAACATCTGATAATTTCTTATTTTCCATGTTACATTTATATCCATCCTATGTTTATTTATATACTTAGACTAATAGTAAGTCTATGCATGACTCACCTAAGAATTTCGTTGTAAATCACTTTATGTTGTTCCCTTCTTTCCTCAAACTTTCATTTGCAGCTGGTTAATTGCATTGTAAGAGTCCAACCATCTAGATTCGACATTACATACAACAACATGATGACTATTTTTCTTTCATTTGAAGTTGTGGGAAAAATTATGTACACTCAACTTAATGAAGGATAGGTATGACGTTAATAATTTAGAAGAAACTTCACATTTCGACTTAAAATTTTGTATGACGCGCATAAAACTACTTTGTTAAGTATAATTTAGATTTATCAAATATAGAACCAAAAAAAAAAAAAAAAATCCAAGAAACAAATAGAGAAGAGAGAATATGACATGCAGGAATGAATGAGAAAACACTAAAACAACTTGAATTGAAAACCACGGATAGACTGCAAATAATCTGCAAGCGTAACAGTATGATATAAGGTGCTGATTACATCTTTGAGCAACACTTTGACGATTATCTTACCTAGTCTTTATAAGTATGAAAAAAAAACCCTAATCAAGTGCCAAAAAAAACCTTAATCTTTCAAAGTGTAATTTTATCTTCGCATGACTTTTGAAGATGTACAAGTATGCTTCAAAACCATAGTTGTTTATAGTTCTTTCAATCATAATTTTTGGGGATCTAGTAGCAATTTTTAGGCTATTTGCATATTTTCAAAATTGCCACTTAAGGTGAAATTACAGATTTAAAATTTAAAATGACTCCATATATAATTAATAGTTTGAGGACATAACTTAAAATAAGTTACACATGAAATAATTTGTTAGTAGTCATTTAAATCCTCTAAACAATGAACTGAGATAAAGATAACGAGAACACAATCACCATTAGGAGGTCATCAAAAAGGGTAGACAGAAAGATAATTAGACAAAGATATGATGACGACGGTAACAATAGGAAGCACTAGTGTCCGTGGCCTTATTACAATATTAGGACCACAATTGCACTTACGAAACTACATATAATATTTCCAACGTTAATCAACAAATGATATATGATTTGTTGTGGAGTGAAAAACAAGAGTATCGTTTGCCCTATAGTTAAAATGCATATTTGAATATACCCTAAGGAAAGAAAAGTGTTGTAGTATGAATGGTGTAATTGGATTAAAAGCCAAAGTTGGGTATTGGAATTATTGGCCTTAAAACAAATATACTAAAGCGAGATTTCATGGGATTTATGTTTTTGGTGCCACCTCTTTGGAATATGAGCTGTTCAATGTACGTAGGATATTATCTCTACGAATCGAGGTGCATGTTGAGATTAAAAATTTTCAGTCAATAAACTAAACTAACAATATTTTAAATTTAAGTAAATTACAAAAAAACAAAAAAATAAAAAAAGGGAGAAGAAGAAGAAAGAAAAGAAGAGAATGCTACTTATTGTTGTCCAACTTAGCCCCTTTATCTTTGAAAATGAATATTTATACCCCTAAACCTTTTTAAAAGTTGTGACTAATCTTTACTTCTTTTCAATTTTATATTTTTCATTTATAATAAGCATCTTTTGATTATGATTTTTTTTTTCTACTTTTATTAAATTTCCTAAATTTTGCAAACATTATTATGATTTTTCAGTTGTTTTGTTTTTGCTTTTTTCTTATTAAGTTCTAAGGGAAAAAATGGCCAAATGGATATCTAAAAACACATTTTTAAAAGTCTGAAACATATAAAGGCTATTATGAAACATAAAGAAACTAAGTATATATTTGATTAAGATAAGGCAAAAAAATGAAGTACATTTGGGTGGATTTATTGGGTATGTGTGCTATAGGATTTATATTATTCATGCTTTCAAGGGCCTGTTATTTAATATTAAAAAATTTAAGGACATTATTCATATTACTACAACTACAATCTAACGTATCACCAGTGCCGTTAAGGAAATTTGTAAAGGAAAGTCCTATATTTACAAGTTTTATACATCAAGAGACTCGTGTTTTTTTAACATGTATTTAAGGTCTGTATTTCTAAATATTTTACAATTAAGGGTCTTTAATATGCATGTTCTATACCATTATTTTTAATGTAACACCCTAGAATATTACTCGCTGTTGATATATAAAATGCATTCTCTTTAACAAGAAATAAAAAACAATATCAAAACTTAATATAATAAAATTTAAACTTTATTTGTGGATAACTTTACATGTAAGATTATATATACTCAAACTGTTTGCAACTTCCTTAAAAATATTAATCTCGATTTTAAAAACATCAATTCCTTAATTGTATTGCATAGAAATTACACACCACCACAAATGCGCTATAGAATGAATTTTTTACAGAATATATTTTATGTTTATAGAATAGGATTTTCAATGGGGAAAGAACGGGATTTTCAATTGTACAAAAAAAAAACAAAGAAGTTTATAAATGAACTTGTCGAGATTAAGAATATATGCTAATGCATAACAAATAAGCAAATTTAAAGAAAATCAAATGATTCCTTTTTTTTTTTCTAAATTTATTTACAAATTTGTTCCTTAATTCCAAGTTTTTGTTTTCCATCAATCTTCCTCCATTTGTTTATTTTATTTTTTTGGGCCAAATACATTTGTTTAGTTTGAAGTAGAGATTGTATTCGATAAAATCAATGCACTTTGAGGTCATAATTGGTGATATGTTATCGTACAGATAATTCAATTTATATATCTTCTAATTTAAATTTGAAAACTCGGATCGCTAAATTTAAAGGTTATATACGAGGAACAATCGGATGGTTTGAGAAATATTACTTTTATAAAGATTATTTCATATGTAAAACCATCTACAATATATTTTGTTATTTTAGACTAATCATGCATTTCATTTTCCTCTTCAAAATATGTATTTTTAAGACAAAGGATTTTATGGTATGGTCACTTTTCAATTACAATAAATTACTCAAATCATAGCAAATAAAGATTATTAATAGCAACTTATGAAACTATTAGCACTTAATAGTCTTATTTACCATAATTTGAAGTGATTTATTATATTTGTACTATATAGTCCCTTTTGAATGATTGCATAATAAAATTTTCCATTTTAAGACATCACATATCAATAATGATCAACACTTTGCATAGTTCCAAATTAAAAATATAGACGCTCAAATGTGCATTGCTTAAAAATATAAATTCTTATATCAAGTTTAGCACGAGGAGAATAAATCTAAAATAGAATTGCAATTTCAAATTTCATTCTCTCTTCCATGTTTGGAAGTATTTTTATAACATAGAATCACAGTTCCTTATAATTAGTAATTCTAACTTTAAAAGGGAATTTAATACCACCTTATAAGGATTCCTTTTCACCTCATTAATTGTCATCTAATTTTCAACTTAATTATAACATCCAATAATAAAAAGGTACTTTGACAAATATTATTTTATATATATATTCAATTCCTTTCCTTTCTATAAGTATTTCAAACACATCAGATTAAATAATCCGGCCTTCATTTTATTCTATATCACTCCATTTTATTTTAATCAATTAAATTTCAGACCTTTCTCACCTACCAAACCCCTTCTTTACAGATTTATTCAACAGTGTTAGTGGCTCATCAAATTGGGGTAAGATGATGGCCGACGTCCAGTTGTACGTGACTTGTGAGTTAGTACATCCATCACAATGGACGATGACAACGTTGTAATTTTTAACTATATGAGTAGAAAGACCTTTTCTTCTTGTATTTAATCTCTTCCGACAAGAGGTTTTTATTATTTTATGTAATATCTATTGATATTTAAAATAAAATTATAAATTATACAGAAAATATTATCAAAATACTTATATCTAAGTTCAAATATAATATTATATTTTCAAAATACAACATATAAATAGCATTTTATTATAAATATTGAATACGATAAAAAAAACTAAAAAAAATAAGTATAAGAAAGATTAAACAGTATAAACTTATTATACCATATTTAATTTATACAGTATTGAATAAAAAATTTGTATTAAAAAATTAATTTTTATATTATAAAATAAATATTTTTTTTGTAATATTTAATAAAAATAATATTTATTAACTTAATATTATAACATTAAACGTTATTTTTGTAAATATAAAATATTTTTTATTTTTATTCAATAAATTTCATTTTTGTAACATGATATAAATGAAATAAAATTTAAATATTTTATCTAATTCATCAACTTAATTTTTATTTAATTATCAAACAAATTTACAAACTAAACATGAAATAAAATTTTCATCTAATTTAATATCACAAAAATCGTCCAATCAAATGCTACCCTGTATAAATACTAATGTCATATCTTATTAATATTTTTTATATAATTTATAATTATATAATATTTTTTTATTTTAACTATAAACATGCAATTTTCTCTAATCTCCTTACATTACCATTATCTTAGACATCCGAGAAGACAAAAACTATTCTATCTAATCCTACTGCTGTCCTTGAATCATTTGTACTTTCGGTGCTATACAAGGAAGAAACAAACAAAAAATCAAAACATGAAAACGATTTTTTATAAGATTGTCATTCTCGAGGTGATATCGTAGATCATGGATGAATCCAACGTTGTATTACAATATATCCGGGGATTTGGATATTCTGTTACTTAAATTAACAGGAACAAAGAATCACTTTTTGGATTTTAATGTGGGAAATTGAGAAATAACTCCAAAACCACATTGTTTAGATCTTTGCCGCCCTTCACATTTCACTATAAATATATCACCCGGTTGGACTTGATTCCTTTTATACGTAATTTTGTACTCCCGATTTGATATGTAATTGATTCAAGCAAACGTTACCGATTTGAAAACCGAAACCAAAACGGCGAAACGAACCCTAATATACGATTCTCAGAATGAGTTGCAATGGGTGTCGAGCTCTTAAACAACGTTGTTACCAGCCTTGCGTACTCAAACAATCCTTGCAGTGGATACAAGACCGATCTCAAGCATACGCCACCCTTTTCGTGGCCAAATTCCATGGCCGCGTGACTCTCATGTCGAGAATTTCCGCTATGCCTGAGCGTAAAAGATCTTGTAATCCCTTGATCTTATCACTTATCTTAACTATGAACTCTATATGTAATGCATGGAAGACTAATCTTGACTCTCTGTTCAGTTTTATTCATGTCTCTTCTATTTGAAGCCGTGGGGAGGACTATAAACCCTGGCGGCGGAGCAGTGGAGCTACTTTGGACAGGAAACTGGCACATTTGTCAAGCTGCAGTAGAGGTGGTGCTTCAAGGGGGCACATTAGAGTCAATGCCACAGCTGGATGACAGAATTCTAGTGGGAACTCACGGCAATTCACGTACATAATAGGATTTATATGGCTATCACTATCAAGATCCACATCCCCAGGTTGACTGATGTCGCTCTTTTTTATCTTCCAACATCCCCCAGTTAACAATGGTTGCAACATTTCAGTAAAATAAAGCAGTCCAACGAGGGAAAAACGAAAATCAAGCAATACATGTAG